>OY804258.1:68590526-69190526 GCA_963680825.1 Meiosimyza decipiens | reverse complement strand
CTACGCCGTGTAAAGTTAATTTTACTAACCACCTGGTTGATGTGATCATAAAATTATAAACTTGAGTTCAAATTAAATCCAAGGCAAATAGCTTTATCAACCAATTTGAGCTGAGAGCTAACAATAAAAATTTTCGGAATGGAATCAAAGTCAAGTCTTGCTCGATAGATCGGTAATATAAAACATTTGCTTGGGTTCAAGAGAAGATCATTATTAAAAGTGCATTGAGCATAGACAAGTCTTCATTGAACCTGCAAGTAAGATCATGTGCGTCGAGATATGTAGATTTGTATGTCATCAGCACAGACATGCATTTTAACGTTACTGCCAACCAAGAAGATATCAGTAACATACTAAATAAGAGGGGACCTAATGCAGAACCTTGTGGAACACCAGCAAGGCATAACTTGTAATCAGGGAAACATTCACCTACCTTCACCTGTTGTGACATACATCCCAAGTATCTTCTCAGTAGTCGGAGAGAACTATCATAGTAACCAAAGTAAAGCTTCAATTTTTCACACAATATTGTATGATTAACACGATCAAACGCCTTTGAGAAATCAAGGAGGCAAAGAAGAGTGAGCTGATTTGAATCACAGGAAATACGGATATCATCCATGATTTTTAACAAAGCTGTTGAACAGCTATGCCCAGCACAAAAGCCTAACTGCAACGGAGATAGCAGATTTTTCATGTTTAAATGTTGTATGATTTGATCAGCCAAAAGTGCCACACATACCTTGGACAAGGAGGGCAAGACACTAATAGCCTCTTATGGGCCTTAAATAAGTTGTAGGAACTTTATGAAAACCCCATCTTCACCTGCCGAATTAGATCTGACCTTTATGACGCTTTTGTAAACATCATATTTATCAACTGCATGAAATTCAAATCAGTTCGCAAAAGCATATAAATTATTCAAAATAGGTTTATAAGCGCCACGGGTTTATTGGTATTAATTTCAATAAAATAATTGCTTAATACATTTGGTTCAACAAAGCAATCAGGATTTTCTTACACGAAGCTGTTTTAAATTACTCCACAATTTCTTCGCAGGAAGCAATGAGTTAAGCTTGGTGCAATAAAATTCCTTTCTGGCCTGCCTAACAATGGAATCAACAGCATTACGAGCACGCTTATACGCTGTCCAATTTTCTACTGAAGCCTTTCTCTTCCACTTGTCATTTAACCTGCTTATCAGTTTAAGATGCTCCTTTACACGAGCAGCAATCCAGAAACAAGAAATCTTCTTTACCGGAAAGGATCGTATAGAAACATGGGCATCTACGAGGTACCAGCACTTGTTCCAATCTATGTTTATTAACTCAGCAGACAAAAAAAAGTCTAGACTAGGACTTGCATTGTTTGCAAAGCTAGTGGGCATTACAGAGTTAACAACTAACCCAGTGGCACTAATGTGATCATAAAAACTTTCAACTAAACAGACTCTTGATAATAAATTAATATTGTAATCAACACACAATACATAATGATCAAATTCAATTCATCACAAAGTTAAGTCAGAAAATAGTGTTTCAAGAGTGCAGGCTCTGTGCGGATTATATACGCAAGATACCAGAACTTTGATACTGCTATCACTTACCTCAAGATTTAAATATTCAACTGTTATTCTCGACTAGCTTATAATAACTGTTTTAATTTCCTTAAGAGGCTACAAGATTTGGTGTTTATAAGTAGGAATATCAATTGAAATATTTATGAATCCTCTTTTCCTTTAACAGCTATTAGTATGCATCATGTTCCGTTGTGCATTTCTATATCATTTTGTAAGCTTACTACTTTTAAATCTAATATTGATGTATCCCACTTTAACTTTAAAAATTCCAATTGCAATTTTCATTTGTTAAATAATGCTCTTAATCAAATTGATTGGGAAAAAGAATTTAACCTTTTAGAAACTGAGCGTCATGATTAAGCTACTACACCGATTTTGATTAAGTTTGGCGTGGTATTTTTCTCGTGGACAGTGCCACGCTCCTAACAATAAAACACTTTTTCACAGTTAACCTAATCCACCGACCGATAAATTATAGCGCAACAATGGTTTTTCTTATGGCAAAATGATATGTTGCAAATCATCGGAAATCTTAACGTCCAGCTCCTTTCGTTTCGATTGTAATGCCCTTTATACATTTGTCCATATATTTCATTGGTCATGATATTGTTTGCACATTCCCACAACGTTTTTCTTACGTGTGCAAGACTCTGTGCTAGTAATAATTTTGTGAAGCTGAATATGATATTTGTGGTGACGGTTTTACTCCATCACGTCACGCTTTTGTTAAGCATCGATTTCATGTTTTTCTTTTTTGTTAAAATGGATTTGAAATCAGTAACCATAAATTGCTTAGTAAAATCCATCTGGTTCCAGCAAGCAAAACAAAAAACTATTATATTTTAGAAAATTTAACATTTTTTGATCTTTTGCAAGCAATGGGAAAGATAAATCAATACAACCTCAAGGGTACTTGAAAAACTTTTTTGTACAATCGACAGATTTTGCAGCATTCTTGGTGATCAATTTCCAGTTGTCCATCGCCACCGCTAGACGAAATAAACGAGTGACTGCATTTGCTGCTACCATCTGCTGAAGTTTCGCCCAGTGTCATGTAGGAAAAGTTGCTTAAATGGCTAAGGAAAAGAAAATTTTCGGTATTCAAAACATGCTATTGATGTAATAAAAATATGTAACATTACCTGGAACATATTGAAAGTCTGCGCAAATCATTTTTTTGGGCTTGCGATTCCAATTGCGATTTTGTGTTACTACAGTGACATGAAGTTGCTGGCGTAAAATTGTTATTTGTGCTACGCAATGCATGACATACCGGACGTTGTCTGCGTTTTTCTTTCATATAACTCAGACAACTGCCTCCAGTGGAAGCACCATTTGTCGATAATTGCTGACAGCCGCGTTGGACAGTAAAGTGTGTTTCAAAGCGCGGAGTTTGCAAACTATTATTGCTGCTCTTTTGGGAAGTACACTTAGTTATGGAACCAGTAATCTTGCTGCCTAGACCAATTAGCGGATTTGCTGTTATTGTGCTACGATCCCTTACGCCTACTTGCGCAGAGAGTTCAACTTTGGGTGCTATGATGCCCTGAAATTTCAATCAGTGGAAAATTATTTTTTTACTTTTTTAAAATAACAGGTCTATAAAACAAAGTTTTGTTCAAACGGTTTACTCCATTGCCTTTGTTCACAGAAACGTTTCGATAAATCAAATAAAAAATTGTGATAATGACTATGAAATGAAGTGAAATCGAGATATGGCCTACTTTTCAGCTCATTTCCATCATTTTTTTTAGCTGTGTTGGATGCGTATGTCGTATAATGTTTTCTTTGTTCTCTAGGTTTAATGTTTTAGCATTGGATCTAACATAAAATTATATTAGACTTCCCAAAACTTCAGCTATCGAAATCAAACCTGTGAATGGCACTAACATAATTTGTTTCCCATTTACAGCAGGGTCCCGATAATTCGTACCCCGTTATTTGGAAAATCTCAATAATTCGCAGCAAACTACTGGTCCCTAAAAAAGTTCTTTATAATTCGAAAAAATTCCATACATTTTGATCTCCTCGCCAATTCGTATTTTTCTTTTCCAAAACAAGGTCTGTTTAACCTCTTATAAATCGTTATTGGTTTTGACAACCTCTTAAATTCGTAATGCAAAGCATTTGTAGTAGGCGGTGGAGTTTTTTATGTTTTTCATTTCAAGTTTATTCGCTACTTTACCAGAGGTGTGTGACATAATATAGTGTGGAGTGAAAAGTCCCTATGTATAAGGCTGCATTTCCAACGAGGCGTTTGTTGTAGCGCTTCACGACAGCTTGTCGCTCCTGTCGAGGCGATTTTACGTAGCGCGACACGGGCGTCGGCAAGCAACGAAGCGCCTTCACTTGCTACAAAAATCTGCAACCAAAATATTTTCAAGAAAATCAGGAAAAGCTCAAAATGAAATTTAGTCGATGGTGAAATGTCCAAAATGAATTTTTGACATAGTTTGGAACGGTCCCGTACCCCGGAAGAGACCGTTTTGGACTCATTTTGGAAAAAAATTTGTTTGCACCAGTCGATAAGGAACAGTAGAAAATGGATTCTTAACATAATTGGGGACGACCACGGATCCCTGCAGTGACCGTTTTTGGCAAATTTATAAAAAAAAATGTTCCATCAATCGTTGAAGAAAGGTGGAAATTGCATTTATAACGTAATTTGAGACAGCTCCAGAAGATACCTTTTTTCATCTATTTTCGAACAAAATCGCTTGCATCAATCGATCAGAAAGGTCAAATATAAATTTTTAGCATAATTTAAGACGGCCCCGGAAAAGGCTCATTTCTGAAAAAAAATGATTCGTACCAAACGGTGAGTTAAGGCGTAGATGGATTTTTAACATAAAATGAAATGGTCCCGGACTCCGGTAGAGACCCATTTCCTGAAAAAAATGTTTCCATTAGTCAATGCGGAAAGGTCAAATTTTCTGTAACATATTGATATTCCAGGTCAAAGGTAAAAAAAATAGTTTTTTGCTATAATCTCGCTTAATATTAAGCGGACACAAATTAATTCTGTGCAAAAGTTAAAGATGAGATAATTTTCGAAACATAAGCAAACGCCGCTAATTACAATAAACACCTCATTTTGGCACGCATCACGTGTAGCACGACAAAAAACGCTTCGCTGTAAACGCAGCCTAAAACGTTATCAGTGTTGCAAAACTAAAACGTAATCTTAGTCATTGAAAATGGAGGGAAAAAAATTAATTGGCTAAACCATGGTATAATTAGTTAATTAAGTCTTGGCTTACACTATTTGAAATTGCTCCAGCAATGCTTACTTCAATTTAACGCAGAAAAAAGTAAAGCATCAAATACTGCCTGAGTATCCGGAAATTGAAATATCTCTACATTCATGGCTTACAGAGTGCCGGCAGTCTACTATTCCTGCTGGGGCCCCATTATTATTAGGTCTGTTCGAGCTGGAAAAAATAGGTAATTATTTTTAAAGTTATACCACTAAACTTGGTGGTTGAAAGAGAAAAATGAGAATAAAAAACAGCTGATCACTTCCCCCTCCAAAAAAGTTTAATTTTCACACAGACATGTTTATTGTGGCTAAAACTTGAAGACTCAAAATCGAAGGCAAATAGACTGGAGACTCACTTTTGACAAGCGAGGGTTAAAAATGTCCTGTCCTAATAGTATCTGGTGATTGAACTAGTCAGAGAAATTTCAGCTTTTACTCCCTCAAATATCGCAATTTGACAGGGTTGATTTCTTACCACAAAATCCAATTCGAACTGACCTTTAAATAGAAAAAACGCTGCCTTTTCCCAAAAAATTTAACGTGAATAATTTCAAAGCAATCTACTATTATTAAACGAGCTAAAATTGTATTTTTATATATTTGTATATACTTATTAGGGTATGTCATTTTGAGCAACTTTTTTTTCAACTAAAAAACAGGCTAAAATCTTTCAGAAAGGTGAAAAAAGAAGCCTCTAAAAATTTGAGCACTTAGTATTGACATTAAGTGGTGCCTGTTCCCAACTTTCCATTTTCCATATAAGTATCATGGGAAAAAAATTTTTTTTTCTTAATTTTGTAGCTTGACATAAGAGCATTGTAAAATGAGCTGAAAAATTATTTTAGTAGGAAATTGAACGCTCTACAAAAAAAAAAAAAAAAGGCAAGATGCATATGTGAACAAAATTAAAATTGGGCTTGGTTTTCAGTATCCAAATACCCTTGCAGGGGCGTGGCACAGCATTAAACTTTTATTTTCATAGCGTTATATCTCGCAAACCATTCAAGATATTATAATGAGACTAGTTGACCCGGCAAACGTTGTTCTGCCCTCCCTGTTCATGTCACTATCTTCAGCTCCATCTCCATTCCTATCCCTATCCCTATCCCTATCTGTATCCCTATCCCTATTCCTATCCCTATCCCTGTTTAGGTAAAACTAACCTATCTCACAATTTCGGTTTTTTGTAATTTTCGGACCACCCTTAACATTTAGGGGGATGAAAAATAGATGTTGTCCGACTCTCAACCCTAGTCGATATGCACGCAAAGATTCACAAAAATCGGTAGAGCCGTTTCGGAGTTACTCAGTACCGCACACCGTGACACGAGAATTTTACATATTAGATTTGATAGACAGAAAAAAAGTGGGCTTGTCAGTTTTGAATAATTGAAAATTTTCAATATTACTCGAAAAAGGCACTGGCGATTTTCATAAAGAATTTAAAAAAAAGTACCACTGATGGTAGTCATCATAACAAGCCATATAAATATAGCCGCAAAACTCGTTGAAGGGCGTGGCATAGCCCACAATATTTATAAACGTTATGATAAGAGAATTAATAACGCAGTCGTTAAGAAATTTCGCATGGTATATATACTTGCCATAGGGTATCTTATGACCAAAAATAAGTGCAATAGTACCAGTGGGCGTGGCACCTCCCATACAAGCAAAAATCGAAATGATATATTAAGTGTGCTTTGAGAGTAATATTTTTTAAATTTGTTGCAGAGGTATCGATAGCTATAAACTTTAAAGTTCTACGGATTTTGACAGGATTGCGTCAGTAGGCATGGCACCTCCCATACAAACAAAAAACATTTAATATTATATTAAGCGTACTATATGAGTGATCTTTATAAAATATGGTACAGAGATGTCGGCCACTATAAGTTCTAAAGCTAAATAGGCTTTGATTGGGATTTTGTTACTAGGCATGGTACCTCACATAGGTACATACGAAAAACGTTTAATGATATATATTGTGTACTATGGGAGTGATTTTCTTTAAATAGGTGTCGGTTACTATAAGCTTTGAAACTAAATCGATTTCAACGGAATTGCGTTCGTGGGCATGGTACCTCCCATACATACGAAAAACGTTATATTTATTTAATGTAATGTGGGAGTAAGTGTGGCTCCGGACCCTGGAAAGAATAGTTTTTGACTCATATTCACGAGCATTTTTTTGTTCCAGTAGACTTTTAACTACAGTGGGTAGTGCAATGCTGTATTGCCAATTTTTAATATTTAACCACTTTGTGTGTCCTGAGTAGATATGGGCGCGTGTCGTGTTTTTCATCGTGACACGAACACGCACGACGTGACACGGCATGTTTGCTATAAAGACGAGACTGGCTTGTTTAATAACACAATTTTGCTTAAAAATTGAAAAGTCCCGTGGTGGGGTTAACACCGTAAAGAAAGTGACTTTATTAGAAATAGGAAAGTGAATCAGTTTCTGTACGTGTGAATTGCATTGTGTAGTTTTAATTTTTTGAGTTTCGCTCAAGTGACACGTTAAAATTTCTACTTTATTAATCGATTGGGAAGTGTGCTAATGAATTTAGATTATTTTTTTTATGTTGTTTATTAACATGTACTGTCCTTTGAAGTGAACTATGGCATTTAGTTCTCGCAGGCTATCATGGCCAAAAAAGCTATGAAAGGACTTCAATGATCGAAGAATGTAAGACTTTAACTCTCTATTTGGTAAATTGAAAAGGTTCACAAGAGTGTGGTGTGTAATTTTTATATTTCCTGATACCGAATTTGCAAAAAAATTGAAAATTTGCTTTGAATGGGGTTTAGTTACAAGAGATGACTGAATAAAATTTGTTTTATGGAGCCGGTATATGTTCATTCCTCGCTTTACATTTGAAGTATGAAAGCGAAGAGTGCGTTAACCTAAAAAATGTATGGTCGACAAATCTTCGTTACGAGAGCTCTTGTTGATCTTCTTGTTGCACATCGAACGCAATAATGGGTAAAAATAATGTATATTATATTATTATACCTATGTAATTTTGCAAGGAAAAATCACAGATCACCACTTGAAAGCTCATTTTAAAGGGCAAGCACGGTTCTTAATAATACTTTTGTTTACAATAACCTGAACAACTGTTTTTGGATCCTATACATGGCCTTGCAAGTAGACAAAAAACATCATGTTTTTGATAATTAATCTCAAATATCTCAGAGTTCTGACATGATGGCTCAATTCTGAAGCCATATTTGGATTCAGCACAGAAAATTACTTTCAAAAACGACCATCTGCAGCCCAACAACATTCATCATCTATTCATTCACATGCCGTTTTAATAAAATATATTTTTTCCATACAATTTACATGCAAGTAAAACTAAAAGGCTTCGGCACAACCCTATAAAACTGAGGTAAAGAGCTTAATTTTCGTGAAATTTTTCCTCATGTCATAAACTTACTTTTTAAGCGATAGCACCTTAAAAAAATCAAAAAAGAAATTGAATCACGCCAGTTCATATCTTTGGTTATATCTTTAAGTTCTTAGGGTTGATTGTTGTAAATTTTTTGCTCAATAGAGCAATATTTAATTACCATGCAAATATAAAAAAAAAAACTTTTTTAAAAATTTGACGTTTTAATTTTTTTTTAAGTATTTTTTTTTTGTATAAATGCCACGTCAGAATAGAAATGCCGCCATGAAATTTACGGCTTCACGATGTCATTGCCAAGCAAGAAACAGTGTACCGTTGCAACATCAACAAGTGAAGCTGAATATGGTGCTTTGAGTTCAGCTACTTCAGAGGCAATATAAACAAACAAATAATATTCTTTTGTTGTAAACTTAATAATGGTTAATGGACTAAAATTAAGTCAATTACAAACAAACTACCTAATTATTAAGTACAATTTTTCATAGATAAAACTATATTCATAACAAGGAAACAGGAAAGGAGATAAGAAAATAACAAATAATGAATTAATTTTAGAAAATTTTGTTTTTGTAGTGAATTCCATATTCGAATAGTGTTGAATAATCTGGTTGAATTGAGGTATTTGAACTTAGGGACATTAAGGTTGTGGCACCTACCATATAAGCTGAAACAGTTTCTCATAAAGATACGATGGCATCTTAGAAAAAAATTACTAATGTAAAAATATGCAGTTCCTAGCCATGTGATACTGTTCTAAGGAACAGCCAAGAATCTTTATATTCCATGATAAAATATTTTGAGCCTATACACATATCAAGTAGCATTGTTGAAGGCTACTTGTAACTTGTCAAAACAACTTCCTAATAATTTAAAAAAGGAACTTTAAGTTGAATTACTAGCCTTCGCTTTGTCTCAATAGGTGTACACTCAGCAGAAAAACGTAAACTACGCCGTGTAAAGTTAATTTTACTAACCACCTGGTTGATGTGATCATAAAATTATAAACTTGAGTTCAAATTAAATCCAAGGCAAATAGCTTTATCAACCAATTTGAGCTGAGAGCTAACAATAAAAATTTTCGGAATGGAATCAAAGTCAAGTCTTGCTCGATAGATCGGTAATATAAAACATTTGCTTGGGTTCAAGAGAAGATCATTATTAAAAGTGCATTGAGCATAGACAAGTCTTCATTGAACCTGCAAGTAAGATCATGTGCGTCGAGATATGTAGATTTGTATGTCATCAGCACAGACATGCATTTTAACGTTACTGCCAACCAAGAAGATATCAGTAACATACTAAATAAGAGGGGACCTAATGCAGAACCTTGTGGAACACCAGCAAGGCATAACTTGTAATCAGGGAAACATTCACCTACCTTCACCTGTTGTGACATACATCCCAAGTATCTTCTCAGTAGTCGGAGAGAACTATCATAGTAACCAAAGTAAAGCTTCAATTTTTCACACAATATTGTATGATTAACACGATCAAACGCCTTTGAGAAATCAAGGAGGCAAAGAAGAGTGAGCTGATTTGAATCACAGGAAATACGGATATCATCCATGATTTTTAACAAAGCTGTTGAACAGCTATGCCCAGCACAAAAGCCTAACTGCAACGGAGATAGCAGATTTTTCATGTTTAAATGTTGTATGATTTGATCAGCCAAAAGTGCCACACATACCTTGGACAAGGAGGGCAAGACACTAATAGCCTCTTATGGGCCTTAAATAAGTTGTAGGAACTTTATGAAAACCCCATCTTCACCTGCCGAATTAGATCTGACCTTTATGACGCTTTTGTAAACATCATATTTATCAACTGCATGAAATTCAAATCAGTTCGCAAAAGCATATAAATTATTCAAAATAGGTTTATAAGCGCCACGGGTTTATTGGTATTAATTTCAATAAAATAATTGCTTAATACATTTGGTTCAACAAAGCAATCAGGATTTTCTTACACGAAGCTGTTTTAAATTACTCCACAATTTCTTCGCAGGAAGCAATGAGTTAAGCTTGGTGCAATAAAATTCCTTTCTGGCCTGCCTAACAATGGAATCAACAGCATTACGAGCACGCTTATACGCTGTCCAATTTTCTACTGAAGCCTTTCTCTTCCACTTGTCATTTAACCTGCTTATCAGTTTAAGATGCTCCTTTACACGAGCAGCAATCCAGAAACAAGAAATCTTCTTTACCGGAAAGGATCGTATAGAAACATGGGCATCTACGAGGTACCAGCACTTGTTCCAATCTATGTTTATTAACTCAGCAGACAAAAAAAAGTCTAGACTAGGACTTGCATTGTTTGCAAAGCTAGTGGGCATTACAGAGTTAACAACTAACCCAGTGGCACTAATGTGATCATAAAAACTTTCAACTAAACAGACTCTTGATAATAAATTAATATTGTAATCAACACACAATACATAATGATCAAATTCAATTCATCACAAAGTTAAGTCAGAAAATAGTGTTTCAAGAGTGCAGGCTCTGTGCGGATTATATACGCAAGATACCAGAACTTTGATACTGCTATCACTTACCTCAAGATTTAAATATTCAACTGTTATTCTCGACTAGCTTATAATAACTGTTTTAATTTCCTTAAGAGGCTACAAGATTTGGTGTTTATAAGTAGGAATATCAATTGAAATATTTATGAATCCTCTTTTCCTTTAACAGCTATTAGTATGCATCATGTTCCGTTGTGCATTTCTATATCATTTTGTAAGCTTACTACTTTTAAATCTAATATTGATGTATCCCACTTTAACTTTAAAAATTCCAATTGCAATTTTCATTTGTTAAATAATGCTCTTAATCAAATTGATTGGGAAAAAGAATTTAACCTTTTAGAAACTGAGCGTTGCTATAAAATTTTTATGACCTTAATTCATAACGAGTTTATTAATTACGTCCTGAAAGCTAAAAAATATTTTTAAAAATGTTCTTGGAACACTCGAGGGTGGAAGAAATTAAAAAATCTTCGATCTAAGTTCTTTAAAAAGTTTATTAAAACCAATAAAAGTTGTTGCTTTTTAAAATATAGCCATTATATAAGAGAATTCAATTTCTTGTATAAATACTTAAACAAACAATATATCGTCAAATTTGAATCAAATATTGAGTCTGACCCTAAATCCTTTTGGCGTTATGTGAAATCCAAAAGAGGCTGCTCAAATATACCAGCGTCAATATTTTGGGGGCAGAATCTGCTAATGATACTTTGTCCATTGCTAATTTATTTGTTGATTTTTGTAAGGCTAAATTTGAACCACCTAGAAACCCTATCCCTAGTGTTTCTGATAATGTACAACCTGTGATAGATTTTGGTAACTTGTCTCTATCGCAGTATGATATTTGAAAGGGTATTCAAAATCTTAAACCATCTATACGTACAGATGCTGATAGTTTTTGCGGATTTTTTTTAAAAATTGTGTATTAATTTTACTTCACCTTTTGATATTAATTTTTAACAAATCGTTGTCGTCTGGTGTATTCCTTCACCTACGCATAAATCTGTAAAAACAACATTGCAAATTACAGACTTATATCCAAACTCTCTGTAATTTCTAAACTTTTTGAATCTATCGTTAAGGTTAAACTATTCTTTGCTGTTAAAAGTATAGTGCCTCCTTATCAACATGATTTTGTGAGTAGCCGCTCAACTATATCTAACTTAGTTTTATTTAGTGAATACTATATAGCGGCGTTTTTGCAAGGATGTTAGGTGGATGTGATATATACTGACTTCTCTAAGGCGTTTGATAAGATTTCACATGCTCTTATAATTAAAAAGTTTGAAGTTTTGGGTTTTCATTCATGTTTTTTGAAATGGCTAAAGTCTTATTTACAGAATCGCCCAAGTGTTGTAGTTTTTGATATCACTAAGTCTAATGTTTATTTAGCAGTTTCGTCTATCCTTGAATTTAAGGACCTTGGAGTAGTATTTCATACAAATTTTCCTTTCGATCCCATTTGGACTTTGTTATTCCAAAAGCATATGCTATGCTAGCTTTTATTAGGCGTAATAAGTAGTGTCTCGTTCAGTGATCCATACACTGCTAAAGTTTTGTTTACTAGCCTTGTTAGATCAAGGTTAGAATATGCGTCAATTGTATGGTTTCCTTTTTATGAAATACATATATTTAGAATTGAAAAAGTACAAAAATCCTTTACCAAAGATGCGTTGCGATCCTTAAGCTTTGAAAGTGGTTCTCCTTCGCATAATGCTCGATGCCTTTTGATTGGTTTAAAAACCTTAGAAAGTAGAAGAAATATTTTGTCTTCACTATTCTTACATGACATTGTGTCTAATACAATTCATTGTCCTGATTTACTTGGCCTGATTCATTTTAATGTTCCAGCAAGAGCTCTAAGGAATCAAATTTATTTTCATCTTGCAACTCCTCGCACTAAAAATGCTGAAGATGCGCCTATCCGCACAGCTATGAAATTGATTAACGAAGTTAGTGCTTCGAATAATATAGATTTCTCGGCTACTAAATCTGTATTTAAGCATATTTTAAATAATTATTTTTTGCATTGATGTAACTTTTGTTTTTTATACCCTACACAGAGGGTATATTCACTTTGTCATTCCGTTTGTAGCGCATAGAAGGGGGCGTGGCAGGTATGGAAAAGTACATATATTCTTGATCAGCGTCACCACCTGAGTCGATATAGCTCTGTCCGTCTGTCTGTCTGTCCGTCTGTCTGTCTGTCTGTCTGTGTGTCTGTCTGTTGAAATCAGGTTTACGAGAAAACTAAGCAAGATAACGTACTGAAATTTGGCACACAGTTCACACCTTCTTGCAAGCTGCTAGCATATAAAAATTGGCGAAATCGGTTTACGGCCACGCCTACCACCATACTCTATGTAAATATACCCAAGTCCATTTTGAAAAAAAGATGCTGCGATTTTGATGAAATTTGGTGATTTGTTGAAGATGAGAACAAATTAAGAATAGGCTACGTTTGAAGTTTGCAAAGACTCTTAAAAGGGCGTGGCACAGCCCTAAATTTTAACTTTTATAACGCCATAGCTCGTAAACCGTGCAAGATATTGTGATGCAATTTAGTATACGAATACAGATCTTATAAATCTTAAAATGAGCATAAAGTGGGCGGTATTGTAAAAGTGGGCGTGGCACTTTTTAGCAATTAAAATTTGGATTTCGTATAACTCCAAATTGGCACATACGATTTTCATAAAAAGTAGTCATCAATACAAGAATTTTTTTTGAAAGGCGTGGCACAGCCTACAATATTTATAAACGTTATAAAAAGAGAACTAACAACGCAATGGCTATGAAATTTAATATGGCAGATATACTTGCTGAAAGGTGTCTTCTTGCAAAATTTTGGCACAATAGTGCCGGTGGGTGTGGCACCTCCCATATAAGCAAAAGACGTTTAATGATATAGATAGTGTGCTATGAGAGTAATCTTCAAAAAATTTTGTGTAGAGGTGCCGGTTACTATAAGCTTTGAAATTCAATGAAACTTGACAACATTGCATCAGTGGGCGTGGTACCTCCCTCATTAACATAAAGGTATAAGTGCTATTTTAAGCGAACTATTGGTGCAATTGATCTGAAATTCAATGTAAGTGATTTACTGGGTATTAGGTACATATGAATCAAAAGCTTTTGAAATAGTAGCAGTGGGCGTGGCACCTCCCATAACATTAAAATACATTAAAAGGCATAACTATCGAAATAAATGAGCAATCATACTGAAATTTGGTGTAAGAGGTTTGTTTATGGAAGGCTACTTTTGATCAAAATTTGACTTTATTGTACCAGTGGGTGTGTCACCGCCCTAAATTTTAAGAATAATTACAACAATAACTATACAAGCTATTGTGCTAAAATTTGGTTTGTGCATGTCAATCACGAATGTCATTTACTGAAACGAAAGTGGGCAGAATTGAAGAAGTGGGCGATGCATATTTGGTGTTTTTCATTTTTATTCTATTTTTTTCAACATTTCCCATATTCTTTTGACATTTTCTGTTTTTTCCAACACTTTTCAACATTTTTGAACATTTTTACATTATTTTCGACTTATTCAACCTCTTCAACATTTTTTTAACATTTATTTAAAAAGTACTTTCAATGCAGTGTAGGGTATGTGATTTTCGGCCTGGCCGAAGATAAAACCTTTACTAGTTGTTATTTTAGTCTGTAAGAATATGTATGTTCATAGACTTAATTAAATAAATAAATAAATTTTTGTCTTGTACCTAGTACACATAGGTATCTCTTATACGGGAAGTTGCCGTGATAAGCTCCAAACTATACCAATTTTTGTGTGAGAACATACCCACTATCCTACAGACATCTAAATATAGTTTTACATCACTGTCATATATTGAATTTTAGCCAGCCATTTTTCGTTGGCAATATATTTACAACAACGCTCTCCTTAATGTTGGATTTACCCGCTGTTGTATCGTTGTTTGCTGAACGTAGAGTAAATTCTGGTATTATGATGTTGTCGGGTAATTCGATATACCAGGATGTAGGCTTGTGCAAAATATATCGATTATCGATATTCGCGATATTTTTTTTCGATAGCTATCGGCGATATTTTTATTTTGCTACTTATATCGAAATTCTATTTTATTTTGCGACTATCGAATTTCGATATTTTTGTTTAAAGATAGATCCGTATCCAATTGAAAAAACACTCGCGTGGTCCTAGCCTAGTACGGTAATTATCTAACGAAAGTTGCTTGTGGACAACCTTGGGCCATAGTGATAACAAAAACTTTTGTCACAGGAAATGCTATATTTAAGGAAGCAATTTAACAAATTTAGGAAGACTAGTGATAACCCCCGAAAATCGGGTGAGTGCTCTGTACACACTAACCAGATCTGAATTTTAGAATTGGCTTTTGATGATCCCTTACTGGCCTTCCCGGTCCCGGTGGCATTTTTCTACAAACACAAAAGTATTAATAAATACATCGCGTTTTCATTGGAAATAAGAAATTTTAATTTTGGAAATAGTACATAAGTGATTTTAAAAAAGCAAGGACTTCTTATTGTTTTAGTATATATCAAATTTTTTTGCAAAAAAAACGAATCCTTAAAAATGTTTCATCAAATTTTTCCTGCTACGCGTCACGTTAGTTTAACTCAATTCCGAAAAAAAGATGACATACTCTATGGTTCTAAGCTCTTCAAATATCACGCCAGAGGATTTGTCCCTTTATTTTTATCGGTTCTAAATGATTTGAATATGCGTTTAACAAAAATAAATAATTTTTACCTTGAGCCAGATTTTTTTTCACCGAATTAAGATAAATATTTCACACAGCTTCCTCCTTCAAACACGGTCTTAAAATTTTTGTGAGCCATTATAGAGGAAACATAAATTTTTATATAAATCTATGGGAAAATTTTAATCTTGTTGTTGTTTTAAAAATTTATACTAAGCTTTTAAGAGTCCCAAACATATTTGTATAATATATTCCTTCTGAAATTTTATTTGGAATTTTCCTTGAATTGTGTTATTTGGGACATGCCACGCTGAAGGCATTTTACCCATAAACATCCACCCGAGGGTTCTAAAACATGCAGTTATAATTTTTTGAAAATTGGGTGGAATGTTCAAGAGTAGATATGAAAAGATTGGTTTCAAGGCTAGGGCAAATTTAGTTTAAGCTTTAAAGTAATACCCCGCGAGCAAAAACCGAGAGTTTTTTTACAATCACCCATGTATGCCCGATTTCAATGATTTAGGGGGCGTTCAAGTATTACGTAACGCAATTTTTGAAGATTTTTGACCCCCCTCCTCCATGTAACGTTTTTCTGTACTTCCGCTCCCTCCTTAAAAGTTACGTATCACCCAAGTGGCCATATTTACCTAACTGCGAGTGTTTTGCTCTTCGCTATGGCAAGGCTTTGGTAGTTAACCAGTGCACTGCTTGAAACAATTGATAAAAATAGGAAACCTTTCCACGCTTATATCTTAGCTTTTGGTTAGCCGATCTCGAAGCTGATCATTTTATGGTATTATTTATTGCTGCAGATAATCTAGATCCCGTAAACTTTTATCATTTTAATAAAAGATTTTCATTTTTGTTATTCAATAAACATATAAAGAAAGCGTTTCATTATACACACCTAATTTAGAATCACGCTCACTAAAGAAGTTTCACTTCAAAAACAATATTACGTGACTCGTCAAGACCCCCAAATTGCGTTACGTAATACTTGAACGCCCCCTTAGTTTTAATAATAAAAAAGCAGAAACTTTCCAATAATATTCATTACATTTTTTAAAAACATCTCCCAAAAAATGAATCGAAAATAAAAGTTTCCATACAACAATAACATGGGTAACACGAAGTTGTTTTTCCCTTGCTCTTTCTCATCAAATATCAAGATCCAATTACATTACATTGCTTTTGCTTTTCATATTTTAGTAACAACGCTTAATTGGAAAACAATAACAATTAGAGAGAGAGAGAGAGAGAGTAATAGGTATGTAGACTTTTTTCTCCTCGCTATGGCAAGGCTGTTGCAGTTAATCAGTGCAATGCTTAAAAGAGTTAAAAAAAAGGAAATCTTTCCATGCTTATATCTCAGCTTCTGGTCAACGGATTCTGGATCTAATAATTTTCCGCAACTCTGCTCGATGAGCACTTCAATTTGATATAGCATTTGTTGCTTTAGCTGTTCTAGATCGCGTCAACTAAGCCTTACCTTCGAGGAATAAATATATAGATTAAGATCCAGAATATTTGAGATACCAGACGGTGTTTCGGACCTCTTCACAAATAGACATGGTGTACGATTTCATGCTGTATGTTAGTGAAGGTACCTCTCCATCTTATGAGTTGGGTATATCTTCGGACATTAGCTTTTTATAACTGAAAATTTTCCGAACCATCACAATTTTTGACTGTATTTCGACAACCGGTTCACACCAGTTAGTCTTCTTATAGCTCTAAAGGAAACGCGGATATTGGAAACTGGTACTGTGAGAAATATGAAATCAATCACTGCTTAGAATGTTTACGGTGGCTTGACAACAAATCAGCTCAATTGATATCTTCATACATAGATCAACTAGTTGGGCTTTGCTAGCATTGAAGCGCAAAACAAAACCAATATGTAGAAATTTCCAGCCTACAATTGGTGCTTCCTATAATAAAAACATTGGAGGTTTGGATCTTTCAGGTATGCTATAAGAGCTATACAAAGCTAGCCACCGCTAAAAGTAGTGGAACGTTAGAATAATTTAATGGTGCCTGCGCATATCTGTTTTAAATGTCTGGCTTCTTATTCGGAAGCATTTGGTATTGCTTGAGTCAAAAGCAAATATGCCTATTATTATTATTATTTTCGTCTTTTTTCTCGGCTATTACCCAAAAAAAAAGGCGACCTTCAACAACAGCAGAGATCCAATTCCCGACTTCGTGCTCTAGTACTTCAAAAATGTCTTTCCCGTGGTAAATGTAAAAAGTTCAAGATTACATCGACATCCTCAAGTACAAAGATCTATGATCTAGAAGGGGCGTTGTAGGCTATGTAAGACTGAAATTCCATTTTTTCAAATGCCTTAAGTGTAGCGTTCATCTTTGCTGTGAACAACTGAAAAGCAAGTTGAAACTTACGATTATGTTTACAAAATTTCAATGATAAATGCGCATGGTAGGGGTTGGGTCGCCATCTTTTGCATTTTAATTTTTTCATCAAAAATATCGAAAATCGTTTATCGATGTATCTGATTTTCATTCTCGATATATTTCGATGCTATTTTTAAATATCGATTAGATAATGTTTTTTATCCTAGTAGGTCCAAACCCTACCAGGATGTTTTCTTAAATAAAAATATCTCGACAAGAATTTTCTTGTCAACATAACAGTAACTGGAATAGACTCGTGCTGCAGGCTTTTGTGCGCTCGCATTCACTGTTTTTGCTCAGTGAATGCGAGTGCTTTGCAATTGCTAGAATAGCAATTGCAAAGCACGGTAGACCCATTTTAGGATGGGTTATTTTTAAAAAACTGTTACCAAATTTTTGATCTAAATAATATGTGTGCAGTCCCAATTGAATGAATTTCTGATGTAGCAATTTGAAATTGCATGAATTTAGTTTTTTTTTGTTAAGTTTGAAGACAACAGCGCTATGCCTGCGTTCGACGTTGCTTTGAGCAATGAGAAACGCTATCATGGCATCAGAAGAGGAGAAATGAGCATACTTCTAGCTTCGAAAACATTTTAAGTTCCATTTGCCACACTGCAAAGAGCAGCTCGGAGTGATATCAGCAGAAATTTTTTCGCTTTTGGGACGTCAACTTGATTAACTTGAAGTGATGTGCACTCGCTGTTATTCCAATTAGCAAAATAAGGTGATTACACTAGTACCTTAACTTCAACAACCCACCAGCTCCAGGGGCCAAAAACGGTTGCAACGTTTTTGAAATATGGAGCAAAGAAAAATTAAAAAGAACCGGAGTAAGCTTCCAAAAAACAGTTCCTCGACCGATTCCAATATAAGATTGAATTTTCCAAACTCAGACGAAGATCGTTTAGTCAAAACTCCACCCAGCATGGACATTACCTATGTTTTTTGCAACAAATCTTTCCAGATAGATAAAAAGATTCAGACCTGGGAACAATGCCTGTAATGCAATTAAGTTTGGGCTAACAATGACTGTCTCCCAAGACGGAAAGTAATTTTTGTATGTGAGTCATGTAACTCACTTTAATATGTTCTGCTTTTCTAATTTTAATTCAATTTAAAGCGAGTTTCCTTTTTTATGGAAATTCTATTGAAAGATGTTGTTTTTGCTGATGATAGTTCTTAATATTCTTAATATTTTTAAGCTTGATTTTTTTAAACAGCTGTACTTTACTGTTAGGTACTATTCGAGTAATGTGAGACAGTATATCACATTGCCCGAATGGTATATATCACATTACCCGCCAATTTGGTTAAGGGCTGTCACTTGGCTTTTTTCCATTCTGTTGAAACAGCTTCAGATTGGCTTACGCTATCCAAAGTCGGAGTATACCGTGCAATGCATCAAAAAACCATGATACATAATGCGGTAGAACCCGAGTAGCAAAAGTAGGTTTTATAGCTTCTTTTACACGCATTTTAAAGACAAGTAGAAAGACAACATATTGTATACACAAATTCTTTATAGGGGCTTATAAGAGCCATTTCGCGTATGAAGTATAAAGACATTTTCCTTTTTTGATATCTCTCGACTGACTCGATAAAATATCTTTCTGAGCTATTTAAAAGACACCTTGAAAACACCTAAAAAAGAATTCCGGTCTAATTTTGTTGACTTTATTTACTATGCAAATTGCAGAATTTTTTATATATAATTGTATTTCCCAACAATTCATAATCCTGCGCGCTATCTAAAATCTAACGAGTGTCAGAGAGAATTTGAATTTGTTAAAAGATGTAGGAAAAAAATTTTCATCGCATTGGGTGAAGACGAGGTTTTTTTCCAGAAATTCGTGCGGTCTGTAAAATAACGACCGATATCATGATTTTATGGTTTGTTCTAGTAAGAATTTATGACACCAACAAGGTCAAAGTATCTTATTAATATCGATGCAAAGCTATTTTAAAGGCATCAGTGTTTTGTAAGCTGTATTTTTGTCTTCATAATCTTTACACGCTTGTTTTTGAATTTAGTAGGGTGTTTTCTTAAAAATGGAAAACAACGTACTGTTTACAGCTATGGTGGTTTTAACTGATAAAAAAAAGAGGAAGCACAAACGATTGTGGTGCATGGATTGGCTATTAAAAAAAAAACAGCTATCACACGTCAATTTAACTAATGAACTGAGACTAGCCTGTATATGACTTCTTGAAATGATTACCCTAGTCCAAGAGCCCGCTGTAGAAAAGTCGAGTGTATAAGGATACAAGGTGGAATGCACAGGAGAGGTAGTGATACAGTTTTGCAAAATTAGCGAACCAGGATTGCCTTGTCAAGGCCCGTCCCGATGCCCAAAAAATGACCGACTTTTGACAAATTTTTTTGTTTTAATTGATACAACTCGAAGACGCCTAAATATTGTATATACGGTATTAGGCCACCGGTTTTTGGATCAATTTTTAATTTATATAAATGCTTGAAACCCTAAATATTTTACTACAAAAGTATGCCATTATTATTATATTAATACATAATAGGAAAACAATGATAATAATAATAATAATTCATGTTTCAATTTTTCACTCCTAAAAAATTTCTATAGTATACCTAATTTTATATGTGGCCCGCTGAGCTATGATGCATTTTCAAAGTGGCCCGCAAGGTCATTAGGGTTGGCTACCCCTGATCTATAGTTTCGTCTTCATCCTCAGCTATTAAAAAATTTATTGGTCGCTTCATTAATACATATGATAATGTGAACATATGAAAATAGTGGCTATTTTTTTTCCATCAACATGGATAAGAAATAAATTCAATTTCAATTTACTAAGTCACTCACTTTAAAAACAAAATAATTTATAGCGCTTCACTGCACAAATTTGAAGGCTTAAATGTTTTTACCGTTTGCACACACGTTGTTCATTCTTCGTTTTAAATTGGTCAATACAACGAGGCAAAACATTGAGCTCACTTTGATTTGTGTTCGTGGTTGGAACGTTGCTGCACCTTCGTTGAACTGCGTAAGTGCAGCAAAAAACAACGTTAAACAACAAGCGCGTAAATTCAGCATAATGCTGGATCAACGAACGCTGTATTTCAACCAGATTCATTTTCGGTTGAGGTCGTTGTAGCATGAATACTCTTTTTGCAGGCGCTCAGCATAGCATAGAGTACAGATGTTGTTTGAGCCGCATCTTACTTGGAGAACAGAACAGATGCTAGGAATTTGTTTTTTTGTAAATGGCTGTTCTGGCTGACTTCGTCTTGAGTTCTCATTGTTAACGCTTTATAATATATTTCTAATATTCTTCAACTGTCTCTTTTAACTTAATTTTTTCAGTTGAATTGAACGGCGCTCTGATAAATAAACACAACCACATCCATAGCTTACGAGATATCACAAAATAGAATTCGCAAGAGTGGGAAAGAGTAGAAATTAGCAATCAGGAGTGATATTTTGCGAATCCTGATTTTTACAAAAGAAAGTAAATCGTTGGTTGCACTAACTTTACAGTATGAAAATAATTGCTTACAATCAGAAAGTAAAAACGGATTGCAATGAAAACTAAAAAAACACTTACCGGAAATGACGGCGAAGGCTTCAACAGCAGCTGTACATTCACATTGTGCATACAGCTCAATTTTGGCAGACATGGCTGTTGCATGACATCACTAAGTTTACCCAAAAAATGTGCAAGTCGTCGTCCATTTTGCCAAAGTGTTATTTCCACTTGCTCAGCAGCCAAAACTTTTTCCAACTCCTCCAAAGAGCCTACAGATTTAAAATGTCCTTCCATGGTAAATTGATCATGACAAAGCAGAGGAAAGCGCGGTTCCATAGCACCGGTACGAAAGAAATACCCAAGTGTTTTTATTGTAGCTTCCAAGTAGCCGTGTGAGCAGAGCCAAACTCCAGGGCAAGTTATCTACTAATACATTTAGGATACAGAATAGCTTCAGCATATTAAAAATAAAATTTTGTATAAAAGAATACAGACCGCATGTAGTTGTAGGTCAATTTTAACATAAAAACGTTTACGCAACATTTTTAGCAGAACTTATTCTATATCTTAGTATAATAACTAAAAAAATATAAACGCTTTAATTAAGATTTAATGTTAATTTTTAAGTGTACTTAGAAGACTTTAGCTCTCAGCGCTTTAAAAAAAAATCTTCAGAAATCCAAACATAAAATAACAAAATAGCAACAGTGATACCAAACAAAATATTAATTTCGTCACTAACGCACAATAACAGAAACTTTTTGTGTACTTTGAAGAGGAGGGAGTTGGTTTTGACCCCCATGCTAAAAGCTTGTTTTCGTTGCGCCGGCTTTTTGTGTTGATGCCACTGGTTGCTAACGTAGGTCTTTAAGGGGTGAGACTATTTTCAGAAATTGATTTTTTTTTTATTGGATTGAAAAATGCCTAAGTAGTACCTTAAAAATAACAAACTGAAAGGTTATGCGAAAAAAATATCTATGAATTATAAATTTTGAATGTTGGCGGTCCGCTACCAAATCGTACTGGTCCCTACTGAAAATTTTAAAAGCGTTTTTCTCGAAATATTCAGAAACATAGCTCGGAAAATTTTTAACCAATTGACTAAGTATTATGAATCTACTCCTATATTCAAAACAGTATTCCTAGTCCTTTTGTAAATTATTCCCTGATATTTCGGAAATTTTTTTCGATGTCAAATTCCAAAAAAACAAAAGCACCTCAAACCACATCCAATTACATACTCAGGGCAAATTGATCTTTTTTTTGCAATTAATATTTTGAAATCACTGAGAATTATTATTCTGTATTCTGGTATCTCGAAACTCACCGCAAAATTTAAGATGTTTTCGAGTGATGAAAATTTTTCGAATCCTTATTATTTTTTTTTAAGTGGCAATTTGCAATAAAAGCTTGCGTTTGACTTCAAAACTTGAATCCATGACTCAATCACTCAATGAATATTCGGAAGAAAATGGTTTCCTCGCATTTTTTTCCTGAGAATAAAATTTTGCAATCTATCTGCATATATAAATAAAACTATATCTGTCCATCAATGTTCGGGCATCACACAAAAACTGCTGCTTTGATTTTGATCAAATTTGTTTAGTTTTTTTACTTAAGCCCTTGGTCTCAATCACCAATTAAAATTATCATGACACTCCTATTTGATATCAACATATTGTGCATGTATTTTCTTTTTTTCCATGGTGTAAGAGCGGGAATTTCGATTTTCAAAACCAAACTCAATAAAATACAGGGCCTTATCGTGAATCCATTCAGAAATTCCATCTTGTAACATCTAGTAACTGCCCTTCCAGTAGGGATGCTATTTTGGTTTAAGCTTACTTTAGCGAAAATGTTTTTTTTTTATATCTACTTTATCTTACGTGATTATTATTTCCAAAAAAGGATATGTAATCAAAAAGTGCCGCTCGGATCTAGTTTCGGAGGTATAGTCACCGAAAGTTGCAGATATAGCTTTTATAAAATGTGGTATAAGTTGTGAACTCCGGAGCCGATTTCAAAAATATGGAAATCATTTGCAAGATAATTTTTCAAAAGCAATATTCTGATGATTGCATCTCCCTGACTATACCTCCAAAGCTAGATCCGACATTTTTTTGTCCAGACTTATACTCCTAAAGCCAAAAAAAACGGGACAATTGTCGCTAAAGTAAACTTGTGCCCTATTTTTTCCACTTTTTGCCAAAAAACAACTATGCAGTCGTAGAATTTTCCAATTGATTTTGTCAGCTGAGGTTAAAAAGGTGCGAGGGACCCAAATAACTATTATTGGATTGAAAAAATTGCACAATTTTAAGGAAAATATTTAAAAATTAAATTTTAATTGTTATTGATAACAAATATTTTATTAATTGTTGACAGTTGATATTTTCATAAATTTTTTTCACCAATCGGAGAAGGGTTGTTCCTATGACCAGAGGTGGTCCCAGGTTCCAAAAAGTTCCCGATTCTATTTCGAAATATTTTTTTACACCAATTAATGAATAGAAGTCGAAAATGGACCAAAACCAATGGCCAAAATCCATTTTCGACCTCTTTTCATGAGTTGATGTAAAAAAAATCGGAAAAAGACCGAATTCGGCCACTTTTGGGACTCGTCGGGACCATCTTTGGTGATGGCCAAAGTCCGTTTAAAACCTCTTTCAATCGATTGGTAAAAAATTGTTTCAAAAATATACCAGAATTAGACACTATTGGGAACTACCTCTGGTGATGTTATAGAAACAACCTCTCCCCATCGATTAGTGCAAAACAAATTATAATAATGAGAGACTCCTTGAAGATTTTTTCACAACAACGTAAGAAAATATTTTTCGAAATTAATTGTTGTTGGCAACGACGCAACAATTTCTTACGCATAATAGTTATGAATCAACGTATGCCAGGACAGCTCAGTTTTTCGACCGCACGCAAGCTGATTGGTGATTAGTTTCATTCGTGGTGAAAAAGTGAGAGCAAATAAGACGAATGCTAAAATAATGCGTTTGTTGTTATTGGAAAGCAGTTATTGACTGCATAAAAAATAATTCCTGATAAAATTTTATTAAACCTATCGATAAGCTGAAGTCGAAAACTTTTTTATATTACCAGCGGCATATCAAAGTCAAACTTTAATTTACGTTAGGAAAAAGTTGTAAAATATGAGATTTTGTTTAAAAGATTTTTGATAATTTTTAACGTGTGACCAACCGTTTTCATGTTACAATGTAAAATAGTGTAAAACCTATTTTTAACCTTTGACTTTGAAGAATTTAAGATCGGTTAACTTAACATGGTTAACAGTGCAAATTAATTTTTTTGAAAATCGGGACACCGACGATGAAAATAGAATTATATCTAAATCGACAGGTACCCGTCGGCAGGTTACCAGTCGTGCGCCGCAATTCTGTTCCGACTAGAGATGGAATTTTTCAAGCATGACACGACACGAACACGAATTACAAATTTCAAACACGAACGCAACACGCACGGCTAAAAACTTTTCCAACACGAACACGAACACGACACGACATGTTATGTTTATCAATACATTTGTGTATTTACAATGTAGTTCCGCTAAACTTTTGATATCAATCAATGGTAGCGCGAAAGAGAGGTGGTAAATTCAAGCCAAAAGGTCTAATGTCAACGATGCTCTCTATATAATTGAATTCCATAGAAATGTTGTTCGAAAATCACAAATTTTAAAAATAGAATTCTTTTGCGGTGTTGCTGTGCAATGGAAAAACCCCTTAAAAAAAATATGGCCCAACGTTATGCACAAATTGTTCAACGTTTGGCCATGGTTCATCAAACTGTCATCGTTCTAAAACTTGTTTAGCTTGTGGTTTGAATCATGATTTTGATACTTGTAAGCTAAAATCTACTTCAAATAGAAAGACATTATTGTATTTATAAATGCAGAAATTGCATTACAAACCATAAAAAGTCATTTAACCACAGAGCAGGTGATCCGAAGTGTCCCTGTCGTATGGAATATCTTGAGTTGAGAAGTCGTTTGACTAAAGCACCAAACCGGAGTAATCACACGACTAGATCAATATCATTCGATAAAGTTTAATCGCCAATATTAAATGAGGAAAATTTTGAATATACTTTCTCAACTCATTCCAAAAGATGCTTAAACATGCAATATAGTACCAAAAGAATAAGCAGTCTTCATATAATTGCCAAGGTATTACAACATTTAATGCATCAACTCAACTCCATCAGTTCTTAATAAGCAAGTCTGTTGATATTATCTCTCTTAACGAAACATTTTTGAAATCTCATCATAAATTTCGACTTCCTGGATATAAAATTTACAGAAAAGATAGAGAATCTCATGGGGGTGGTGTTGCGATCGATGTTCAAAGTGGTATAGAGCACAGCTTATTTCAACCATTTCCCACTAAACTGATTGAAAATATGAGTATTTCTTTGAAAATTAACAACATAAACATAATATTTATATCTGGCTACTGTCCAAAATACAATAGTGATTTTCTGAGTGATCTAAATCTTCTGACATTAGGTAACAACGAATTTTTTTCTCTTTGGCGATTTAAATGCACATCATACCAGTTGGAATTGCAGCAACATAAATCAATCTGGATGAGTTTTATTTAATCATCAAAATATTACGCGTTATTTTATTTATTATCCGCCAAGTCCGCAAAACTTAAACTTCAGAGAGTCTTCTACTGTTGACCTTCTTTTATCAAATTCCTCCATGACTTTTTCTGACTTAAATGTTTTTTCTTGCGAGTTATACTCTGATCATAGTCCAATTAGTTTTCCCATTAATGAGCATACTTTTGTGTCTGAAAAATTCTTCCCTTATTACAAAAACACTAACTGGGAAAATTTCAAGAACGAAATTAACAATAAAACATTAATTATTTTATATTTGATTCCAATATTGAATTTCAATTAAATGAATTTTCAAAATTATAGAAATTACTAGAATGCAGAAGATCTGAAATAAAAATCGTAAACCTAATTCTTTAATTCTATCAGATATATGATATTGAATTATAGCTACTACAAATATGTATAGGAGAAAATCTCTAAGGAGTGGAAACGTAAGTGAAAAGAACTGTTTTCTCGCAATTATTAAGCAACTCAATCAATTAATCTCCATTCACATTAATAATCTTAGAAATGAACAATGGTCAAATTTTTTGTTAAAACTTAATGAAGGTAGTAAAAATTTTTGGAAGGTTTCAAAATATTTTACAAAAAAAAAGAAAACTATCCCGACATTAATAGTACACAATCACCAGGTTATTAGCCATGTAGATAAAGCTAACGCCATAGCTGATCAGTTTTCTAAAGGCCATTCCACTACCGTTGCTTTCACTCACTCCATTGATAGAAAAGTCAATATTTATGTAAATAGTTTAGATAACAATATCTTTTTCATTAATGAACATTTACAAACGTTCACTGACATTGTAGAAATTAAGTCTATAATAAATAATCAATAGAATCGGAAAGCTCCCGGGTTCGATAGAATTAATAATATTCTACTCAAAAAAAATAATCTACCAAATCTAAAAATCTGCTAATATCTTTAATTTTTGTCTTCGTTTTTCCTATTTCCCTCAAATATTTAAAAAAGCTAAAGTTATGCCAATTTTAAAACCGAGCAAAGATCCGACACTACCCAATTTTTTTTAATTCATTAGTAAATATATGTAAGGTCTTATGACTTGAAGAAATTGAGAACTATCGGCTGATAAGGCATTTATTTAATTTAAAGCATTTCCATAAGTTTAACTTTGGTTGCATTCGTTTAATTTTTACGATATACGTCAACAACTAAAAGAGGCAACTTAAGCTAAATCTCACTTTGAAATAGGGTCAGTAAGGGTTACAGATAAAATTTTGAAATAATTCAAAAAATATTTTATACTAAGTATTTCGAACTAACTGTGGGGGCGTCGCATTTGATTTTCGCAAAAAATCCAAATAAGAACCACCCTAATGTTCATAGTACCGTTGTCATTGACAGTTAGCCATTGCAAAAAGAAAATATATGGTGGTGGAAAAGAAAAATGAGAGTGAAAAACAAATGATCACTTCCCCTCCAAAATAAAAATTAATTTTTCACTCAGACAAATTTCTTGAGGGTAAAACTTTATGTGGTCCCTAAATTGGAGCATTGGGCATTGTGTTTGCTAGCGCTACGCAATTGTGTTGAGCGTCAACCTTAAATGAGATCGTAGCGTCAAATGTCATGTGAGTTTATTTGTTTGTTGTTTGAGACAAGAACAAAATCAACAAAATTAAATAAAAAACTAGTAAAGGTTTTATCTTCGGCCAGGCCGAAAATCACATACCCTACACTGCATTGAAAGTACTTTTTAAATAAATGTTAAAAAAAAGTTGAAGAGGTTAAATAAGTCGAAAATAATGTAAAAAGGTTCAAAAATGTTGAAAAGTGTTGGAAAAAACTGAAAATGTCAAAAGAATATGGAAATGTTGAAAAAAATAGAATAAATATGAAAAACACCAAATATGCATCGCCCACTTCTTCAATTCCGCCCACTTTTGTTTCAGTAAATGACATTCGTGATTGACATGCACAAACCAAATTTTAGCACAATAGCTTGTATAGTTATTGTTGTAATTATTCTTAAAATTTAGGGCAGTGACACACCCACTGGTACAATAAAGTCAAATTTTGATCAAAAGTAGCCTTCCATAAACAAACCTCTTACACCAAATTTCAGTATGATTGCTCATTTATTTCGATAGTTATGCCACTAAAGGTATTTTAATTGTATGAGAGGTGCCACGCCCACTGTTGCTATTTCAAAAGCTTTTGATTCATATGTACCTAATACCCAGTCAAATACTTACATCGAACTTCAGATCAATTGCACCAATAGTTCGCTTAAAATTGCACTTACAACTTTATGTAAATGAGGGAGGTACCACGCCCACTGATGCAATCTTGTCAAGTTTCATTGAATTTCAAAGCTTATAGTAACCGGCACCCCTACACAAAATTTTATGACGATTACTCTCATAGCACACTATCTATAGCATTAAACGTCTTTTGCTTATATCGGAGGTGCCACACCCACCGGCACTATTGTACCAAAATTTTGCAATAAGACACCTTTTAGCAAGTATATCTGCCATATTAAAATTCATAGCGATTGCGTTGTTAGTTTTTTTTCATATCATTTATAAATATTGTAGGCTGTGCCACGCCCTTCAACAAAATTTTCCAGAATCTTGAATAAACTTGTATTGATGACTACTTTTAGTGGTATCATCCCTAAAATTTTTATGAAAATCGTATGTGCCAATTTGGAGTTATACGAAATCCAAATTTCAGTTGCTAAAAAGTGCCACGCCCACTTTTACAATTCCGCCCACTTTATGCACATTTAAAGATTTATAAGATCTGTATTCGTGTACTAAATTGCATCACAATATCTTGCACGGTTTACGAGCTATGGCGTTATAAAAGTTAAAATTTAGGGCTGTGCCACGCCCTTTTAAGAGTCTTTGCAAACTTCAAACCAAGCCTAATCTTAATTTTGTTCTCATCTTCAACAAATCACCAAATTTCATCAAAATCGCAGCATCGTTTTTTCAAAATGGACTTGGGTATATTTACGTAGAGTATGGGCAGAAGGCGTGGCCGTAAACCGATTTCGCCAATTTTTATATGCTAGCAGCTTGCAAGAAGGTGTGAACTGTGTGCCAAATTTCAATACGTTAGCTTGCTTAGTTTTCTCGTAAACCTGATTTCAACAGACAGACACACAGACAGACAGACAGACGGACATAGCTATATCGACTCAGGTGGTGCCGCTGATCAAGAATATATATACTTTTCCATAACTGACACGCCCCCTTCTTTGAATATACCCTCTGTGCAGGGTATAATAAGCTGCCAGCGCTCTGTCAGAATTGGAAAATCGAATAGGCTGGCGTTAGCGCGTTGCTTATTTCCGGTGGCTCCATGTAAAATGAATGAGCATGAGAGAATTTTGACAGCTAAACGACGCTGACGCTCCATTTTAGGGACTAGAGTGAAACTTGAAGGCCTTGAAGGGAAAAAAATCCTGTGTTAATAGTATTTATAGTATTTATCTGTCCAATATTTTCCTTATAAAATATGTTTCAGCACTACATGAAATATTTCAAAAAGATTAAGATCAAAACATTTTTTGGTAAATGCTAATTTATTTAATTAAATAGTTTCCCAGGGTAAATTGAAAATGAATGTAATATAAAATTGGTATCAACTTAATAGTTGACGGTAATCGACCATATAATTATGTAGTTCTAAAATATTGTCTGTGGATGTGCACAATTGTCTAAATCTTCGAAACTAGATGCGACCCAACTTCTGATTCCATATTCGTTGTCATTTTAATGCCTTGTGAGAATATAATGATTTAATAGAAAAAGGAGAGGGGCTCCTGAGGTAAACTTATGCCAAGCTATAAAAATCAAATACAAAACTTTAAAATCAGTCATTTACTTCTTCAGTTATATCCTATTTATCAATAATATTCTCAAAAATGTTTCACTTGGCTTGTATTCAGGAGGTGTTAACCTAATAGCTACGTAACAACGACGCCGACCTTACCTCCTGAACCATGCCATTGATTACGTAGTCTGCTAAAATTTGCGACATTTTTTTTGACAGTTTCAATTTTTTACTTTTTTTTTGTGTTCAAGCAGAAATTGTGGTGATTTGACTCTCTCGAATATCGCAATTTGACAGTTTTAATTTTTTATCACAAAATCCGGCCCGGTTAGACATAATATAGTGAACCGCGGCCGCAAAGCCGTTGTTGGGCATTTAGAAGGATGTAAAGCTTGAGCCGCAGCCAAAGGCTTTCCACTTACCGTAATTTTTATGTAAAAGTACTGTGGCAAGAGAATAAGAAAGGCGATTTTCAATCTCATAAGAAAAAATTAAGAAGACGTTTCCCCATCTAACATATGAACATATGTATGTATATATCCTTAATTAGCATGCTGAACTCTACAATATACAAAGATTTCAAGAAAAGCCGAGAGATATCCCTTGGAATGAACTATTGCCATAAATTTAATTACGTCTATAGAATTTGTACCTAAAATTGTTTAATTTTATCTACATTTGTGAACTGAATTAAAATTCATAGCTTGGTAGCTCGTCAACTACTCTTTTTCGTATAATTCCCTTAGATCTTTTATATATGTTACCGGCCAAAGTAGTTTTTAGGATAAACTAGGATGAACTAGTTCTATTAGTTAGTTTAACGGCCTCGCTCCCGATTTTCTTGAGATTTGAGTATGTTAAAGTGGGCGGTCTTCGGGTGCGGCACCGGAAATACATCCTCCAATATATACGACGCTGGAATAAAGTCAAATTCATCATATCTCATCAATTATTACGCAATTTAAAGAGACTTGGTACATATATAAAACGTAAAAGAAAGAGCAAAGGAAAGTTATAATAAAGAAATGGGTGGTGCCACGGCCATCATATGAAAAAAACTACAATTTTAGGTCTCAAAAACTATTTCACGCAGATGGACGGGACTTAATACATATATAAAAGACAAAAGCTATTAATAATAATATTCAGAATGGAAGCGGGGGGACTAATTCTGGGGGTCATGACTACACGAGAAAAAAAACTTGAAATAGAAATTAAGAGATTCGTGGCACCGCGCATACGAGATGAGTTCGTATAAAAATTGTTTTAATTAATATTAAAATCGGAAAGTTCAGTTCTGTTGGCCAGATTTTGCAAAGAAAGGATCCTGGTAGTCATAAAAGCGTGCCAAGAGTTTTTTAAGACATCGAAAAGTTAAGAAATGTTTTAAGTATTTGCAGATGAAAACTTTTATTTCGACAAAATATGCCCCAATCAATATTGATAGAGGACCTCGGTTACGTCCCCGTAATCAATTTGCAAATCTGGTAATACATATATTTCCTAGTTTCCTAACTTCCTTGATATACCCTCTCCTTAAGTTCTGGACGCGTTTTTAGGTTTTCAGTGGTGGAAACAAGTTCAAAGCAATAAATCTTGCTTCAGATCACTGATATTCCTCCCGTTGCCACGGAATAATGAAAAATTGCTTTCATTAAACCACGTCGTTTTATAACTAAATCGCTCCCGCATATTCGTGTCAAAGGTTTATACATTAAAGTATGTATCTGTTTCCGGCCAAACTAGTTTTTAAAATATGCTTGATTTTCCTAGGCCAAACTAGTTCATCCGAAGCGTGTAAGGATGAACCAGGTTAGCCTAGGACAATTTTATTATGGCAGGATAAGAGAGCGGCCTTCGGCTGCGACTCAAGGCTTACCTCCTCTAATATGCCCAGCATGGGCTTCGCGGTGTCCTTCGGTCGCGATTCACTGTAGTATATTAAACGTCGGTGTGTTCACAAAGTTCGTGTAGGACGGCCGATGGCCCAGAGCAAAGCCAGCCTTAGACATATTGGCCCACTTACCCAAACATACATAAAATTTCAAGAAAATCGGGAGTGAGGCTGTTAAAGTATATAATAATCCTAGTTTATTCTAGGCTAAACTCGTTCATCCCAACACGCTTCGGATGAAGTATAGTAGTTTGGCCTAGGAAATACTAGTGCATCCTAAGAACTAGCTTGGCCGTTAACATATCCATTTTTATTTCTGATACAAGGTCCAAGCATTTTTTGCATATGTGGGGGGGGGGGGGGGAACTTCTTTTCATTAGCTTTAATAATTCAGTCAGCGTTATAGCGTTTTAAGCCTTTGTTTCTCTGAGGGGTGCCACGCTTTCTTGTAGAAATTCGTCAAATTCTTGTCCATAGCTTTTTCTGAATCATTCCTTCTGTTTGTCTGAACTTTAACTTTACAGAACCTAAAGTGGAGCGTTTTAAAGTTTTTGATTGTCCCACTGAAAGATATTTGAGTAATTGAGAGATATTAATTCCATTATCTTTAATAATTTTCCTGCGTTTTAAACCTTTTGCTTGCGTCGGAGTTGCCAAGACTTTCGTCGAAATATACCAATTTCCGAGTTATTTTTATTAGCATTTGTGAGAAATTTGGTTTCACTACATCAAACATCTCTCAACATAACGTATGTAATGTTTAATTTGTACGTGTGGTAGGAGTGTCCCTAAACCGATTTCAGCACTTTTAATCCCACAAGCTACAATAGAATTGGATATTATTACATTAACTCGCTTTGTTTTTCTGTAATCATTATTTCCACAGACAGACGGACATGACTAAATCGACTCTGATGAGGACGTTGATTGAGAACATATATGCTTTTCTATACCTGACGCGCCCCCTTTTAAACGTTACAAACGAAGTGACAATGGTAATACACCCTGAGTGTAGGGCTTACAAAATAATTAATTGATGTATTGTTATATATGTATACACACTTTTGTATTATAAAACATCTAACTTAATTTTATTCTTCTTTATTTTGAAAGACCAAATGTGTTAAGTAAAATTTTTATTCAATTTTCTGTTAATGTGTAAGTCAAATGTAAGAACAAATTCAATGAAGTTTCAACTCACTTTTCTTATCTCAGTGCAGCACGTGTTATGTCAGCTGCAATATTAAAACGTGTACTGAATTATGCTGCAAACTTTGGCAACAGAGAAGGCCAAAAACGAACAAAAGTAAAGTCGATTTAAATACCGTAAATAGAATTTAAATAAAACTTCCGACTTTTCATTGTATGCACCTAAACTTTCATAAAATAAAAAAAAAATCAAAAGGCAAAACACCAGACAAAACAACGAACGGTCACCCCAAGATGGGTGTTAATATAGAACTGCCCCAAATGAAGCTACATGCATGCATTTATGTAAGTAAATGGTGTATTTATAAGTGACAAGAGGATGGCTACAAAAAAGGCGTTTAAGAAGTAGAAAGTGTATACGCTCCATACCCCTGTTATACCAAAGTTATGTTGTACTTTAAGGACACTAGCTGCATATGGGCATTTCCAACGAAAGGTACACCATTACAAAAAAATTAGAAGTTATTAAAAAAGCGTTATTATCTGATATTATCTAAGAAAAATATTATCTAAGAAAAATATTCAAATTCAAACAATTTATACTTGAATTCATTCACAACAGTGGGCAAACCGACTTCAAAATTACACAAATGCAGTTTCTCTTTTTTGTAATTTTAAAAAACATTATGCAAAGAGCAAAGAGTATAAATAATAATAAGAGATTCCATGGATGTGTCTAAACAAAAAATGTTGCGACTGTGCCGTACCCAACTGAGTTGGTCTAAAACTTCGCCGTGAAATTAAGATCCACAGGAGAATTTTTACTCAAAAAAGAAGTCGAATACGAGCGAAATCGAAAACGGAGAAGTTCCTTTGTGATCGTTTTTATTTTCGTTCGTATTGAATTTTGGCATTGGAGTTTTTAACAACGAAGTTAAAACTCAATCGGCTCTGTAATTTTTTATTTTACTTATTAAGATTTTCTATTTTTTTATTTGCAATTCATAGGGTAATTTTTGAACATAAGAAAATGAAAATGAATCCATATGATTTGAAAATCAAAAATAGGAGTCTTTCGGAAATTATTCAATAAATTCAATATTGTTTGTATGGAGGAGTTTTTATTTGCATTTTTATTTATAAATATCATAATTTATACTATAGTATATTTACATTTGAGCTGCATTTGAGAAAACTCATTTTTATTGCTACCAAGCAACCAGCAAATGCAGAAGCAAGATTTTTATTTTGACTTCTCCAAAACAACAAATTTGCAACCGATGCCGCGTCATTTGCGTTGTTGTTGTTGCTTTTTTTCTTTAAAAAATTCTGTTCAAAAAATCCTAACACAATGCGTGTATTTGTTCTTGTTTTTTGTAGTTCACAACTGATCCCGTTATTTGTATTGTTGTTGCTTTTTTCCACCGAAAAATTCAGATGAAAATTGGCAAATATTATATTTCTTTCGTTTGCTTGCATGGGTTTTGCACATTTTGCTATTTTTTGCAACCAGAATATTTTCTAAGGGGGTTTTAATCTAACGAAATTAGAGACTTTTATTTTGATATTTTCTTGTTTTACTTGAAACAAATCATAAGTTAAGACAAGTTAATACCTAAATAAATTAAATATGAATAGTTTAATCACAAGAACTGATTCAGCATTTAAAAAAATACGAAAATCCAATTTCGGAAGTCAAATAAATGGAATTTTCTTTAAAATTAAGAAGAAACTAAATCAAAATGTCAAAATAGACTATCACTATCACAAAAATTCTTCTGTCTTGCAGTTCGAATTGAAATTGATTATTTAAATCACAAATATTCTTCTTTTGTAAAAAAATCAGTTTAAAAAAAATTCATTGTTTCGAGCTTTTTTGATTTTTTAAGAGAATTCCGGTGCAAATACATGGAATGGAACTACATCGCAAGTTCACATGGAAAGGCGCATTTGATGGAGTAGGAGCAAATTTAAAAGAAAAGTTTGGTAAATAACTAAATCAAAAAATTTTCAAATGCACACAAAATAACATTAACGGTGTTCAAGTTCTTTTCATCTCGTCAGAGCAAATTAAGGAGTTTTCACTACAATTAGTAGACAAATGGAAGGATGTGTCAAGCATCCCTGATACCCATAAACTTCATAGCTTCTCTTGTGATGGTCACCAAATTAAAGCAGCTCGGACTGCATATTCTTTTAAGAAAAATATTTAATTACATACGTTTATTACTGTTTCCTATTATCTTGCTTAAAATTGATCTCGACCATTTAATTTGACTTTGAATAATATTAAAATTGATTTTTTAATTACTATATAAATCATAAATATTGTTACGTACATAAATATCAAGAAATCTTACGAATACATGAAAAATTTACCAAGTAAACCATTATGGAAAAATATGTCCCATTCGCAATGTCCCGTCACGACTCATATAATACTTTGTAAGAAAAAAAATAAAAAAGATTTTTCAATTGAAGGAAATTTAATAAAAAATGCTATTATCCCATAACATTTTAAAATTAGTTGCGTTAAAAAATGTTGGAAGGTTTCGCTGACTTATGCTTTTCTATAAATGGCCATGAAAAACACTTCCATATTTTGTCCCATTCGAATGGCTCTTTTATTGCCTTTATCTTGGAACCGGTAGTACGTCTGCTCTCAAATTTACCGCTAAATATAGTGCTACCAAAGGGCTATTCTTTTGAGTAACAGAAGAAAAAAAACGTGTTCTACTTTGACTTTTATTCCACTTTAAAAATGTACGACGGTCCCATTCGACAGTATGGAAATGCCCATATACATTTTAAAGCACTATAATTCGACTAAACAAAATATACAAGCAAGGGAAATTATTAATCTGAAAGGTATAAAATATCAACTGCTGATATTGTTTTTTTTTTTGTGAAGCAGATTAATTATAATTACAGTATTTCATCATTAATTTCAAGCGGACACTAATGAATCCATATGCATATATATTTAGTGTGAAGAAAACTGTGCTTGCAAGTTGGACAATTGTAAGGTAAAAAGTTGAATAAAAGAACAGATTGGTTTTAACAACAAACTAGAGATGTCGTGTTTGTTTTATTGGTATTAAACTTATCATAGTTGGCGCCCAATATTAAAGGGATCTATAAAACAATTAGTGAAGTTAATTCAGAAGCAATGAAAATCAGTCAACTATAAGAGGACTGAAATTAAATCACCAACAATAAAAATGAACTTCCAAATAAGTCACTCAACAGTAAAAAAACTACATGCAAAAATACAGTACACCTAATTCTGTTTCTACACGGTAGATACGTTCCAGAAAAAACCGTGTAAAAAAAACCGTGTAAAAAAAGACATGAAAGATAGAAAAAAAGGGGAATAGTTCTATACTCTGAAAAAATAGTAAAAAAAATGATTCATAAAAAAAAACTCTTATAAAAGCCAAATTAAATTTGTATGTGCATTCATGCACAGTTTATTTCGTAAAAACAAAAGGCAATTCAATTATTACAGTTAAAGTAACATAATTATAAAATTATCGCAAGTTTAGGAACTGAAAACTAATACAAAAAACAATATAAATTAATAAACAAAGAGTACATAATTCAATTCTTAAAGTAAATTAAAACAAATTAAAAATCATGGTTAGTGTGTACAGAACACTCACCCGATTTTCGGGGGTTATCACTAGTAAAAATAGTTTTCTTTAAAATTTAAATCAAATGGCTTTTTATAATCGTGCTAAATCGAACCAAATCGTGTAAAAACGGAAAAATTTTTTTTTTTCTAGACCGTGTTAAATCAAAACCGTGTAAAAAAAGACCGTGTAAAAACAGAATTAGGTGTATAGTAAAAACCCTTCCGGAATTAATGGGAAATTCTATGGAATACACAGCCTGAAGAGAGGCGGCAGACTTTGCCATGGTACATTATACGGAAAGATGTTGTATGAACTCATGCGATGGAATGTAAAAGCGAAACAGTCAATTTTTCCAGCGAAACTAACTTTTGTCCATACTCTTTTACATACATATAGCAAGCCTGGCAGACATTGATATGTCTTTACTCGTAGGTGGGGCGATGAGTTTAATTTCTTGTAGTCTTTGTCTTTTTACGTACCAAGTCTCATTCATCTGCATCAAACAGTTGCGGATATATACAAAATGTTGATTTATTTGCATATGGCAAGCGTGGTTTCACCCATTTTTCCCTTTGAAACGTACTTTTGCCCGTACATTCTGTATCAAATCCTATTTATCATCGTCCAGTAGTGGATGAGATATGATCACGGATGGGCACAAGCTCTTCTGCAAGTTCTAACGAGAACGCAATTGAGAGAAACGAGGGAGCATTTGTGTGTACGTATACAAATGTGAGCTGATAACTACGATTCAGTTCTATTTCATTTCTATTTTGTACCACTACATGAAAACGAAATTTTGTGTGCATGTTGTTGCCTATCATTGGATATGATTTATTTAATTTTGGAGGGCGTGTCATCGACCTATTTTCTAAACCAAACTTTACAAAAACCTTTCATAGACCATAAAAAGCATTTTAAAAGCAATTATGAAATCTTCGTTCAAAATCAATTAAAACTAGTTGAGGTGTTATCTTCGGCCAGGCCGAAACTCACATACCCTACACTGTATTGAAAGTACTTTTTAAATAAATGTTAAAAAAATGTTGAAGAGGTTGAATAAGTCGAAAATAATGTAAAAAAGTTCAAAAATGTTGGAAAAAACTGAAAATTTTGAAAAAATATGAAAGCCATTAAAGATAGTTGAAAGAAATTGAATGTGTCGAAATATATGAAAAATGCTGAAAAATTGATGAAAAAGTCGAATGAATAAAGAAAATGTCGAATGAAATTGAAGGAGAAAGGTAAAAGATTTAAAATGTCAAAAGAATATGAGAAATGTTGAAAAAAATAGAATAGAAATGAAAAACAGGAAATATGTCACGCCCACTTCTCCAATTCCGCCCACTTCTGGTTCAATAAACAAACCAAATTTTAGCACAATAGCTTGTAAAGTTTGCGATATGTGCCGCAATTATTCCTAAAATTTAGGGCGGTGACACACCCACTGATGCATTCCAGTCCGATTTTGATCCAGAAATAGCTTTTTATAAACAAACCCCTTACACCAAATTTCAGTATGATTGCTCATAGATTTCGATAGTTATGCCACTTAAGGTATTTTAATTGTATGGGAGGTGCCACGCCCACCATTGCTATTCCGCCAGCTTTTGTTTTATATGTATCTAATACCCAGTAAACCACTTACATTAAATTTCAGATCAATTGCTCCAATAGTTCACTTAAAACTTTATGTTAATGAGGGAGGTGCAACGCCTACTGATGCAATCTTGTCAAGTTTCATTTAATTTCGAAGCTTATAGTAACCGACACCTCTACACAAAATTTTATGAAGATTACTTTCATAGCACACTATCTATAGCATTAAACGTATTTTGCTTATATGGGAGGTGCCACACCCACCTGCACTATTGTGCCAAAATTTTGCAAGAAGACACCTTTTATAACGTTTATAAATATTGTAGGCTGTACCTCGCCCTTAAAATAAATTTTTCAGTATATTGACGTGGCTTGTATTGTTGACTTCTTTCAGTGGTATCATCCCTAAAATTTTAATGAAAATCGTATGTGTCATTTTGGAGTTATACGAAATCCAATTTTTTAATTGTTAAGAAGTGCCACGCCCACTTGTACAATTCTGCCCACTTTTTTCCCAATTCAAGATTCATAAGATCTGTATTCATGTTCCAAATTTCATCACAATATCTTGCACGGTTTACGAGCTAAGGCGTTATAAAAGTTAAAATTTAGGGCTGTGTCACGCCCCTTTAAGAGCCTTTGCAAACTTAGAACCTATCCTAATCTTAATTTTGTTCTCATCTTCACCAAATCACCAATTTTCATCAAAATCGCATTACCTTTTTTTTAAAATGGACTTGGGTATATTTACATAGAGTATGGGCGGAAGGCGTGGCCGTGAAACGATTTCACACATTTTCATATGCTAGCAGCATACAAGAAGGTGTGAACTGTGTGCCAAATTTCATTGAATTAGCTTGCTTAGTTTTCCCGTAAACTTGATTTCAGACAGACAGACGGACGCAGCTATATCGACTCAGGTGGTGACGCTGATCAAGAATATATATACTTTTCTTTGAAGGCTTAAGCTGTTCCGCTTATTAAAAAAACTACATGCTGTAAATTCCATGAGAATCGAATGATATTTTAAAAATATTTTTGAATGAGGGCCACCCTTAAATGCACTCTAAATAAAGGTCTTAGACATTCGCCTGATCAATACTAACATACTGTAAAAATTTCATAAAAATCGGCCAGACAGTTTCCGCGTTCATATTTATTTATTTAATTAATTATTTATTTATTTATTAACTTATTTGTTTATTAATTCAGTTATTCATTGTACAAATAAGATCGTTTCAATATGTACAGACTTGGTTAGGAAAAAAATTTAATTTAACAATAAGTACAAATATAAAATAGTTGACGATGACTAAAAAATTATTTTAATTACATTTAACTGAAAGTAAAAAAGTAGCTTTAGTTATTAAATAAACAATATTCAAAATACGAATTGAATAAAAAGAAAAATGAGAAGAATATTTCTTAAGAAAAAAAAAAGTGATAAAAACAAAGAATAATCGAAGGAGGTTAGAACTTTTAGAGATCACCAGATAAATATTTTAGGAGCTCCCGACTAAAAATATGTGCACTACCTGTGCGTTTCAAATGAGTGGGTAATGTATTCCATTAAAATATCGCATAGACAAAGAAGTGACGAGAGGGTGATAGATATTTGCACCGTGGTAATATTAATTGGAAAGTCCTTTGGGTTCTTGCGAATCTTAAAATTTCTAAAAGATACAAATTAATGTAGCAGCAAATTAGTTCGATACTTTAAGATGGCATTTAAAGAGGATCCTGTAATTTTTATTGAAAACGAAGAAATGTGAGAGACTCTACTTAATATTGTAAATATATCTTGCGCAACTGTTGTAAGCCACTGTACACGAAAAAAAATCTGTAAAATTCATTTGATTTCCAATAATAATTACAGTTTTACCTTGCAATGTCCGGATAGTAAGCGAAAAACTGTAATGATTGATTTGAGTATTAATGAAATATTACAGTGTACACACTGTAAAATGTAAAATTTACTCCAAAAATATTTTATAACTTCTATATTTTCTTACAATCATACATTTTTTTAACCATACTCCTTAACATAGCATAAGACAGAGAACCAGTCTGGCAGCATTCACACATTTTTTAACTTCTAACCATATATATATCTACATTTTGTGTCATATTTGTACAATGCTGATAACCAGGCCCGTGCGCAGAAATCATCGAAGGGGGGTTTTAACTCGGATATTTAATTTCAGGTTATGAAGTTCGCAAAAAAAGCATTTTTGACTGTTTTTTTGGTTTGAAATTGTTCCATTTGTTGAATTCAAATGCGTTCTAACGTTTGCATGTGAACAAAAGTAATTCTTTGACGTTTCATTTGGACGTTTTAAAAGTCTGTTAAACAAAAAGTAAAAAATTATTCATACGAATATTGGATTTTACTCAGAGCATTTACTTTACTCAGATAGCATTTACTCAACTCGTTTTTCTTACTTCAGAGTAAAAGCATCATTTACTCAGTTTTTATATGACCCATTGCCCTGTAGGCTTTTGACGGGACTTTGCTTTGGTTTTAAATAAACATTGAAACAAAAGTTTCAGGCCGATAATCTTACTAATTAAAATTTTACTGATCGAACTGATCGGCTAAATTATAATATATGAAACTGAAAATTAGTATCCTTTTGAATTAAAGTCAACATTTTTTAATGTCAACTACCATTGAGCCAACAATTTTATATTCCGTAGTCTTAGGCCTTCCTATCATACGGCTTACGTTAAATATTCAAATATTGAAGACATAACAAATAATTATTAAATTTAATTAAATATGACAAACCTTAAACATTGCCTTAAGAACATAAATCATGCATGCAAATTAAAGTATTTGAGATATTGTAATTCGGCTGGCAAAATTATTATATTTTCATTAAACTATGGTTAAACTAGGTTCAATATATTTTTAATTCCCTATTTATATATTTACGACAAGTTCTTCCTTTTTATAATTATGCAATTTAATTTTTATAACATGAAAATGAAAAACTTCTTAAAATAAATCTGATAAATTACTACTTTTATAGATAAGTATTTTAAAACATAACGCAATAAAAATTTATAGCAGCACATAACTAAAAAACCTTTTCTATATTATTTGTTTCACTGATCATTGTTAAAGTATACAGAGGTCTTGAACGCCGAAAAAATTTGCCTACTCTAACGAAAGACTCGGTTTATGAACGCTCTGTTAATAAAAAAAAAAAAAACACCGAGAACGAAATCCTAGCTTACTTTTTTGTTTTGTGTAGACAAAGCCCACAAACCAAAAAAAAATTATATTTTTCACTAGTCTTTAGACTAGGAAAGAACTTTTTTTTGAATTTTCTGTTCGATATTCTTTCGGGTTTTGTAGTTAAAAGTGCTTTTAAGCTACACAAAAAAACCAAAAAATATTTTTCACTAGTTTTTAGGTCGGGAAGTTTTTTTTTCGATTTTTCGATGAAATATAGTGAATACCTAAAAAAAAAATTTGGCGATTACCTAGGATTTTGTTCTCGGTGTTTGTGTATTACCAGAACGTTTATGAAACGATTCAAATAAGCCGAGTCTTTCGTTAGCGTAGGCAAACTTTATTCGTGGTCAAGTAATTGCCATTTTATAAAATCTTAATGCCTAAAAGTTTAAACAATAGAACGATTGAAAACTCATTTACAATTGCATCACATCCCACTCATCGTCCATATAATGCAATACAGGCTTATCGTTGAGACGCTCCGCAAAAACTTCTTTTAATACTTTAAGTACACGTTCCTGTATGAAATGCACTTGATATTTGGGACAATAATCATCTTCTGCTGAACATGCCATAGTTATAGCCACCGGCGGCACTGGCAAGCGTTTCAAAAATAACTTAAAATATTCAAAATACTGTTCTAGCTCTTTATTTGAGCTAACATGATGCGGCAATCCATTGGTGTCGGTAGTGCAACCAGAATCGTATATAAGCAGCCAATCAATTTCATCATCACCATAATGCTTTTGCAATGATTGTGCTAAGCACTTAATCTTTAGCAAAATTTCTTCAGTGATAATTTCAGTCAGTGTTTCTGGAAGTTCTTCAAAATTACGTTTCTCTTCCAAGTGCTCGAAAATTTGTTTTAACGCTTCCAGTTGTTGTTTACGACGTTCCGTAGTTCCGTTGCAGTCTTTTGTTGCTGTTTCAAAATGGAAGATTTCTGTTAACTGTTCATAACAATTGGAATCTTTATAAATTTCAAGGAAAGGGTTTGATGTGCTAAAGAAATCCAGATCAATGTCAAGTATAAAACTGGCATCATCTGCAGATGTAACAAAATTTGGTATCAATTCTGTTGTGTCTGCATCGTAGACTTGTAGTTCCATGTCGCGCGCACCTTCCAATTCATTGGTGTTGCTGTAGTTACCTTCAGAAATAAAATAATCGAGAGCACAGTCTACGCATATTTTATCATTTTTTTGGCCAATTTTGAAATTATATTTGCCTACAGGTATTTGTTGACACCATGAATTTTTGAGCCAGACAACACGATTAAAGTGACCTGAAAGACAAGAAACATATAATAAAATATTTGAGTCATATTTTTTTATTGAATTGTTCTACACAAGTTAAAAGTTACTAAAAATTTAAAAACCAGAACCAGATAAACATATAAGCGTTATTTCATTGTACGTATTATCAGCTTTGTAATGCTATTTGTTTTAATGATGATTTCCAAACCCGTCCCTTAATTTATTTAAAAAAGGTAATTACCATAGAAATTCATAGCTCAGCTAATTTTTAGAACAATGTGAAAATGTTCAGAGTTTTTTCAGCTACAACTTTTTACCAGAATTTTGTTTGTGTCTATCGAATGTTTTTTGAATTTCATACGCATGTTGTACATATCGTCACCTTAGAGTGTTACATCATCTCTATGTGTTGCGAATCGTTTGTCTAGCACACTAAATTTTAGTGCGAACGGAACATTTGCTATTTGTAAAACGAAAATAACGTTAAACAATATAACAGTCGGAGCTCCGAACGAAATCGTCAAAAATGGCTTTATATAAATAAAATTGAAATGATTCAAATGTCAAAATCGCAGGTAAAACTTCGTCTGGCAATTTAATTTTGAATAAAATTCAAAAATCTGACAACTATTTCGTGTAAAAATATTAAATTAGCGAACGGAGACATCAAAAATACATAAATTAGAGCTTAACGTTCAACGTTATCGTTCGCAATACATAAAGATGCTGTAAGTGTCTAAAGATAATACACCTTTCCATTTGGTGTTATCAGAATTTGACTACCTCTTCCCGTTCCGTGCGTTATGTCTTAACTGCATTTTTGCATTTGAAGTCACATTAAACAATAACAGTCGTTCTCAGGTCAAAAGTGAGAATTTTCTTTAGAAGGAAAGGGGAATAGGTATCCCCGGTGGTGATTTGGCCTCATTAAAAGACAAAACATTTCTCGCATCAATCCGTGCAAAAAGGCCAAAAATGGATTATGAAAGTACGAATGGTACCTTCTTCTATCTGTTAGGGTCTCATTTCATAAAAAAAAAAAAAGATATTACGCCTATTGATGTGAAGAGGTCGAAACTAGATTTTGGAGATGGATGGACATGAAATCGATGTGTTTTCATCTGCTCTACAACACTAACTTTAACATAATTTTCTATATGTGGCTTACTTTCCGAGTTATTGAGCGAAACTTTTTTTATCGGCCTCTCACAACCAAACCCACCACGATTCTGGTAACTGACGCTTATTTCCATTTTCAGCCTCACTTAAACTATCAATTGCAAATATTTAAAGGGAGGAAATGACCTTGAAAATGCAACGCTGCTTCCGGACTATAAGTGTGGAATCTTTTTTATATTTTTAGTTGTTTATTGGATCTATTTTATACTTTCAGTTGTTTGCGAAATAATGTTTTTGAACCCTTTAAGGGCTATAAAACACTAAACGAACGTGTAACTAAACTTTAGGACATTCGATAGTTCTATCATTAATACAGTTTTCGACTAATTTTCTAGTAGTTTTTGCGAACCTTTTCTTTTGAATTTTAGAACATTTTATTTTTTTTTTGCTAAGAAAAACGACGAAAAATCAAACTTTATGTAGTAAAAATATCGCACAAAAACTGATATTTCTTCGACAAATAATTAAATGAGTGGTAAAAAAATCAATTGAATTGCGAAAAATAATTTAAGTTTTGAATCTTAGGAGGTGGAAAATATGACAGCAGTGCTTAAATATGAGTCCTTAACAATGAAATAACATAATTTTATATTTAATTTATAGTAAATAAAAATTTTATCGGTGAACCCCTGGCTTTGAAAATATAAATTACGACAGGTAAAACGTTAAGTGAGCGGTGACAAATTAATTGAGTGGTAAATTTGCTTATGATTTGCTATAAAAATATGAGATTTTGTTTTAACAAATAAATTGTTGTTTTTAAATTATAAGGCTTCAAAAGTAAAAAAAAATGCTATTATCAGCGAAATTAAAGTATTGAATTATGGCCAACAGTTGCATACAGTAAAATTAAATGAGACAACCGATTTTTAACGCAATATAGGACAGTAACCCTGAGTCGCGGAAGAGTCCCACCTACCTCCCCAGTCTTAAACTCAGAACTACAGTGGCAAGCGAAGCCTAGACATACACCAGAATGTTAAACTAAAGACGCGAGAAGCCGCCAAGAGTAACTTATTTAGCCACATTTTACATGAAGCAAACATATGACAGCTAGCGATATCAATATTATACGAGTTACTTAGTCCGAACATTTCGAACGATTCGAATTAGTTTACTGTCTGTAAGGTTGTTCTACGAAATTTTTTCGACGTGCGTGAACAAAAATTCTGGAAGTAAGGGGGCGTTCAAGTATTACATATCGCAATTTGGGGGAGGGGGTCTGGTAAAACGTTACGATGAGTTACAGAGGCGGGAGGAGGTGGGGGTAGTTCGAAAAACGCATAACGTAATATTATCTTTGATGTGAAACTTCTTTAGCGGGGGGTTATATGAATAAATAAAATAAACAACATAGGCATGTATTGCGAGTTAGAAGTCTCTCGTTTTATTTATTATTACGCGATTAAAATAAAAACAAAGGTATTTCAGTGACTTTCCGGTACTTTGCGCAACATAATTGTGACTTTTAGGTTAACATGGTCACTTAATCGTAACGTAACGTTTAAGGAAGGGGAGGGGATACAGAAAAACGTTACGGCGCGTTACATGGAGGGTCAGAAATCTTCAAAAATTGCGTTACATAATACTTGAACGCCCCCTAAATACTACGTGTTTTCATTATTAAAACTTTTTTTAACTATGGTGAAATTTATTCAGAAGTTGGAAGAAAATTTCCTTCAAAATACGGTAGAAAAAGTTCCTGCAAACCGTGCCATTAAACTAATCACAGAAATATTTGAAGAAACTGGATAAGTTCAGTTCAGAAAGGCAGAATTGTAGAAGTCGTTTAAGTGAAAATATTGCAGCTGTTAGCTACAAGTGCTGCAGAAGAGCCAAGGGCATCAATTCTTCATCGTTCACAGCAACCAACAACTTTGCTCTATATTTTTTTTTTATTTATTTATAGTCTACAAACATAAATTCTTACAGACTAGAATATAAAAAAAAACGTCCAATAAATTTCAAAACAATATTAAAAAAATACTATACAATAATGACTTGTAGGATATAAAACTGTATAACGCTGAGAAGTGCGGGACAATCAATCAAATAATAATCGAGTAACGATAAAATTTCAACTTCGTAATACTATGTAATACAACTTTGTAAGTTTTTAATCAAATCAGAATTCAAAGGGTAGTTTATGGCGGAAGAACACTCTCAAAATTAATAGTGCGTAAAGCAAACCTGGTGAAAAACCTCTGAACTCTTTCCAAACGCACTTTGTGCAATTCAAAAATAGGATTCCATATAATTGAGGCATATTCTAGTCTTGAGCGAAAAAGACTGGTAAATAAAGTTTTAAGGATATATGGATTGAAACCTTAAAGACAATATCACGGATCGAACCATAATTATGTGAAAAAGTTATTTAAAATTTTGGTAAAAGATTGACAGCCTCCCGAGCTAAGTAGCAGAGGACGTCACTTGAATGACATTCTTTTGAATTATGAACCAATGTACTTTCCAACAAAAGTAAATAAAGATTTCACACAATTTACGTCTTTTATTTAAAACTAGCTGATGCCCGCTACTTTGAACGCGTAGGCTGTTTTTAGTTTTTTCTGCGACTTGTTATGCGTGCATGCTTGTTTCTTTGTGTGACATGTTAACTTTGAGAAATTTTAAAACTTAAATATTTCGATATTTAATAGCGACCAAACGTCTAAGGAATATATCTGAACAAATTTAAACAAAATTGATTCAGTAGTTTTAGCGTGATGCGCGAATATTGGAAACAGCTATAATTTTTTTTATATAGATTTACAAATATACTTCAAATTTGAACACCCTATGTAACTATTCTTTAAGAGCAGAACTCTTGCAAATATTTGCTAAAGAGGTTTCAAAAGACTGAATAAATCCTACTTAAGATCAAAAGGGCACCTTCTATAGGACCCTTGAAGATGTTTTTCCAAAAGTAAGTTGTGACATTTTCAAACCCTCTTCAAGATGTTAATAAATCAATACACCTACCTACAGGTACATAAATAATTTGAGGTCTTGAAAATATTTATGCACAATTGTTTTTTTTTTTGTTTATTTTCTTAATTTTGTTTTATTGTCTTAATAAAGATTTGGTTTTTGTTATACATTTGCAGTATTACAAAGTTGAAAATGATTCAACGAATAAATATGAATTTCTGTACAATATACAAAATACTAATAAAAATTTACGTGCGAACATATATATAACGTGAAGTTTATACCTCAGTCAAATTAGACGGCAGTATTTAAATTATTCGAAAAACGTAATGATTTAATTGATTGCCCAGAAGTATTCACAAAGATTGACTCTTCTCCACACGACATCCTCTCAAATGGAATTCGCTTTCTTCTTGCTATGTATAGAGCTTCAAAAAAATTTATTGTATAGACAAGTATAGTATAAGGTTTGTAAAAATACGTGGAACAATAAAAGAGTACAATTATCTTGCCTGCCTCCAACATCGCTTCTGCTTTGCAACACTTATATCGTGTATACTATCAAGTTCAAGTGCGGGTAGAAGAAGTATGCGGTTGGAAATTAATAGATGATAGTTTGGAACCACTTCATACTCTACTCCCGCCTGTTCCAGAAAAACTTATTAATACTATTTTTTGTAATTGCAAGAAGGGTTGCAGCGAAAATTGTAGCTGTAAAAAAGTTGGATTATATTGTTCACCAGTATGTATTAATTGTCAAGGCCAGTCGTGCTCTAATGTTCAATCAAATCCAACCGATGATGATACTTATGATATCAATGAAAACACAACTGATGCATCTTTTTCCTCAAACATTTGTACTGAGATAAATCAAGGAGAAGAAGAGGAAAGCGAAGATGAAGATGAAGACATAACTGTTGAAGTAGAATTTGAAAATTATTAATCATAATCAAAATTTCCAGAAATCAACAATAATCCGGTCCACTTTGATCATTACAATTAGTACCATTTTTCCAATCAATAGAATACTGTTTGGTGGTCCTTCATCACAATAAATACTAGAGAAACCACGTTAAGTAAATGCGCCAAGTACACTACCTCTTGGATGGTGTGGAAATGTGTGCATATAATGCAAAATACAACGTTTGAAATCGCAATATTTCAATAATGGTAATTTGCACAAACAAATGTATCAGTACAATTTTTGTAGACAATTGCATGATCTACAACTTCTTTAAATCAATTTTTTCTATAACACTTACCGCATAAGAGAAAAAAAGCATGAGACCGATATTTTTGACCTTGAATACAAATTTTTGCAGAAGTAGGATCGGCGAGGACTTTTGATATTTCACTATTCATGTATTTAAGACGTGTACCAATTTTCCGCTCTATGCGAATTATTGCAGATCTAAATGTCTAATGTTTGATAAAAGACAAATATATGAGTTCAGTGTTACGAGAAAAACTGCAAAGCGTGTGTTGACTTTTTCGTGGACAAAAACACAGTGGTTCGAAATAAAACTGCGTATTTGCAGCATTCCCTCAGCCACAGTAATTCTACATAATATTTAAGGTAAGTAGGCGGCCTTCGGTCGCGGATTAGGATTTACATCCTCCAATGTGTCCAACACCGGCTTCGCGGCTCAGCCTATAATGTCTCCAACACCGGCTTCGCTAGTCACAGTAAATCAGCATTAAAGTAAGGGACATAACCCCCATTTACGAAGTGGGCAGAATTCAAAGATCGCACCATTGAACTGAACATATCAATTAACAGTCCAACTTAGTTTACACTATTAAAGCATGTCACCTGAGTGCATTAGCCGCAACTTCCTTTATTATTGAAGTTTCTTAATTCTATGTTGTACTACACGGACATCGGCTGTGAAACACTACTTAGTCAAAATTCTGCGATCCTAGGTTCGCCGTGTTCACCATAAATAAGAAATTTTAGTTTTTTTCTTTTTCGGCAGTATTAATAAAAACAGTTCCTATCCGCCTCTTCGCCATTTTTGAATTAGATTTTTTAGCATTTTCTTATTGAACCCTAATCGCCCAAACAAAAGACTGACACCGCACTAAAGTCATTTTCTAGTTTCTTCGTGGACTGCTATTGTAGTGAGTTGCAATGTTGTATATAATTACATTTAGCTAAGTTATAGTACGGGGAATAAAGGCATTGAACTTCGGAAAAATTAGCGCAAGGCTGGATGAACGTATGAACCTTCTTTTTGTGGTTTAAAACAAAATGTATCCCTAATGTTTGCAATTTAAAGAAAGTTTTTAAAAAATAAAAATTGAGCTAATCTACGTCGCTTTCAGTGCTTTGATACAGTTATATTTATGATTTTAAAATCTTGTCCTTTAACCTGTTTTTAGTTTTCAAGTGGTCAAGTTTCAAGCACTAAAAGTTTTATTCTTGATAAAAACTTAGCTCATGAAAATACGTAGTATGTACACTCCCAATTTCTAGTTCAAGAATTCAAAAACATAATGGAAAAAAGTAATGATGCAGAATTTTTTTTTTGATGGATTGAGAAAATTTTTTAGTATTTTAAATACTTTGAATAACATTTTTATGAACATAACTTAAAGAATACGACTATTTTTCGTTTCTGAAATACAGTTTAATATTTACAAGTGATTTCTTTTGATGAAAATTTTATTTAATGATAATACACTACGCATTTTTTGTCTTGTTCTATTGCCTAATTTTTTTAGAATAAAATATCTATGATATGGGTCATACTTTGGTGGCATTGCACTTTGTTGTGATTTGGACGTGATATATGAGTGATATAAATTTTGAAAAGAAAATAAATCCTGTGGTGAAATGCCAAAAGTATAGGATTTGTGTCGATCAAAAGTTCACACCATCATTAAAAGTTAGTTCCAAAGAAAACAAGCCCCGTAAAAGCAGCTCAAATGATCTATATCGCAGAGGTGTCAGCTAGATTTTAAAAGTGGAAACAAATTCAAAAGGCAGTGCCTCAAAATTGGTCGAACACATAGATAGTATATCAGATCAGAGCGTGTATTGACGCACATTTTATACAATATAGAACACCACGCAAAAAACCTCTCATTTCTGAGAAAAAACCGCACCGACGGCTCCACAAATCATCACATAGCCACCACCATGCTGTAGGAACTCTTTGCATCCATTGACGTATTTTTCTTTCTCCAAACTTTTGCTCCTATCACTTGCAAATCAGTTAAATTTGTATTCGTCTGAAAATAGATCTAGCTTCAAGAAATCGAACACTTTTTTTTGTATTTTGAAAAACTCCAAGCAAAGCTTGCGACGCTTTCTCACAAATGAGAAGTTTTTTGCATGGTGTTCTACTATGTAGACCGTGGCTTTTTAAAGTTCTCTGAATTCAGCGTGAATGCACACACTGAACTGATTAACTATGTGTTCGACCAATTTTGGGGCACTGACTTTTGGATTTGTGTCCACTTCTTTAAAAATAAAGCTGACATAAGGAAATTGGTGTTAGCGACTGATTATTTATTATATTAAACATTATTGAATTGAACTTACAGTTACTCAGCAAAGACCAATATTATCGTAAAATTTTTAATAATTGATCAATGCTTTTTTATTCAACAAACATGACAAAGATGACAGAATGGAATAATTTAAACTGGTAATTGGTAACATATGTTTCAGCTATTACCACATATATACATATTCATATACAGTGGAAGCTCATTAATCCGAATTAATGATTGCAGACCCTAATTCGGATTATTGATATATTCGGATTACTGAATAGGCGGTTTTTATTAATATTTTCAACATTTTTTTTTATGTCACAAATAGTTGAAGCTCCTACACCAAATTTCTCCGCTAAAATCTTACCAGATTTTCCGCGATTTATTGCTTCAATTATTTTAAGCTTATCTGCTAATGATAGCGTTCTATGTGCACGTTTTTTGGCCATATCATACAAAATTCAAATTGAGGTTTTTGCTTACAATGCCAATCAATAACTAAAAGCAATAAGACACAAATATTACACATGTACTTCTCATTATATACAACATCAATCATAGCAGGCTCTGAATCTCAATGATGTCCCGTTAGTTTTTTATATTTCATTCTTGCTTTTGTCAAAAAAGTTTTGCAAACCTAGACACAGCAATAAAAAACAGAAGAATAAAAATAAAATAAAGATTCGGATTACAAAGTTGCAATCAATGCGGTGTATAGAGTATGTATCGCGTCATAAATTCAATTCGGATTACACGCCTTTGGATTAACGAGCTTTCACTGTACATATATACATAGCCTCATCAGACCATTTTTTGGTTAATGTTGTACTTGAACTCAAACCCCTGACCGTTCCATGCATCGCAATTTTCGAGTCCAAGTACATTAACCAAAAACTGGTCTGATGAGGCTATGTATATATATATATATATGAATATGTATACATGTGGTAATAGCTGAAACATATGTTACCAATTGCCAGGTTAAATTGTTCCATTTTGTCATCTTTGTCATGTTTATTGAATAAAGAAGCATTGATCAATTAGTAAAAATTTACGATATTGGTCTTTGCTGAATGACTATAAGATAAAGCTGACACCCCTGTGAGATAGTTCCATTGGGCGGCTTTTACGGAGCTTGTGTTTAATGGAATCAATATATTCAAAATTTTTAATAATCGTGTGAACAGTTGATCGACTTAAGTCCAATATTTATGATATTTCAACAAATCAAATAAATTCAAATTTAACAACTAAATTTCTCTTATCACCTGAGTATTTTATCCACAAAGCCATTAGGTATAACAACGAAATATCACATCCAAATCACAAATTAGTGCCATATACATACATAGGTACGACTATCATAGATATATAATACGAAAAACGGTGCTTCACAGCTTTTTAAAGAAACTATGCTATAGCGCAAGGCATATACTGCGTGGTGTATGTAGACTTGTCAATGGTTTTTTTGCGTTTATTTCAAAAAACTTCTTAATGTATTCCAATGAAAAGTATGTATTTATAGACAAGGTCAATAAAAAACCAACAAAAACAACAACATTTATTAAAAGACGTCTCATTATACCACGTAAAAATTTTTTTCAAAATGGTGCGTGCGATTCATTTATGAAAAATTCGTCCATCATCAGTATGTTACCAAAGCTGGTGTTCAACATAGTACAGTAGATCGCGGCCGGAGCCCACCGCGGCTTTGGCTTTGGCCGCGGTGGGCTTCAGCCGTTTATGTGAAACTGCTGTGGCTAGCGAAGCCTATGATAGGTATAATGTAGGATGTAAGCGATTTTCAAGCTCAAAAAAAATATGAAGGCGTTACCACTCCTAAAATATGTTTATATTCTTGATTAACATACTAAACATTAGAACCTACTAAAAATTCAAGAAAAATGCGAGTGAGGCCGTTTAAGTAAATTATAACCACATATTTTAATACCAAAATTAACCAAACTGATTTTACTTTTTCGATAAAAAATAGGTTAAATAAAAGAAACTATGCAAAAGGCACATTATTTTAAAGCAAAAGAATCAAGCTTTCTTGACATGATAAAGAAGTATAGGTTATGAACACATTTTTTGTAATAAATAATGGTTATTTAAAAAAGATTTCGCCAAAATTTCAGAAAAAAAGGGCTTAAGTTTACTTTAGCTGACATTCTCCAATTTATTTTCTTTTCTTAGGGGTGAAAGGGGGTCAAAAATAAATAAAAATTATGAAAAAAAACGGGCCGCTCCGATCTAGTTTCGAAGATATAGCCATCGGAAGTACCCTATATAGCTTTTGTAAAAATGATCATAAGTTGGGAAGCCCTGCATGGATATCAAAAATTTTGGTGTCATAAGAAAGATAATTTAATGGCCTTGGTAAGTAAAGTTTTGAAATTTAACCTATACTTTTGGAGATATGACGACTTTTCTGAAATTTGGACCAACTTTTTTTTAAAAAAACCTTTTTTTTCCCTAAAAATGTCTTAATGACCCATGAGTTTTTTAGCATATTAAGAGAGCCTGGTTCGTTCCCTTTAAAATGGTATATTGTTCGTTGTAAATTTTTTATTATTTACCCCCTTTTTTACCGGAAAACAAAAAATATCATTCAATGAATTCTTATGGAAAGTATGTATTTGTGGACAAAAACAATAAAAATCCAACAACAACAACTATTATTATTATTATAAGGCTATTATCATTGTAAAACTTAAAAATTTTTATTAAAAATCGCGCACGCCTGCGGCGCTCTTTTTTTTTATTACAACCTTCAATTTAAAATAATTATAAATTCGTGAAACAAAATAATCATTATAACATTTAAAAATTTTTATGAAAAATCGTGGCCGCCCTATTCTTATATGTTGGATATATTATAGACTGATCCGCAGGCCGCCCACTTACCCCTACTGTTAAATAAAATAATTGTAGCTAGCTAAGCTGGTTTTTGATATGCTCTAAGATATAAATGATTGAAATATGCTAAAAAGATTATAGGAAAAGTTTTTAAAAAAAAAATTGGTCAAAATTTCAAAAAATTGTCATATTTCCAAAATTATAGGTTAAATTTCAAAACTTTACTCACCATTGTTGCTGTTGTTGTTTTTGTTGTTGGATTTTTATTGTTTTTGTCCACAAATACATACTTTCCATAAGAATTCATTGAATGATATTTTTGTTTTCCGGTAAAAAAGGGGGTAAATAATACAAAATTTACAACGAACTATATACCATTTTAAAGGGAACGAACCAGGCTCTCTTAATATGCTATGCTATCTTATGACACCAAAATTTTTGATATCCATGCAGGGGTTCCGAACTTATGATCATTTTTACAAAAGCTATATCCGGAACTTCCGATGGCTATATCTTCGAAACTAGATTCGAGCGGCCCGTTTTTTTTTCATAATTTTTATTTTTTTTTGACCCACTACAAAAAAAAAAAAAATTGGAGAATGTCAGCTAAAGTAAACCTGTTCCAAAAAAAGTTATGTATGTCTCAAAACTTTGCTTGCCATTATTGTAGGCCACTACAGCTTTCTTATGGCACCTATATTTTTGATATTCATTTGTTGTTGTTATTATCATTTTTACATAAACTAAATCCGCAACTTCCGATGGCTAATTCTCCGAAACCAGATCCGAGCTGCACTTTTTTTCATATTTTTTTTTTTTACTCTTAGCCCCCTTTAACCCCTAAAAAAAATTGGAAAATGTCAGCTATTGTAAACCTGTTCCAAAAAAAGTTTCAAACAAACTGCATTACTTTTTTCCTTTGTTTACGGATTGTCGAACTGGCAGATATTAGGGGTGTGTGTAGACTTGTCGGTCACTGTATATCACAGAAATTAAATCGAATCGAATCGTGTAGTTGCGAAATTACATACCAGCGTAGCAAGCTGGCATTATCCAGTTTTCGATGCTTAGGTCAGCCAACATTGTCTCCTTGTCAAATGAAGCGCTGGCTGGTATTTCTCTAGAAATTACCATATCGGGATGCGAATCAAAATGTAAGAGTATATTGTTTTCTAACGGTAGGTGTCGCGTAGCTAAACAACGATAGATAAACTCAAGCACATCGTTGTGATAGTCGACAATGAATATGGGAATCTTTTTGAATTTTCGTAGTGTATACGACGAGGTAGCTGCATTATCACTTGCCGTTGTAGTCGAAGTGTCTTCCTCTAATTCCGTCTCATTGCCTGTGACTGTAGTTTTGAAGCGTTTTACAGGTGGCGGTTCCGCTGTGCTATTAGAGTCATTTTTCGCTGTCACGTCTATTTTTGCATCTGGCTTAGTATCAGCCGCTATTGGTAAACTTTCTCTTGGTGCCGTTTGCGTTGAAACACGCGAGCACTTCTCTGCTATTGTTTCACTCGTAGCTGATGCTGCTTCCATTGGAATTTCTTTACGTCGTTTTTCTGATTTAATTAATCGAACTTTAATTGAACTCCGTATATTATTTAAGCGAGTAAAAGGAAACACGATTCAACTAGTCCTTAATTTTTCAAGCAATTTTTGCTTTTTTTTATCAAAAATGACGCACCTTCGTCGCCAGAAGTTCAATGAAATTTGCAAACAAAACACTGACACGACCAGGGCCGTACCGTTTGACAGCAAGTTGTTACAAAAAACAGAAGTCGTACGGCCAGGTCGTATGATGACACAATTTGATTTTTCTCGAATGAATCGAAAAGTCTGAGCATGCTACGGCATGCTTTCATTAAGGGTGTACACATGATCAAATTTTTCATCAAATTGTTTATCAAACAATTTGACAGCTCAGTGTACACATGATCAAATTTTTCGTTAAATCTCAGTTTTTCTCCGACCACTATAGAGAAATCATCGTGGTAGCGGACAAATTATTATGTTCATTAGAGATGGTATGTTGATGAAAAAAGAATTTAATTTCACCTTAATTAAAACCTAAAGTCCTTTTCAAGACCAGAAAAACAATCGGTAATTTTTGTGACCACAATACCATCTAAAATAAGGAATAAAATTTTACACAAAAACTAAAAAGTCTCCGAAAATCGAAGCAATTATAAGTTAATATATTCTGTGGCTATATAAGTATAAAACAAGTTTTAATTTAAATTTACATCCTTAAATATAACCAGCATTGGCTCCTCTAGCTATAGTTTAAAAAACAAAAACACCTTTCTTCAAAAACACCCTTTTTCAAAAACACCCTGGTAGCCGCCTACCATTTCACTATCCGCGCGATGTTGAAATCTTTTTTCAAATGACCAAAATGTGCTAGCAAATTTGACGAGCGTGCACACAATCAAATTGTTTGTCAAACAAGCGGAAATTCAAAATATTTCGTTTTTCATCAAACAATTTGACCAACAATTTGATAAGCGTTCACATCTTCAAATTCTCATCAAACACCATGTAATATTTTGTCCGTCAAATTGTTTGACAAATAATTTAATGAGTACACCCCAATTGTTCATTCTAGGGTTGGGCAAAATAAAAATATTTTCGAAGTTTCGATAATCGATATTTCCAAACTGTATCGAAATGTATCGAGAAAGAAATATCGGAAAAATCGATAGTCGAAATTCGACATTTTTGTTGAAAAAATTTATATGCAAAAAATGGCGTCCCAACCGCTACTATGCGCATTTAGCAATGAAATTATGTAAAAATATAATCGTAAGTTTCAACTTGATACCATCATCAATTGATTATCCATCATTCTCTTGCTGGTACCTAGAGTTACAACCAGATGTCCACCACCTACGTATGCCTTTGAAGAAATCTGTCATAATTATGGGAAGCATAATTGCTTCTTGCAGTATGGTCTTGGTTTCATTGAGTCCAGCAACATTAATCCATTTAACTTCCGGATATCATTGCAGTACATCCTTCTCTAGTGTATCCACCAAATGTGGATAGCCATAGCCAATGTGACACAAGCCGCTTCCTTTTGCTTTAGTTTTAGGCGAACTTTTGGGAGTACAAAGTGAGGAGTGTCGTCGCAAAATATTCTGGTATATACGTGAATCCCAGCACACAATGAGTTTTTTAGGGAACTTGTGAGAATCATGTTTCAGAGTCTTTTCTGATTGTGTCTAACTTAGGAATGCTCATATACCCGAGCACACTTGAGATCCTGATTAGGTTAGGATGCATGCTGCTGAACAGAAAATAACTCAGAGCCATTGCAATTTTTCGAAAATTCCTGAATGGAACTCTACGTAAACTTCCATTCGCTATGAATTAAGCATCTTATCAATATTAATTTGTCGTGTATGAGTAAAATCACTGACGCTTGTGCCAAAGATGATGCATTAACCATGTGGCGTTCTGTAAATTCACGCAATCTCAGCATTTTTGTCATCACAGAGATGGTGTAGCTTTCCACAGTAGCATTTATTTGATTGTTAAATTCAAGGCACTAATAAGGCTTGGACCACACGAATGATATTACACTTGGATACAGAGCAACAAAAATATCGAAATTCGATAGTCGAAAAATAAAATCGAGCTACGATATATCAAAATAAAATGTATCGCCGATAGCTATCAAAAAAAATATCGAGAATAACGATAGTCGATATATTTTGCGCAAGCTTTCGCGTTTTGTCTATTGAGAAGTACGCATCATGTACATATATCGTCAGCATACAAGCAGAATTGACCATCTACATTAAATAAAATTTTGTTTTTTGGATGTTTAGTACACTAGTGTAAGAATATAATTTTATAGCACACCTGATCAGGTACTGCATAAATTTTTTTTCAATAACCGTAATTGAAGTTGTATCACAAAGCGAAGAGGATGTAAACCTAATTGAAAGATTAATTAGCATCACCCACCAATTATTTTTTGGAAGGTAGTCGTAATCTTTTCTTATGTAATTGTTAATTCTAAAGATAGATATAAAATCGAAAAATAAAGGCCCGATCATGTTTCAGAGCTATAGCCGTCGAAAGTCCTGGATAAAGCTTTTGTAAAAATAACTAAGTGATAACGGAACTTTCGTAACAATCAACATATTTTTGAAAAGCTTGTGATATCCACGATATGGAAATAACACCTCAATAGCATCATTACCTCTTTGAAAATTCACTTAGTGATACCAATCTTCAAAAAAGGGGAAAAAAGTAATCCTAATAACTATCGTCCAATCTCCATTCCTCCAACTCTAAGTAAAATACTTGAAAGACTTCTATATAATCAAATGTATTCATATATTTATAACACAAAATAAATTATTATATGAACACCAGTACGGGTTTCTTCGTGGTGTGAGTACTCAAACTGTTGGTAGCCGGAATGTTTCTTGACCTTAGCAAGGCTTTCGACTCCATCGATCATGATATCCTTGATGTAAAATGAAAGTTTTATAGATTTTCTTCGAACGCGATTGATTTAATAAAAAGTTATTTAAGTAATCGGAAGCAATTTGTTTGTATTAACGAGGTATCTAGTGAGTTTAATTCTTTTAATCTGGGTGTTCCACAGGGATCAGTTTCAGGTCCGCTGTTGTTTTTAATATTTATAAATGACGTCTAAAGATTACCTCTAAAAGGTAAAATCTTTTTGTTTGCGGACGACTGCTCAATATTCTATCCAGGTGACAACATTACCCCATTAGAGCCCACAGCGATCTAGAAGGACTAGAGAGCTGAAATTTGTAACAGATATTTGTTGTGAAATTTTTAATGGTAATACAAAATATTAGCTTTATAATTTCGAAAAGAGAGGCGTGGCCAGCCGTTACCATACGGTTACAGTCAGCCATCCTCAGATCAAAATTTATTATGTAAAAAAATAAAAATTTGGCTTAGCACATACGAATGCTTTTGTTTTTTTTTAAATGAATGATATAACATAAGTTTTAAAAAAAATAGTTGGTTAATGCATGAAATAACAGAAATTATGAGTTACTTAGTTAGTTTAGTACAAAATTATATTTCTTAAAACAGTTTAAACATAATCTATTATAACATTACATTTTGAACATTGTGTACGAACTGACGAACTATAGTTACTACCAGCACATCGGCGTCTTTTATCTTCATTTGTTCTAACTACAAAGTGTCCGAGCATATCGTAACGGGACATGGATTCAACACTGTTTGCAGGACGACGATAACCTTGTGGTGGTCGGGTTGCCCCTAGAGTACGACAATATCGTAAGGCAATTTGACGTCGAAAATTCAAATGAGATGTACTACCTCCTGCTTTTTTATGAAGGATCCCAGCATTTTAATAGAATCATCAATTAGCCAAGTGAAAATTGAAGGGTACCACTTTTATGCTCTAGCTCCGATTCTATAAATATTCACGTTTTGGTCCATACTACCTGTACCACCCATTCATTTATTGTACTCTATAGCTTCATGTGGAGGTGTTACAACAATTCTTCTGTGTTCTGCTCTTAAATATCGGAGTGCTTGTTCCAATGGTGCCATGCCATATGGAGTGGAAGTAATGCTAACTACTGAATTGTCCACCCATTTGGTAATTTGAAATCCAGCAGTCTCACAAACAGTACCAATTGTGTATCCGCACTCTTCTTTTTTGTAAAATCCTTTTTCGGGAGAGGGCATGATTGTGGAATCATGTTTTCTCGGATGGTACCTTTGCCATTGTAGCCACGCTCTTTCAAACCCTGTAAAACTACTGGTGAAGTAAATAAGTTGTTAAAAAAAAATTAAATGGCATTAATTTTATATTTTTCTCAAATTCATCAATAAAACAAAACAATGGTGTAGAATTTTTATCATACATACTACGGTATCTCTGATTTAGACGTGGATTGTTGCCCTGATACATCTTGAAGTTTACTAAGTAACCAGAAGTTGTATTCAGACACCACATTTTGTATCCAAATTACAGTGGTTTTCCTCTTATGAACTGCTTGCAACCAAATCTTTCTTTCAAGGCATCAGTAAGTGGTCTGAGTTTCCAAATTTTATCATAAGTATTTTATTTTCCATTATCACAGAAATTAATGTGACGGAATGTTACAAAAAATCTGTTGCGCTTCATCGCTTCTGAAACAACCAAATTTTTTAGATCTGGCTCGTTAGAATAATATCCTCATTTTTTGGCACAAGTGAATATCCTGTAATGATAAGGATTCCAAGAAATACTCGCATTTAATTTCTGATTATATTTGGATTTCGACTGCTTTTAAGGACGGCATACTTATTGGTTTCAATACATAAACGTTCAACTACTTCGTTACCGAAAAAGTTTTCGAATAGCTCATGTGGATCCTTACTTGCGCAATCTCTTTGTGAAACCTATTAAAGAACCTCTTGGTGGAGTAGAATCTAAGAGACAAACACATAAATAGTCGCATGAATAGACAAAACATCTTCCATAAATAGTCACATGAATAGACAAAACATCTTCCAGCATCATTTCAATTTGTTTCCCAGTATCATCTGGATTATCATCTAGAATTTCATCGTTTCTTGGGTAATTTAGAACCAACATACATGGAGCTATCACCTGAGACTTAGGCAAATTGCTGACGTCGACAGGTCCATCCTCCTCTCTCGAGTCTTCATCTGACTATTAAACTAAACTTAAACGAAGCATTTAAAATATAAGTAGAGAGAATGGTCCACTTTTACCATATGGTAACGTCAGAAAATATAAGTGTTAGTTGAATTAGAATAGCGAATGACCCACTGTTACCATATGGTAACATCGTTGAAAATCATTATGTGTGCGCCACAGGCGGAGCAAATCTGAATAATTAATTATTTAAGAATATTCTCTTCTCTATTGACTAAAAGTTTGTGGAAAAAACTTTTCAAAAAAATTTAAATACATAGAAATAAAATAGTATATTTCCTTCGCTGTTGTCCGGCGAAAGACGTGGCGTTAAAATATAGCAACATATATTTTGAAAATTTAAATATTTTTTGAAAATTAGGGTGCGAACGTTACCATATGGTAGCAGTGGGCTTTACTGGGTTAATGAAATTAGACTGAACATGAAGGAGGATTTGACCATCCTGGATGAGTTTTTTCGCTTGAATAAATTACTTCTAAATGTTAACAAGACCAATGTTATTTGTTTTCGAAGTAAACAAAAGTCAGTTGTCAGTCTTGATATTCTCCACAATGGAATGTTGTTAAATGAGGTTAGTTACATAGAATTTCTTGGAGTCAGAATTGATTGTTTCTTGAGTTGGCATGATCATATTGACTTAGTTGAAAATAAGTTGGCCATGGTGAATGGTCAGGCATAAACTTTCAAGAGAAGTTAAAAAGTGTATTTACTTTGGTCTTGCGCACTGTCATATTATTTATGCGGCTGGTACATGGGCTTCTTTCTCTAACGTAAAAAAGATTCAAGTGATGCAAAATAGAATGCTTAAAAAGTTTTTAATCTTCCTTATCGTTATCACTCGATAGACGTATAGACGTATGCCAATTAGATATATTCACAGGTTTCAATTATTGTGCTATATTCACAAAATTTCAAAAAATATAATTCCAAACACTGTTCAAATAATGAGTTTTCAACACTATTACAGAACCAGAAATAGAGACTACTTTGTTGTTTCTCGTTCAATAAATAGTACTTCATCTCAAAGTATTTATCATAATGGCGTAATCTGGTACAATGAGCTTTATAGATCCGTAAAGGACTTGAATAATATGGTGCTATTTAAATAAAAAAACCAAGAGAATTTTTATTAGATAGATCCAGACTTATGTTCACATTTTAAAAATTTATTAAATGTTAAAATTTATTTTCATTTTTAAAAATATTTGTGTAAATATTTAAATATATAATAACTGAATTTTGTTATTTAGTTGCTACTATCTTTTGTTCATTAGACCTTTTCGTTGAACTTTTTGTTATTAATTGAATTATTGTTTAGAAACAGACTTAAATAAAATAAAAAAAAGTAAACCCTATATGTAATTATCAAAGAGTTAGTGATGGGAACTATCGAATAAAAACTATTGAGTTATTCGATAGTCTATTTGTTTCCATTAAGTTGATAGCTGTTCACGATTCAGTCATTGATAGTTTCACTCACTAGATCACTCATAGGAAAAATTCAATAACAGCGCAACTATCGAATAAATAGTTGTTTGTGTCAAAGAATTATATATTTAAAGAACAACACTCCGCGATTTGTCGGTAATTGGATAGAACTGTAGTTGATTGCAAAGTAAAACCAACGGTCTTAGAATCAGGGGAAATACGATTTTGGCTTATGTTGCGCATTGGGAGTTTTACGAAGCTAAAATTCAATCAATCGGCTCTGCAATTTTTATTTTGTTTATTGTCAGATTTTCTATTTCGTTGATTTAAATTCATAGGGAAATTTATGAATTTAAGCAAATGAAAATAAATTCTATATGAATTGAAAATGAAAAAAAGGAACAAGTCTTTCGGCAATTAGTCAATAAATTCAATGTTATCTGTAATTAGAAAAAAGAGGAAAACCCTGATGAGAATCATTCGATGATTGAATTCCTTCCGCCGTTTTTTGTACTTTACAATAAATTCTTTCTTTTAGCTGCATTTGAGAAAATTCATTTTTATTGCTACCAAGCAACCAGCAAATCCAGAAGCAGATTTTTATTTTGACTTCTCCAAAACAGCAAATTTGCAACCGATCCCGCGTCATTTGCGTTGTTGTTGTTGCTTATTTCCTTTAAAAAAATTCAGTTGAAAAAATCCTAACAAAATGCGTGTATTTGTTGTTGTTTTTGTAGTTCACAACTGATCTCGTTATTTGTATTGTTGTTGCTTTTTTTCCACCGAAAAATTCAGATGAAAAATGGCAAATATTTTATTCCTTTTGATTGCTTGTATGTGTTTCACATAAATTGCTATTTCTCGCATCCAGAATTATTTCTAAGGGGGCCTTTAATCTAACGAAATTATGAACTTTTATTTTGATATTTTCTTGTTTTACTTGAAACTAGTCATAAGTTAAAACAAGTTAATAATTCATTGTAAAATATGAATAGTTTAATGCTAGAATTGATTTGACATTTAAAACAACACAAAAATCCAATTTTGAAAGACAAATAAATGGAATTTTCTTTAAAATTAAGAAGAAACTAAATTAAAATGTCAAAATAGACTATCACTATCGCCGTGTTATTTTAATTTGGGCATAAGTCAATGCAAAATCATAAAAATTTATGTTGGGGGCTTAAGCACCATTGATCCCTTACTCGAGAGCACATGTTTTTCAGTTCAAACTGAAAAATAAAAATGATATTCATGTTGTTTGACTTGCTGAGCGCCTGCTTCAAACAAAAATTCTTCTGTCTTGCAGTTTGAATTGAAATTGATTATTAAATCACAAATCTACAAATTCTACATTTTTCAACAAGTTCATGAAAATAACAATAAAGGTTATATTAATTTGTGCTGTCAAAATTTGACAGCTAAAGCTGGCTCCGTAGCTGTCAAAATCCAATGTGAAATGTAAACAAACAATTTGAGCTTACACTATTCCATGACAAATGCGGAGCCAAAATCGTATTTCCCCTGATTCTAAGACCGTTGGTTTTACTTTGCAAAAAACTACAGTTCTATCCAATTACCGACAAATCGCGGAGTGTTGTTCTTTAAATATATAATTCTTTGTTTGTGTGATTTGCAAAAATCACTTACTTTAAATCACTCAATGAGTGAATTGAATTCTTTATTGAGACTTTTCATTACATATAGCGTTTACTTAAAAATGGTAGAGATAACTATTTTTTACATTTAGCGACTGTAATGTATGGCCTGCTTATACTTTAACAATTCAAATGAATAAATCGAATGCCTCATAGCAAAACTCTTATTTTAAAATAATAAATATTTAAGGCCTTGCTCACGGAGCGCTTTGTTTGTATTTTTTGACGTTCGTCAAGTATACATAACCTAAATAAAATAAGATAACAAAAAAAAAGACAAAAAAGAGATAGCAAGAGTTCACAGAAGCACTAGAACAGTGCTACCCAAACGCGGACTCGCTGACCCTTTCACAAATAAATTTAAATAAACAAGTTTTCTTTTTGGCTCATTATGAATCGAATACACTTAAAGTGCTAATTTCAAAACCATATTCATGGGCACAGGGTAGCACAGCAGAAATCGGTGGTGGTTAATAACCACCAACCAACCATGCATGTTAAAACTGTGAAGGTACTAATTGTAATAATAGATTATAAACATATAAACATTAAGTATCCTGATTTAGTACGAAAAATCCGTTTAGCGTAAAATTACAAGATGATACAAAACCAAGAATAGATTAACCGTTTAATTCAAGTTGAAACGAGTACATCCAGATGTAAATCGTTAGAAAAAACTTTTTGAGGAGGTGAGGCGAAACAGCATGACCCAACCCGCAGCGACGATGCTGCTCGGCCCAGCACAGTTGATTAGAGTACTCCACCCCACAACACCGCAACCACCAGCCGATCCACTGCCACACCATATCAAGACCTCAACCATTTTAGGTTTTGTTATTCATTCATTTTCGTTTTAGCAAATTATTTTAGATTATAATAAAATCACCTACTAAATATTATTAGCAGAGTTACTGTTTAATCGGGGACTGGGCAAAAAAGTTGACACAATGATTTCAATTTTATGGGTTTATTATAATAATGTAATATTATAAATTAAATACAATATATGGATGCAAATCTTATTTATAGTATACGTGTTTGTGTGTAGTGTATCTGGTTAAGTATTAATGTTTTTGTCCAACGTTGAGTTGCTGCTTGTTTTCGTGATGCAATATATGTTGATTGTAGAATCCTTGTTGAATGTATGTTTGTGGCTGTACAATATACGAGTACTATTGATTTGATGTTCAATATAGATTGTCGTTGCCATTGATTGTTTGTAAAAGGTTGTAAACATTATCAAATAACTGTGATGTTAATTTGTAATTTATGTTAAATGTTTTTTGTTCGTGGTATACTTTTATACGAGGAAGTGTTCGATGAATGCGTATATTCGATGACGAATGAAGAAAATATTTTTAGCGCGTTACACTCGTTGTTGCAAACGGTTGGCTTGCAGAATTCGTTGCAACCACAACGAGTAAACGGCCACACATTGCGGTGGATAGCAAGACAAAACAGATATGCTGGATGCACACGGGCTTACGTTGCGCGTAAACAGTTACTATACTTCTAAAAAAGAAGTAAACATAAAAAATAAAATATAAATTATAAAACATAACAAAAAAGACAAAATAATTTAATCTAAAGGTAAGTTTTGCACACCAACCTGTACCACACTGATAATGAGTCGAAATTAAGCGCGTTGAGTAAAGATGACATTTTTAAGGACTAACCGCGATTAAGCCTTGGCATTAATATGAAATGATAAGGTGATCTGAGTCAGTAATGGGCTGAACGATGTTTTTTAAATGAGTAAGGGAGAGGATTTATAAACTTTTACATCATTAATTGCAGAAGATAATTTGATTTAATAGCTCTTAGGAAGCCATCCTTGAAACCTTCCAATTTTTTTAACAGGACATGAACGTGTGGCGGACACAAATGGCATGCGATGCAACCTTATTCAGTATGAACGCTTGTGAGCTGAGCCTTGGTCCGTGTGAACGGAAGGGTGTGTTCAGACTGAGTTCAGTAAGGAGTATCGCAGCCAACTTAACAAAAAAGGGAGAAAAAGAAGAAACTGAGTTCCGGAAGAGTTTGTTCCGGACTTATTGCTTTTGGACTGTAGCGTGGGAAGGAGACATTGAGAATCCGAGCAAGGGATAGTTAAGGAATCTGAATTTGTAATAGAAAAGTAAAAGAATAGCCTGAAAAAGGCAAAATAATAGAAAAGTAAAAGGAAATCCTGAAAAAGGTAAAATAATAGAAAAATGAAAGAAAATCCTGAATAAGGTAAAAAAATAGAAAAGTAAAAGAAAATCCTGAAAAAGGTAAAATAAAAGAAAATCTAAAAATAGCAAAAATCAACGTAATTCAAAAATAGTAATTTGTTTAAAATCTAAAAATAACAAAAAGGAACGAAAATTGAAAAATAAGTATTCACGCCGAATCAGCATTTCCATATAGCGCAGTTCAGCCAGTGGCGATAGCATCACTTCAACCACAGCCTCAGCAGTGGCAGCATCTGTAAAAATAAAAACAGGAATTGACAAACAAAACATAAGCAAGTATTCATGAAATTTTGCTGCAAAGAAATTTATACATAGTATAAAAAAAAAATAATAAAAGAAAAAGAAATAATAAAAGTGAAAATTTTATTTTGAAATTTTGTTAAAGTAGACATTAAGAAAAAGTCCGTAAAAAGATTTATTTATGTATTTCTGTCAGAATTTCAGAAAAATTCTCTGAAGTTCTGACTTTGTGTTTGTCAAACTGTTTTTCTTTTTCAAATTTAAAAAAAATATGCAAACTTGTGGTAATACTCTGTAGGGACTTCGGCGCCATACCCTGTAGGAGTTTGAAAGGATAAGTTACAATATGTAAATAAATCTTAAAAATAAAGGAGAACAGTGATAGGTACATAATACAAATAAAGAAAAGAAAAAAAGAACTAGAAAAAGAAACAAAAAAATGTTTAATATAAATTTAGAACTTATGCTTACCTAGTAACTAACTTATATGTACTTACCTTAAGACCTTACATCAAACGTTAGACTTAACATATTAATTTGTTGTTGTGTTAATGTAGCTATGTGTGTTCTTGTGATTTTCATTAAGGTTTGATAGAATTATTTTTTTCTGAACTGTAGTCGGTTTCTTTTCAATTGAAGTTTCCAAAAAGGAATAAATCGAAATCAAACTTTAAAGAAAAATAAAAATAATAAAACATAAGGCGTGTAATTTAAATTTAAGCTAAAAATAAAATTTAAATTTGCATCTTTGTAGCAAAGAAAATAATTTAATTTAAATTTAAGTTATTAAATTTAAATATATAGATTTGTAATTTGTAATAAAGTACAGTGTAAATGTTAATCAAAAAAAAAAAGAAATTTGAAAAAAATATGAAATTAAAATGTTATAAATTATTTAAAAATTTAATTGAAAAAAAAAGATAAATAGAAATTTAACTTAAAAGCAAAAAATTAATATAAAAATAGTAATTTGATTAAAAAGAAAGAAGATTTAGTTCAAGAAAAAAAATTTGATGTTTTTTGATGAATATTTAAATAATTTAAAAGTAAATATGACTATAAGCTTAAATATATGTATTTTGAACTTAAATCAAACTACAATAAAAAAAAAGAAGAAAAACAAGAAAAAGGATAATTTTTCAATTTATTTATGATTAAAATTTTTCAATAAAAAGTATATGTTTATGTTTAATGTTAAATCGTAAATGTGTTTATTTAATTAATATGGAGTGATTTCTTGTAGTCTCGTTAGGGTAGTTGCAGCTAGGAGCGTTGTGGAACAAATTAGGGGCATAATCCAGAGCATGTAGGCAATGAATATGCAATTGGTTGACTTTAAGGTCAATGGGTGGGCTGCCTTGGTGCATATTTAATAGTACCCTGTAAATTTGTTCAGGAAAATAAAGTGGGTGAATGCTCAGGAAAGACAATCGTAGCTAAGTTCACTTTTTGTTCAAATTCTTTCCTTTCTTTCTCTTTCGACTTCTATATCGAGTATCTTTCTTTTTTTGAAATAATGGCACGATTTAAAATTAATATATCGAGTAGTGTACGATCCGAACCGCCATTTTCCGGCGAGGTCAGCCGAGCAATTCGATGATAGCGTGCCACGTCCACATTAACCTGTTCGTTATAAACGTAGAACGAATAAATTATTGGATAATTCCAAAAACTGACCAAGTACGTTTTTATTTAAATTAAAATCGACCAACCGATCCGCTGCTGGACCATCCCGCTCTCTAAAGTGGCTGGCAGATGAAGCCTTTTGTGGTGGAGGGCTTTTGGAGGGAAATCATATCATAAAATTTCTTTTTTCTTACTCATGTTGCTTCTTGAAGGCATCTTTCTTAAACTTGATTTATGTTTTATATTTCGCACAACCACGATAGTTAGCGGGATGGTCACCGCTGCAATTTACACAAATGGGGGTTAACACCGCATCCTTTGTAACTTTGCATTCGCCAGGCCAATGTATTGTATTGAATTTGACACATCTAAAATCGGATGCGCAATTTTTAGCAATATGTCCAAACTGCTGACATCTTTTACATCGGAGCGAGCCTGGGCTCCTTTTTGCTTTTCCCAGTATATTCTGGTATTAAATAAATATTTGATTTTGATCAGCTCACTCACCGGCTTACCCGGAGTGACACTGACCAAAAACAGGTCATATTTAAGGCCTTCGTTAATAAATCTAATTGTGGAGAAATTACTCACTTTATGTACTAAACTTGGGATCAGCCCATTGATCTCACTGAGTGTTTCATTGTCCTCATATGAGGCACTTAGACCTCTTAACAAAACATTGTTAGCTTGATCCTCTTTCAGCGTGAATGAGCACGCCTCGACCCCTCGGGTCGCTCTAATTTTATTGAGAAGTGCACCGTGCACCTCCCTATCTTCAACAAAAATCTTATTTTTTTTCCCCCCTTTGGAAATGACTCTGAATTGTACATCTTTGGCTCTCAATTCCTTAGTGAGTTCCCTAACGTCAATGTTGGAACTTCCGGCCTGTTCCTTGTTGCTTGACTATTGATGTCATCTTTTGATGTTGTACCGGTGCTGCGTTGCAGCTCACTTGTATTTTGGGCGCTTTGATGTGACACTTGAGGTTTTTGAGTTTTTAGCCCTGTTGCTAATTGTTTAGTGACTAAAGTATCCAAAAGGGAGAATTTATTAATGTAAGGCTTTTCGCCTTTGTCATTCATATCTTTCAGAGGAGGATACGCCCTCTTCCTTTTTGAAGGAACTCTCCAATCTGCCAAATCCACCTCATTCGAGAGGTTGAGCAGTTGCTGCGCTGCCTCTGCGCTATCAAGGCTAACGTCTGCGTCTGCCATTTAATTTATTTGTTAAAACATTAACAAAAAAATTATGGCCACCCTGCATTACAGCAAAATGGCTGACAGTAAAACCCACTGCAATCGGATTCTGCTTGACCTCCTCTTGAGTAATTCATGCACCTTCAATTTAACACTTAAAACTTTTCGTCGATTATGTCGTCAATAGATTTTTAATTTAAATTTATTAGTTACTTCACTAAAAAATTTTGGTTTTTCTTAAAAAGTTTCTGGAAACACGTGGTAAAAATTTGTTGGAAAATAAATTTTAAGCTTGTTGTTTACGTACAACGTAAACTAGTGTGTAGCATACATATCTGCTCGTCTTTGCTATCCACCGCAAAGCGCTGCCGTTTACTCGTTGTGGCTGCAACGAATGCCCCAAGCCGATCGGCTACCACACCAACGAGTAAAACGCGCAAATAAATATTCGTCATCTACAAAAAAGATCCCGAAGTCAGCGAACCCTCCCGCGAACATAAAAAACATTTAACATAAAATCATATCACAAATAATCAAACATCATAAATCAACATAAAAACAACAGTGCACAAACATCAAGGGTTTAACACAAATCACACAACAAACAACAGTGAAACACAACATCTAGAAAACAACCACCATCTAAACTCAGCAAACACCAGAACATCACATCTCAAAACAGCAACTCAACGTTGGACAAAAAAATAATTAGCACTCCACATAAAACAAGAAAAACACGTATCGTATAAATCACATTTGTATTTATATATTGTATTTTATTTATTATATTTTATTATAATAAACCCCCCAAAATTGAATTTTAGTGTTTCAACTTTTTTGCCCAGCCCCCGATTAAACACTTGTCGTAGAACACGACCGATCTCTTCCGCAGACAAACAGGTTCTTCCACTCAATGAGTGAAACTCTGATAATTTGATAACTACTGCAAGTAGTTACCAAATTACAACTTGCTGCGGAAAGGAGTCAGGGCTTTAACTTTTCAATAGAATTTTCTTCAAATAAATTTTTTATGTAGTATGAAGCCTAGTATCAAAAATGATCTGCGCGTCTATTTTGCCTCCAGTACTGCTACAGATATTTTGCTCTGCCACTTGCAGAAAATCTGCAAATGTGTTTTCAGCATTACGAATGATACAATAAAATATAATAATTTATTTTTTAACATTTATAATATTCGTTGGTAATTAAATCCTTTATTTAGAAAACAAGTTTATTTAAGAAAAATTTAAATGGCGCATCTGTAGTCATGAGGCCAGGATTAAAGCGATCAACTGCTTGGGACTCCTTTGTAAGAAGGGGAAGTACTGTTCGTTGCAATATATGTAAAAAAGACTTTGCGAGAAATACATCCAACTTGAATGATCACTTGCGACGAAGGCATCCACTTTACCTAAAAGATAGTGATGATGCCAGTCAGCAAAGCGTGACTGAGAGCTCAGCTGGTGTAGGAGATGCAAGTTGTACAGGGTCACAGCGAGAAGCACAAGCGACTGTTTTTCTCGTACAGAGCTTTCCGAAAATCAAATGAAGAGCATTGACAATTCATTAATAGAAATGATTACTGTAGATATACAACGATTGTCTATTGTGGAAAATGAGGGATCCCTAGAATACTCTAAGAAACTGCAGCCATTATGTTCACTGCCAAATCGGAAACTTCTTTCCAATACTATGTTGCCTTTTAAATACACGGAAGTTCGAGAAAAACTGAAAAATATGTTGGCCTCGATCTCTTCTCTGGCTATCACAACAGACATTTGGACGTCTGATAGCCAAAAAGGGTTTTTATCTGTTGCCAACCAATTTATCTCTGAGAATAAATTGTGGTCTGCAGTTTTGTCAACGAAATAAATTTTCGGCAAACATACTTCGGAAAATATAGCAGCAGTTTTAATGAATATTTTTGAAGATTGGGCAGTTTCTATGAAAGTTGTTACCATTGTGACAATGGTGCGAATATTAAAAAAGCTATTGTTGACCATTTGAAAAAACACCACCATCCATGCGTTGCTCACACCTTGAATTTGTGTGCAATTGACGCAATTAAAAACGTGCAGCAAGAGATAAATATAGTAAGTGAGTGTAGAGCAATAGTTTTACATTTTAGTCATAGCTGCCACGCTACAGGAAAGCTTAAAAATATGCAGAAACAATTGGGTGTTGCGCAATTAAAGCTAAAACGCTCCAACAAGATGGAATAATGCACTCATAATGCTGGAGCGTATATTATTGGTTAAGGAGCCACTGTCGGCTGTAACTACTGCCTTGCAAAATATTCTAGAGTTCTTGAACGTTTCAGAATGGGATATTATATCTGACTGCATAGCTATTTTGAAGCCAATGGAATCAATGATATCAGAGCTATCAGCTGAAAAATATAGAACTATGTCAATGGTAATACCACTTGTAAGAGGACTGCAAGCTACTATAAAGAACCATAAAATGAAAACGGTGGAGAGAGTTTGCCTTAGAACAAATTTACTTGATGTTGTACACAGAAGATTGGGACAATTGGAGTCCGATAAAATGTGCGCAAAAGCCACAATATTAGACCAAAGATTCAAAAAAATTGCTTTTGGGAACGAAAATAATACTCAAAAGTTGCTTATAGATGACTTGTCTATTCTCCCAGTAAAACAAAATAACATTATCACATACCTCAGAACAAGAAGTCCAGGTGAGTGAAAGTACGAACTCCTTGTGGGCTCTTCTGCACCTAAAAGTTTTGGGAGCAAATAGTACTTGCAGTAATGCTCCCAGTGTGTCTGCATAGATTTCATTCAATACCTGAGACAAGAGTTTTTGCACCGGTCCAAAAACCTGTTAATTTATTGGGACTCTAATAAATTAATTTTTCCCAAGCTCAGTAATCACTGAAATAAAATTAAATGAGTGAACAAACGAGTGAAAAAAATCATTCGATAGTCAAAATCATTCAGTTACTAACTAGCGATTGTTCAAATTACTCAATAGTTCCCAACACTACAAAGCAGGCAATTGTACAAAGCCTTCCCCGGAGGAGGCCTGCTAGCACTACAGCAATTGTAGGAGGCCTTCTCAAAACTCATATTTTATTTTATATTTTTATTATGATTTTTGTTTTTATTTACAATCTGTTAATATTAGCAATAAGTAAATTTCATAAGTAGTGAAATTTTAATTAGCAGAATAGTTCCACTTCATTGAGTGTATACTCATGAAATGCTGTTATGCCTTACCACAGCAGGCGTGCTATAAGGCCTGATATTAGAAGGGAAAGAAGAAGGACTTCATGTATTTTTTTATTTCATGTATTACAATGTTTTATGATTCGACATTACTTTTTTGTCATTGCATTGTACTTATGCGACATCAAAAGTAGATAAGTGGTTAGAAGTAAGGAAAGGTGTGCATGTTACTAGGCTGGTCTTTTGTTTCATGTTATGTTAAAGTGGTAGACATTGAATGCACAACACGTGCATTCAATGTCAAATTATAAATTAAAAAAATGTCACAGAAAATATACATTAAAAATATGAAGGTAAGAGAGGTTGACGCAGATAAAAAAACATTTAACTAACAGTCCCACGACGTATTAAGATTTAATTTTTTCAAAGTATTTCTGTGACGCCTTCTACGGTAAGCGCTCTTAGAAGGGCTCAAGCGATGTAGGAAGACCTGCTTAAGGAGTATTTCTATCAGGCCTGCTAAAGAAGGCCTGTTTTATCGGGACGTTTCATATAAAAAAGGAAGTAAGTTTGAAAGGAGGTGGCAAGGCCTTAACCTTACCAAGGAAGGCCTGCTGGAAGGACTGCTAGCTCCTGCCCTTGCCTACTGGGTACTCTTTGGTAATTATCCCACTACTGATGCAGCATTCGACTCAATCTTTCGCAGTTACGTTTTCTCAAGTTTTCACTTCTACCGCGTGTGAACTGCTCACAGGTTTTTTTGTTATTGCTGCGGCAGCACTGATCATTCGTTAACGCGTTTGCATAAACTTGGGTGTTCCCGTAAACATGATCGAAAACATTCGAGTTTCCGCGCTTAGAAGAGTACCCTTAATAAATTTTAAAATCTACTCCGGTACTCACTTTACGGTACAATTTATTATCGAAAAAATACCATGCATGGTACAATTATGTATTGTAGAATTATCTTCTTAAACTCATATTATGCAACTATGAAAGTGGATTCCATCTGTGTCAAGAAAAGGCAAAACAAAACAAAAATTCGGATATGAAACTATTCTGAGTCTGAAATATAAATGTTTTGTCATTGTTCAGAATTTTTACGGTCTTGAAAAAATCAAATTCTTTTAATTTTGATATACAATTGTCTTTTATTATATTTTATTAAAATCTGTTCAGTGTGTTTGCGCCAAAGCATTACAATTGTTTGAACCATTTTCATGTAAGCAATTTTATATACATAAATAGTATAGACCTCAGCAATTACCGTAAGCTGAAAATTATTCAATTGAGTATAAAAAATTAAAACAAAAATCATATATTTCACACATCATATGCCATACATCGTTAAAACCTATCAACAAAATTTGATAAGTCTATGAACACCTTCTGAATGATCCACCGGAACCGTGGGTATATTCACTTTGTCATTCCGTTTGTAACCAATAGAAGTAGGCGTGGTAGGTATGAAAAGTGTATATATTCTTGATCTGTCTGTCTAAGCAAGCTAATTCAATGAACTTTGGCATACAGGTCACACAATCTTGCAAGCTGCTAGCACATAAAATTGGTTCCTGGCCACACCTTCCGCCCATACTCTATGTAAATATATCCAAGTCCATTCTGATAAAACTTGCTGCGATTTTGATAAGACTTGGTGATTTAGTGAAGGCGAGAACAAAATTAAGATTAGGCTATGTTTCAAATTCGCAAAGGCTCTTAAAGGGGCGTGGCACAGCCCCCCAAATTTTAACTTTTATAACGCCATAGCTCGTAAACCGTGCAAGATACTGTGATGAAATTTGGTACACGAATACATATCTTATAAATCTTGACTGCGCATAAAGTGGGCGGAATTGTAAATGTGGGCGTGGCACATTTTAACAATTAAAAATTTGAGTTTCGTATAACTCCAAATTGGCACATGCGATTTTCATAAAAAATTTTAGGGATGATACCACTGTAAGTAGTCATCAATAGAAGCTTTGTCAATATACTGGAAAATTTCGTTGAAGGGCGTGGCATAGCCTACAATATATAATTGTTATAAGAAAAGAGCTAACAACGCAATCGCTATGAAATTTAATATGGCAGATACACTTGCAAAAAGGTGTTTTCATGCAAAATGTTGACACAATAGTGCCGGTGGGTATGGCACCTTCCATATAAGCAAAATACGTTTAATGTTATAGATAGGGTACTATGAGAGTAATCTTTATAAAATATTGTGTAGAGGTGTCGGTTACTATAAGCTTTGAAATTAAATGAAATTTGACTGGATTGCATCACTGGGCGTGGCACCTCCCACATTACATAAAGTTGTAAGTGCTATATTAAGTGAACTCTCAGTTGACTTTGTCTATTTGTCGGTGACGGTACTGTGGCTTTGTGTAGTGATCTTATTTTGTGACATTTTATTAATTTTTTGTGGTAAATATTTTAATTTTCGTTGTCTACTAATGTTCATTTAGTACCTGTGTAATAATTGTACTTTATCAATTTGTTTTTTTCTTTGAAATATTGTGATATTTAATTAAGGGGCCATCCATAAACTACGTGACCGAAAAAACCTTTTTTTTAACCCCTATCTCCCTATAGTGACGATTCGTGACTTTATTCTATTAACCCCCCCTCCTCCTATGAATTTTAAAATAAAATACATGGTTTATTGACAATATTAAACATAAAACATTACATTTTATATTTTAATAGATATAGCATATTTAAAATGAATAAATAATTTTCAATATTTAACTTTCATCCAAGAAAGGGATTCCCTCATCTATCCAAGAAGGCATATTCTCAATTAAAGTAATATTTTTCATTTGTTATTAGTCGACTGTTATTATTAATTAATTGAACAATATTTTGATTGAATTGTACAGTCTTAGCAGAAACCGATATTTTTGTGTGGAATTTCACAAATCGGTCAATGTTTGTTAAAAAGCATTGACCGATTTGTGAAATTCCACACAAAAATATCGGTTTCTGCTAAGACTGTACAACTCAATCAAAATATTGTTCAGTAATATTTTTCCCTATATGTAATTGTTCGTCTTCTAGTTCAACAGCTTCTACATCTTCTATATCTTCTACATCGATCCACTCTGGTGGATCGTCATTCGAAATGAAATGATACATAAACTTTCTCCTGATCGCTTACTCAATATTCTCAAAGGTCGAACTCTAGAAACGCTATTTTCAGATTTAAGTATTTCTTTTCTAAAATTAAGTTTAAATGGTTGTAATAATAAAATATCTACTAAGCTCTTTCAAAACTGTAAGTGAAGCAAAATATAGCCCACAATTACTGCAAATTCTTTTATCAATCTTATTTTGTATAGAAGGGCAGTATAAGTCATATGGTATTTCCTTATATCGAGAATAATCAGGGCGTAACGTTAAAGCTTGTCGTAAAACAAATGATGGAAAATTTTGTTTCTACTTGAAATCTGAAGGTGGAGGTGGAATCGTAAAAGATTCCTGAGAAAGTGGAAATGGTAACGCCATCTCAGTTAAAATCTAAATAAAATGCTACAGTATTTTCATACCAGATCACGCGTCGATCGCTAGGGACTATTGCTATCTCGTTCTTATGCATTTTCAGTTTGTATACATTAAATATATATTGCTGTGAAAGTACTCTATACGCTTGAATGATACGTGGAGCTTCTAAATTTACTACTTAATCTGGACGTTGAATTTAAAAACTAATTTATATTTTTACAATTTGAAGTATCGTAGTATTTCGTGAAACCCCCCGCCCCCCGTCGGTACTTTTCGCAGTAATTTTCATGACCCCCCATTCCCCCAAATCGGTCACGTAATTTATGGATGGCCTCTAATATTTCTATTTATTTTAAAGCCAAGCAATAGCTGCTTGCAATGCTGCTGCTTAATGAGACTATGTCCCCAGACGATAGCTTGCCAGCAAATAATACTATAAATAGCTTTTGCATCCACTCCCTCGGTTTCAGATACTACCAAACTTTCTAATTCCCTTGGGAAGATAAATAAACCTAAAAAACAAAAGAAACCAAATAATAAGATCAGGCCAACTAAAGATTTTTCTACACCTACAAGCGATTTTATATCGAACTGTTTCTTAAACTTTCGACCCTTAAACGTTTTGTCCTTTGTAATACAAACAAAACGAACAACGAAAATCACTTCAAACTGTTACAAATAAAACTTAATTTTCAGTTAATTGAATTCTGAAAGCGGGGTGCTATCTTTTCTTAACTTTAAACGGCAGGCTATTAACTACAAACAATAGCAAAGGTAATGCTACCAATTCACAAAAAACAACAAATTTTCTGACTTCCGGTGCACATATGGTAAAACAGAAGGCTGGCGAGATTTTTATGGCTAGAAGTTTAAGATGACAAGCAACGCTTACACATAACTTTATAAACACCTAGTTACAAGAATGATGGTACGCAATTCAAATGAAAGTGAAATGGAGTTTTGTAATTGGAATCAGGATCAGAGAACTGCAAAAATCACATTTTTGTTGATTTGAGCTTACACAAAAGTTTCCACTCATAATCGATCGCGACAACTCAAACCAAGTCCTGAATATAATCATCATTAGGAAAAAATTGGTCATTTTGTGTATGCGTCAGTCGGCTGATCGAACAAGTTTGCTCCATTCAAGCATGAGCATACTTGCTTCATGCCAACTGATTTGATCGGTAAAGAAAATCGAAGTGATTGCAATCAAAGCACCCACAAATTGCATGAATAAGACCTGAATATAACAACAATCAAATTGGAATGAATATGAGTACACAAACCAGTGTTGTCACAGAGCGTACTTTAGTATCAAAATTGATACTATTTTCATAGCTAAAGTACCATGGTACGGTACTATTTCTATGATTTTGGTACGTTTTCTGTCATGCATTGGTACCTTTTCAAATATGCTCATGCCAACACTGACACATACCGTTATATGTTTGCAGTCCATGTGATCAGTTCAGTGAAAAATCCGTTGAAAGAATTTGTGCCGCGAGTAGTTGCAATAAAAAAATTAAATTAAAAGAAATTTTCATATATACCCAGTAGGCAAGGGCAGGAGCTTGCAGGCCTTCTAGCAGGCCTTACCTGGTAAGATTAAGGCCTTACCACCTCCTTTCAAACTTACTTTCTTTTTTATATGAAACGTCCCGATAAGTAAGGCCTCATTTAGCAGGCCTGATAGAAGTACTCTTCGAGCAGGTCTTCCTACATCGCTTGCGTCAAGAGCCCTTCTAAGAGCGCTTACCGTAGAAGGGGTCATGGAAGTACTTTGAAAAAATTAAATCTTAATAGGTCGTGAGACTCTTAGTTAAAGGTTTTTTTTATCTGCGTCAACCTCCCTTACGTTCATATTTTTAATGTTTATTTTTTGTGACGTTTTCTTAATTTATAATTTTACATTGAATACACAACACTCTACCACTTTAACATAACATGAAACAGAAGACCAGCCTAGCAACATGCACACCGTTCCTTACTTCTAACCATGTATCAACTTTTGATGTCGTATAAGTACAATGCAATGACAAAAAAGTAATGTCGAATCATAAAACATTGCAATACATGAAATAAAAAAATACATGAAGTCCTTCTTTTTTGCCTTCTATTATGAGGCCTTATAGCACTGCTGCTGTGGGAAGGCCTTATAGCACTGCTGCTATGGGAAGGCCTTATAGCAGCACATAATAGCACTTCATGAGTATACACTCAATGGAGTGTAACTATTCTGCTAATTAAAAATTCACTACTTATAAAATTTACTTATTGTTAATATTGACAGATTGTAAATAAAAACAAAAATCATTGTACAAAAAAAAAAAAATTTTTTTTGTTATTTACATGAAAATTTAGTTTTGAGAAGACCTCTTACAATCGGAGCAGTGCTAGCAGGCCTTCTCTGGGGAAGGCCTTGCTCAATTGCCTGCTGGGTACGTAAATTTTAAGTTGTATGTAATGTCGGACCCTCTATCGTATGTGACAGAGCAAATTGCTAAAGGCGCCTACACCTTGGATAGGCGACACAAGGGCAGGAGCTTGATATGGAACGTTTTGTCCGAAATTCATAAAGAGGATGGAACCATTTTGGACGGATGGGTATACTGCTGAACGTGCTCTAAAGTTTTGAAGTACTCGGTAAGTCAGTCATCCAATTTAAGTCGCCATAAGTGCTGCCAGGCCCTAAAGGAGTCGCAATTATTAAAAACTGTAACAGCAGAAGACAAACAGGCAGCCATAGATAACTGTACAGCATGGATAATTGAAGATTGTCGGCCATTATCGGCTGTCACCGGTTCGGTCTTTGAAAAGCTAGCCAAGTTTTTTATTAAAATAGGCGCAACTTATGGCGAACATTTTGACATGAACGATCTGCTTCCAGATGCAACAACAATTTCTCGTAAGGCGCATAAACAAGCAGATGAAATAAAAAAAAAGTCAAAGGCGAATTGAGTGATGTTGTGAATAACGGTGGAGCATCTGCAACAATTGACATGTGGTCAGATAATTATGTGAAAAGAAACTTCTTAGGAGTTACATTGCACTACCAAAAAGAGTACAAAATGTTTGATATTGTCTTAGGTATGAAATCTATGGATTTTGAGAGATCAACTGTGGATAATATACTAACAAAGTTGAAAAGTTTGTTCTGTGAATTTGACATAACCAATTTTGAAGCTGTGAAATTTATTACAGACAGAGGAAAAAATATTGTAAAAGCTTTAGAACACAACATACGCTTGAACTGCAGCAGCCATTTATTGGCAAATATTTTAGATCAGTCTTTCGAAGAAACAGCAGAGCTGACAGAAATTGTAGAGGCTTCCAAAAAGATTGTAAAATATTTCAAAAAAGCCAATTTGTAGCACAGGCTACCGACATCCTTATAGAACCCTTGCCCCACACGCTGGAACTCAAATTTTACAATGTTTAAGTCCATAGTTGATAATTGGTTCAATATCAATGAAGTCCTCAGAGAAAAAGAAGAAAGTCAACGACTAATACTTATAAACATTTCAACACTAAAGGCGCTAATGGATCTCTGCGAGAATTTCGAAATCTTATTTAAGCAAATGCAAACTTTGCAGCTCCCCCTCTTTGTGCTATGTTTTGCCGTCAGTAAATAAAATTAAACGCCTATATTGCAGATATAAGTGCTATTGCGGCTCTAAAGGAAAAAATTATTGATAAAGTTGACCAAATATGGGTAAATAATTTGAGTTTGTGGCATAAAACTGCATGTTTTTTGTATCCACCAGCTGCAAATATGCAACCAAACGATTTCATTCAGATTCAGAATTTTTGCCTTTCTCAAATGAATTACTTAGACAATACTACAAGCAGTTCCAGTTTACAGCCAGCCTCTACTTCTACTCCAAATACTCCAAACACTACATCTACTCCTTCTGAATCAGTTTCACAAATTTCATTCACTGAACATAGCGTCTCAAATGCAACTTCTGCAAATCAAACAATGCACAAACAGATCACACATTTTTTTTTCCAGATTTATTTGAAAAATCAAGATTGGACACAATAGAAACTCCTCTAGAAGAAGTAGAGAGATATAGTAAGGAAATAGTCCAAATAAGTGAAGACTTTGATGTCATAAAATGGTGGAAATTTATCGAAGCTGGCGTTACAAATCCATGCAATACCTGCTAGCAAAGCAGCTGCTGAAAGATAATTTTCATTAGCAGGAAATATCATAACCGAGAAGAGAAACAGACTCGCGCCAAAATCAGTCGACAGCTTACTCTTTCTGCACTCATACTATATAAATTTTGAAAATTAATTTTATTTTGTTCAATTAGTTTGTTTGAAATTAAATGTATTTAAGTTTGCTTAATTAATTAGTTTAAAAAGAAATGGACTTAATTTTGTTGTTTAAGTTTTTAATTAAAATATAAAATAACTAAAAAATTGAAAATATTTTTACGCAATATGCAATAAGGTATACGCGTTGATTTCTTTTCTTTTCAATTTTTGTATGCTTCGGTTGCAATCACTTTGTTTTTCGTTACCGATCAAATCAATGAGCAAAAAACAAATATGTTCAATTGTGAGTGTTGCGAACGTGTTCGATCAGCTGACCGATGCACATCCAAAGCGAAAGGTTCAAGCACGACTGCTGATTTTACTCACAACGATCACATGCAACCACAGGTTTGATTGATTAAAAATCATCACGGAACGCAAGTGTTTGAGCAAGTTTGATCGGTTGAGGCCAACGTCTTACTTTATTGGGTGTTGATTTATGTGTGAGCGTTTGTCAATCACCCGTTGCAGTTCTCTGATCAGGATGTATTATATATAATGATGAGCACTAACATTAATGCAGAAGTTCAATTTCCATGTAGTGGTACAACAACCATATGGAGAAAAAATAAGAAGAAGCATATGTATGAAAACAAGCGACATACGTCTTACCTTCTTCAATGCTTGCGGTGAACTGAACTGAAAACGCATTGTAAGCATAGAATAACTTATTCATGCTTTGCACTGCAAAAAAAATGTTATCGTGCGCTGAAAAGTTTTATTTGGTTTGCCTATTTTTTATGAAAATTTAATATTCAAAATACTTACACTTATTCGGTTGTAATCAAATTAAAATACCTATTGTTGTATTAAGTGGCCGCTGTGGCATCAGAAAAATGTTGAATATATGTTTTATTTTTAGAGAGTTTATAAATTAATTAAGCTTTTGAATATTTTATTCGTTTATCAAAATCAATTTCAATACTAGAGACCTTTATTCGTAATAAGTTCGCTAGATGTTCATTAGTTAGTATATTTCTTTGCTTAGTTTTAGTAAATGCAATAGAAGAATAAGTTCAGCCAGTGCTCAAAGGGAAGGGAGGAGTCACATTGAAGTCTCTTAAATTCAGTTCGAAAAAAATTTGAAAATTTTTTGGGTGTATCATAAATCGCTTCAAAAAATACGCTTGCTAGAAATTATCTGTCGCAGGTACTGCTTCGTTGGTGCGTTCACAGTTGTATACGTACACAAAGTTCGATCTCGTTACACTCAATTACTCTCGATTACGCTCTTGCTAGAACTTGCAGAAGAACTTGTGCCCATCATCGATTATATATCAAAGAGGATGTTAGGGTATAAGAGGTTATTTATCCTCTTTGGCAAGAGTCACGTCACACAACGCTCCCGGCGGTCACTTTTTATTTGTCTTGGCAGTCTTGGTAATAAGCTGTTGACCATTGCTCTAACAGACTTTTACCAGTTCACACGCGGTAGAAGTGAAACTTGATTACCATAATATAAACGACGAATCCCGTCTTGTTACTTCACAAATAGACCTCAATGTGCAACAACTGGAATCATTATCTGTTCAGCTAATTGTGGATATTTACATTTCTCCCAACCAATCAATAAATAAAATTATTGAATTCATCCACGAGAATTTAATAAAGTAAACACCAGAAGAATCACGGATTCCTAAAAAAGACTACAATAAAATTTCGATTATTGTAAGTGGAGATTTTAATGTAAATATATATAGATGTCGTTTTTAATGACATCCTGGCTAAAGAAGTTTCACTTCAAAAAATTATTTCATTGTATCGAAAATTTCATCATTAATTGATATTTACTGCAGCGCTAACAAATGTTACTCCTTACTACTTACTAGCAATAATACGGAGCCTGCGACTTGAAATTTCTGAACTTGACCCATATTAAATTTTCATTGGTATTTAGAAAAATCGAATGCACGAGAGAAATTTGCAAGAACTTTCACTATCCTTGCGTCAATTTATGAATAGAAAGCTTTCAGAAGCTTTTTGAAACTCTAAAAGCTCTTTGCTTCAATATAAGCTATCAAAAATATTGTCCTTCATTGAGTGCAAGGCAGGACCCTGAAAACTTAAAAAAGGCAAAACAAATTTTCAAGGACATTTACGATTTAGTGTGGACTTTTAAGACATTGGGTTTCTGGAAAATCAATAAAACTGTACAGCTTTCATCCTTTTACACGATTGTGTGCGCTTTCATGAGAAGGATTACAATAACAAAAACTCAAAGAACGTTAGCAAATATATATTGACACACATTCAGAGCATATATGTATGTATGTAAGTAACCAAAAGGGATATGTATGAAAGCAAAGGAATACCTGGTTTTGTATAACATTGCAACATGTATAAGGAAGCTTTTTCAGAGCTTTTACTCACACTACGTGCAGTAAATATGCCATAAGCATCGGTATATTACAATTTCTCAAATGTGACGACGCCCAGCAACAAAAATGATATGGAGGGTGGAGTAAAAATAAGGGGGAGATAATTCGTACAGATAAAAGGTAATGGTACTTACGAGTATGAGTGCTATTTCAGTAAAAATTTAAATAAATTCCGAACCCATTAGTAGTTAGTCATCCGCCACAGCAAAAGGAGCATTGTTTAATATGTTTAGGATGGGCTAGGCTAGGAAACGGTAACTACAATAAATAGCTGTAGTATTCTTGAACGCAGCACAGTGGGACAATTGTATGAGAAAAGTTGGCAGAAACTGAGCAATGAACTTACCAAAAGCTGGTTCAGTCGCGATTTAAGTAAAAAAATTATCAGGTTAATCTTCTCAATCACAAATAAAAGTAATAATCGGATTTACTTAAGTTAATTTTGAGATAGATTTTTAAATTATTTCCACATTCACATGAGAAAAGTACAAACTCATTAAAAGCCTTGAAGATATCACAGAATAATTTTCAGACATTGTACAGAAGTGCATACACATGTATTTGGCGTGATATCAAGGGAGTCGGTATTTGTATGCAGCTCAGATGTTATGGAACGTATTTTCACGACACCAACTCCGTGTTTTATTTTGTAAAAGTCGTATAAAAACAACATACGAAGAAAAACGACCACCGCATTATTTGGTTCTGAGTATGACATAAATGTTGAAACAAACAAAATTGACCATTTGACTTGTGGTTCATATCGGCCGATGTTTTTAAGTTATAAAATTTTTGTTAAAAATATGAAAGTTTAAATTTTCTATTCATCAAAACCTACGTCAAGAAAAAATTTTAATCTGTTTTTCAGAATCACTGCTCATTTCTGAATAAAAAATGATATTGATTGGTTGGTTTTAAAATATCTTTACATATTTACTTAAAACACAATACAAAACTCTAGTTCAAAGATTTAGATAAAAGATTTTGGATTGCTTACACTAGGGAGCAAAAAACATATTCTGAGGACAGCACTTAGGTCATTGTGTAAGTAACGTCCGTTGTGCTCAATTTGTTCGATATATTAATATGCGGTTTTTTATTTATTTAATTTTATTTTCTTAACAATGTATCAGCTTCTCAGTATGATTTTTTACCAAATATATGGCTAGCGTGCTAAAAGTTAAAAATGTTTCCGGACTTCCCAATACACATTACGTTGGGCTTTAACCAAGTTTAAATAAAAGTTCGAATACTGGAATGGAGAACTTTTTAGGATGTATAGTGGAGTCGACAGAGCTTTTGTTTTTAAATTGCATCTTTACTGCATTTTAAATAAATATGCCATTTTGCTCAAATTTTTAAAAGAAATCACCGCAGCCCAAATCATCCATCCGTATTTTGCCCTGAAAATATCCGTATTAAGTCCATCTTAAAAATTTTAGTTCTAAAATCCCACACGCCCAATTTTAAAGTTATAGATATCACTTTTTTTATTATGTCATCTACCATACATACAATAAAATTTTCAACCCCCAGACCTTAAGACCTCTTTTTGCGACCTGATTAAAAATGGTGCCTTAAATTGTGGGTTTATTCAGAATATTTATGACAGTTTATATTTTTATACCCTTTTAAATGATATTCTACTACTGAGCTTGCCGATTTTACATATAGCACTTGCAAGTTCGTTCGTATCATATCGTTTGAGAAATGAGCTTTAAACAGGGCGCTCGTCAAGAAATGTTTAATATCAAAAGAGTTACAAAAGCAATTGAATATGATGGGGGGCAAAATGTATAATTTTGGCGCGCTATGTTTATATTTGTTGCCACGATTCTTAACCAGTCAATGCGAAAAGTAAAACATAGTATGCTTGCAGATTTTTAAAAGTCGGCTTACAAAGCTTGCTGATGATACCATGTAGCGGTGGTTGAAACTAGTGTAATCAGATAGTTACCCATTTTTGTTTCCTTTAATGCATTATGCGTTGAAATTTTTTTTCTTTTTTTTCCACTTACCGTACTGAACAGGAGGCTCAGTAAAAATATAATTTTTAAGAGTCCGCAATATTTCTGGTGTTTATTTTATTAAATCCTCATGGATGCATCCAATAATTGTATTTATTGATTAGTTGGAAGAATGTAAATATCCAATATTATAACTGAATTATCATGGTCCAATCTGCTTTCACCAGCAGAAATTTTCTCCCAGTTTAGAAAGCTGAGCAAGCAATGATTCCAGTTGTTGTGGATTAACATCTATTTGCGGAGTAGCAGGACAGGCTCCGTCATTTATATTATGGTAATTAAGGTTACACTTCTACCGTGTGTTAACTGAACACTTGATTTTTTATTTGTGAAAGCATATGAAATGAAAACAATAAAGCTAAAATATTTCGATTCAAACGCTTGGGCTTAAGAGAATTCATTAATTGCTAAATGGTTTGTGCATGGGATATCGATGTAAAAAAAGCTAAGACACACAACTGTTTGATGTAATTAGAAAAATAACCAAAGTTTGAGGTGGATTGGGAAATACGACTTCCATTTTGAACAATTTGCATCTGTACTGTATATCTATATTGTATTTCATTCTCTCGCAGGGTAAGTCCTTTAGATATCGTTTCCTTTTCATCGAGTTTTGTAACACACCGTGGCTAAAGAAGTTTCACTTCAAAAAGACTTCAACCTTTTTCAACATTTTCTATAGATTTTCGTCTTTTCCATCTTTTTCGTAATTTCTGTCAACATTTTCCAAGCTTTTTAACTTTTTATGCCTTTTTCAACTGATTCGACTTTTCAACATTTTTAGTCTTTATTTTGACTTTTTTAATCTATTTCATCTTTTAATAACATTTTCTATATAAATATTATTTTGAAATCTTGTAGCATATTTCAGAAAAACCTCTCGAAACTAAAACTCATTTTTCTCCACGGAAAAAGCGTTTTGAGCAAAAGCTGATGGCACCATCATAAAGAGTAGCTTATTAATTTGCTAGCCACTTTCCTGCGATTACTAACGAATTGAACATAGTGTTCTTGGGCTAAAACGCTTAGCGCGCGCCAGATCGCCCACTATCAATGAACGCACCTATATACGAGTATTGATTAGATGAAATAAAATAAGTAGGAGTTAATTAATTTTTTTAATCTGAAATCAATTCTTCGAATCATATCATTGAATGAAAGTACTGTACCAATTTCGATGAAATTCGGCGGACGAAAGGCACATGAGCAATTCCATAGCTACGCACGTGAAAGTCGTACGTATTCGATAAGAACAAAATTTAAATTTTTTTTTTGATTTTTGGATAGCAGCTGGAAGCTGTCGACAATATGGTCCTAGAATATAAGTCAACAAATATAAATATATATATAGACCAAAATATATATAAGTCAACAAATAGAGATACGTGACAAAAACAGAAGTGGTTTTTATCTGCATCTAGAAAATCGCTAAGCTCTACGAAAAGTGTCGAGTTTTTAATGCAAATTATTTTAATATGATCTGGAAAAATGTTACTTCATATTCATAACTGTTATTTTGAAATAATCCTTCTTATTTTTTTTATACAAGCCATAATATGATACGTGACGCGACATACTTTTCTTTAATGATGTCCTTAAGAAATCGTTAATATGATTTTGAATTTAAGTTTTAACTAAATATAGAAACAGGGTTCCCAAGTGGTCGGGATCGACCTGGCAATGCCCGAAATTTCATGTCAAAGCCGGAGGCCTGGTAGGAATTTAAAAATTTTTTAAATAGCCGACAATTGGACGATTTTTGTGACGGATTTGTAAAATCTTTGTATAAGGAGCAAATAACAAAAAGGTTATCTAGTTTTCCCACACAATAACTTTATTTTTTACCATTTTAAGACTTAAGTTTTTATCAATAATTTAGAGTCGATATTCATCAAAAGGAAAAATTTTTCCTGAGATTTTTTTTAATTGCATTTTCACTGTTTATTAATGACAAAATCATTTTATTTTATTATTTGATTATCTGTTAAACAAAAGTAATTATGCATTAGGTTTAGTAAGATTATAGACTAAGAAATGTTATTTTTTTTTTTTTTGTAGAGCGTTCAATTTTCTACTAAAATAATCTTTCAGTTCATTTTTACAATGCTCTCATGTCAAGCTACAAAAATAAGAAAAAAATATATTTTTTTCCCATGTAATTTATATGGAAAATGGAAAGTTAGAAACAGGCACCTCCTAATGTTAATACATATTAAGAGCTCAAATTTTTAGAGGCTTCTTCTTTCACCTTTCTGAAAGTTTTAAGCCGGTTTTTTAGTTAAAAAATAAAGTTGCTCAAAACTGGCACAACCTAATACATACATATATATCGTCAATTCGGTAGGGCTGGGGAGGGAATTGCCCCCCTCCCCCCCTCATCCCAAGGATCTGATACTAGATATTATTCAATGTATCAATTCAAGAAAAACATCTAATAATGGTGTAATTATAATTCTCAACCCCTTAATATATACTCCTTTGGTATATCCTACATCAAAAGAACTTATTTGCCGCACCTGCCGAAAGAAATTTTCGTTTTTTTGGCCAAAAGTTTCACTTACCTTACCAAAAAAAAAAAGGTCCTCACTTTTGACATTCAAAACCCCTAGAAAAATTTGATATATTTCACAAAAATTTTGCCGCACCCAAGCCTTTGCGCCCAGGTCAAGTGCACCCTCGGCCCTCCCTAGGTGCGATACTGCTTCCAGAGTTGATACCTGATTTGAAAAACTTTCATTTTTCAAAAATTTGAGTTTAAAAATTAAGAAAATTTTATTTTTTTCTTATTTAAAATTATATTTCCTAAATTTTTTTCAATTTTCCTGTTGTGCACATAAGGAAGTATTGAATCAAACTTGACCGCTAATTTAGGAAAAAATTGTTGATCTCTACTCAAGTAGACTCTAGAATTTGCTTTTCTTGTTTAATACATAACTCAAATGCTTTACTATTTTTACTATATTCAACTTAATTCAATATTATTTGCAATTGTTAACGCAACTGAATATCACATGTCTGTACTTAGCACCGCAAAAAATGTTGTTGGGGTTGTACAACGGGTGTGCGCGGATGAAGACCAATTGTTTTGTGTGGTTTATTGATTTCCTGTTCATTGTAGTCAGAAGTTGTTATATAAGCGATGGGCTCGTACTACCCATCAAATTGACTTCGATGAAATATTTTTTAGCCATTTTATTTTATTTACAAAACTTAGATCTATTTTTTTCCAAGAATTTTTGTAATATATTGTAAAATGTTGCTTATCAATTTTACATTGCAAGGCGGCCAAGGATACGCCCAAGTACGAGAGACTGTAACCGACTCTTATCGTAGTCCATTTTAAGTTTTGTAAGACTATAATATTTCTACAGTCACAGTATGCCATCTTTGAACTTTCTAAAGTTTACCCTATAAAAAACAATTTGCAAAAAATTGAGCAAAAAGAAAGCTTTCTTTACATAAAAAAATATTTGAAGCTTTCGCCAATGTTGAAAGAAGAACTTTTCATTCATAAGTTGAGGCGAAATTGCTGCACTGCTACTTTTGGTATATAATGCCACACACACCCGTGCCTATGCGCTCACGCTCTGGAGTGTGGGAGCTATCCCCCGCTAAATTTTGTACCCAGCATACTCACGCATCGAATTTATCCCGCCCTCTACCACTGGCGCCATGAAAGCAGTCATTGTGAATGGCGATGAAGATGATGAGTGGCACGTTGCAGTGTTGGAAACAATTTTGTGTAGGCGTCCTTTCTGTACGGTACGGCATGGTATGGTTTGTTTAGTTTGATTTTATTCTGTTACTCAGCACATAGTTACATTCAATAGGTTTGGTTCTTTTCTTAATTCTTGAATTTTGTTATTCATTGTGAGCACTTTGTGGAATTTCAAAAATCTACGTAGGCGTTAATGATGCCCAAATGTTGTAATACATAGTACAAAATGTTGAATGGTGGTGTGGTTGGTAGTGGATTTGGACAGGGCGGCTTTTCTTTGCTTATCATGATGTGTTGCTTGATTTTATTTTTATTTATTATTAGGAATTATGTGCATTATTTTTAATCTTTAGAGACTACGATTTGAAAGGGTCGACAGGGGCTGATTTGTTTGTTTGTGTTTCATAAACGATTTGACAATTTAAATAGATGATTTTATGGCTGTTTCAGAGGCATGTAAATAGTTATAATAATGTTAACTAAAATTAAAAGTGAGAAAGCTTGTTCCCTATTCGCATATAGACAAAGTTTTGGTAAAATTTTAAGGCTGTGCAACGAGCCGACCGAGCAAGCAGTAGCGCGTTCTAGTATAAGTTTGCGTTTGCTTACCAATTCGCACAATTTTATTTCATTAATTTAGTTGAGTGTCTAAAATATATATTAAATACAAAAGTTGACAACTTCAAACAGGCGGCGCTAATCCAGTATTGAACATTGATGAAAGTCCTTTGAGGAGCGTTGTCAACACGTGTAACGCTATTGATATCAGCTGACATATCGTAAAAAAACCAAACTTTTTTTGAACCGCTATACTGTAACATATATATTACGATATATACACAAATGTGACCAAAAATAAGTCTATATCTACACAAAGTACGTAGAGTTACTCGAAAGTAAAAAAAAGCTATTATCCCGTTATGTACACAAATGTTACCAAAAATGTGTATCAATTTTCGGTAATTGTTCCATTATGTTCAGAAATGTGACCGAAACTTTAATAAAGACGTTCTGGATGAATGGCTTATTCGGTCATTCAGAGCATTCGGTCATTGAACCATCAAAAAAAAATTTTTTTGGTCAACAATCTCTTTTTCTTCAATTTCCGTCTGACGAATTTCTGCTTGGACATAATTAATATTTGCAGCTACACTGAATGGAACACAAGTATCTTCTTCAGATGCTAAATTTTCCAAAGTTGATGATGGTAGGCTTTGGAATGCCCTAATTAGTGAAATGCAATTTTCTTTTAAAACATTTTTTCAGAATTCACCAAGTAGTACGAAGTAGTGTATTTGAATGATTTTAAATGATTTTGTTAAATTTTTACTGCCGACATATCTGATTGCGAGTTAAAAATTAAATGTATGAAACGTGACAGCTGAGTAAATAACGATAGCAACTAAACTTGAGTACTTATAGTATATGAGCCGATATGGTCACATTTGCTGATTTTGTGGCTAAAATATAGTGGTTACGAGCAGGTTACTTTTAAGAAGAATTTTGTAGTTTCTGTTACTTAAATTTGTCCCAAATAGGATCAATTTGGTACACAAAAATTACTGAAATTTTACCATAAAGACGCTCTGCGCTTTTCTGTATTTTGGCAGTTAATGTTCGGTTAAAGTGTCACAATATAGGAAAAGTGACTTTATCCACACCAAATTTAGTCACAATAACCACAAATTTCTACTTGGGGTTGCTCTTATATTAAAAGCTAAACTTTTGACTTTTGTTTAGGGTGGATCTCATTGAAAAAATATTTAAAATAGCATTTTCAAAAAAACCACTTAATCGATTCACTTGAAATTTACACCACATCTGTTTTATATAAAGGGGAATAGCTAAGGCTATAAGACTTTCATTTAGGGTACATATTTAGGGAGGCCCTTATTCAAAAATATTTTTAAAATATAATTTCTACGGCTAATCCATCGACACCGAATCTACACCACGTAGCTGTTATATTATGAGGCACAGCTTAGGCCTTAAAATTTCTATTTAGGGTGGCCTCACACAAAAATATTTTTAAAATAGCATTTTCACAAAGACCACTTTAAAAATTCGAACAAAATTTTTAATTTAAGGTGAAGCGAAACTCACAGGGTAATGCCAGTATTACCTTTATGGCACTCTTGTCTAAAAATAACTGACAAAACTCATTGATGGGCGTGGCACTGCTCATTATATATATTACCAATAAGCCACTCGTGACTTAAAATTACTGACATTTTCTTGAATGAAAACACAGATTGATTGAATTTTTCAACGAGCAATATTTATATTTTTTGGCATACAGAGCATTTCATGCAAAGCCGATAGTAAAAAAAATTAGATTTTGAAATTTGTTCATATCTGGCTTAATTGTACTTTTAGAAGGTGTAAAGTCCTAATATTTTTTTATGCAAGGCTAGTTGGCAAGTTATGAACTTCTGAAAAATTACTTGATATGAAGAATGGATTTTTCGGAAGCAGTTTTTGAATTTAACAAATTTTCAATAGAATACTAAACATTGTGGTTGCTATAGGAAATTTATTGCTCTTTTTAATTATGAAATTTGAATTTTTCTTGTGGAAAACCGGAAGTGAAAGTTTCATTTCAGAACTTGAACTATTTCGACTTATAATTTTTTTAATTCTTTGAAATAGAGCTTAAGCCTTACAAATAATTTGCTAAAAATTGTAAAATCTTATCTACATCAGTTTACGAGATATATGAATTGAAGTGGATACCTGTCGCATTTTGCATGGTACCGGCACTTACTTAAGTACTTTGATTTATCTATCTCCTTAACCAATACCGATCACGTTACAATATTTTTTGTGAAACATCTACATACATATGTATATACTTAAGGCTTTTTTTGAAGTTAAAATATTTAAAAAATAATATGTCAAACTTACTGAAAATGTAATTTGAATTTTGTACTACCGGTTTTCTATTCATACAAACATTTCAAACTTATATTTGACTAAAAAATTAATTATTTCAACAATTTCAGCTGAGCTGATATCGATTCCTTTATGAATATTTCCCAAAGCCAATCTAATCAAGCGATCTTCTGTCTCTGTAGATCATAAATATGATATCAATCGTTTTAACACAGAAAAACTTCGTTACTATAACTACACTGCATTGAAAGTACATTTTAAATAAATGTAAAAAATACGTTGAAGAGGTTGAATAAGTCGAAAAAAAAATTAAAATGGTTGAAAGAGATGCAAAAGTGCTGAAACAGTTGAAAAAGGCTTAAACGGGGTTCGGTTTAGAGGAATATCACTGTAAATGAGCTTTTTGCCAATATGCTACTTTAGTAAATTTCGATACAGCTAAATTAATAAGAGCAATTCATGAAAGTCAATATATTTAGTTTCTTCTAAAACTAAATTAGGAGAACTTGATATTCAGGAAGTTTGTATAAAACTGCAGCTGAATCTATGGAATTTGGTTAACCTGACGTGTCAATGTTGATACTGTCACTTGCGATTTGAAATTTTCTTTTGTTAGTTACTCTAATTATTAGAATTAAATACAAAGAAAACGAATATCACAAAGCCGGTCGCACGCACTTTTTAATAGATTAACAATCACAAGTGTTGCCGGTTCGCCCAATCGGGATGGGGGTGGGTTTGTTTGATCAATTAAACTAACAAGTAAAACAACTGCAGGTAATGTTTAATTACACGATTTTTTTTTTTAATTAAACAGTGGGACAATTTATGAAATTAGTAGGTAATCACTAAAAAAAAAGGTTTTAAATTGTGGGATTAAAAAATTTAAATAAAAGTTGTTTTTGAGGCGCACTCGATTTGCAGGTTAACTGCGGTCAAACCCTCGCACAATCCTTAAAAATAGGATCTTTTGTCTTATTTGATCTGTTCAGGGGAACTAGGCTCGAGTGCAGGACGCTAAACGGAAAAAGGAATAATTGACGGACAATTTTATTTTTTTTTGTTTTTGAATGGACGGAATGGCAATGAACTGAAATTAAAGAAAAGTGCAAGAGACAAGAAATTGTCCGTCTGCTGCACTTTATGCTTCCTCAGAATTAGATTTTATAGTTTACTCACGATTTTTTTTTTATGTTACAGAACAAGAAGTGTGTCGCACTTGAAGGTTCGATTAGAGCTCTCGTCCTCGTAGCTGTTCTCAGCTGCCGAAGAATCATAGGCTCCTCAAAACGGGAAAGATACTTTCGGTCATCTTTATTGCATAAATTAGTTTCTCTGAAACCTTTATTCATAGCCCGGAAAATCGCTCACACCTATTAACGAAAAATTCATAAATGATATTTTTCGGTGTTGGTAGGCGATATTAAATAAAATCCCGGGTCCACTGAGCATTTTACTCTTTACTCTATTTACTGAACAAACATCAACTGTCTTTACACTATCAGTCGTGAGTCACGCAAATCAAGTTTGCGTTGAATCGAAGAGTAGGCCCATCGAACCTGCAAAACTGAATCTTATGGTTACACGAAGCACTCAACTCTTAAATCGTAGGGAGTACAATTTTTGGAACGAATAATTTCACATAAACATTGTATTATTAAGAATACAATAAGGTTGGACGATGCTGTGCGTATGTACATGACTGCCTCTCACCCCTTACTCGACTCATTGTCTCACTTCAACGATTCCCAATAATTCAAACCTAAGCGGTTTGGAACCGTGACAGTGTGTTCCGCGTTCCGCGGAGCAAGTCTCCGTTTTTGATTATTTGCTCCGCGGAGTCCGCGATTTCATTAAAAATGATAAATCTCATTTTGCTAGGAGTGTGGAAGTGAGGAAATTTTTTTTCATAGTACAAAAAAAAAAGGAATCTTTAAAAAAAAGTTCGTCAACTTTTTCCTGCTCCACGTTTTGGTGAGAAACATCTAGTAACGTTAGGGTAACCACACTTTTTAAAATCCGGTGATAAATATTTTTTTTTCTGCCAAAGTTTGCCAATTTGCCGCTTTTACCATTTTTCAATCTAATTTTTCAAAACCCGTTCAGCTCAGATAAAAGAAAAATAAATTGGTTTTTATAAATTTTTAATTTGCTACATTAACACATTTTGGTTCAGAGTAGTTAATTAGAGCGTTCTATCCAAGTTCACTGTGTCACTAAGCCCAAAAAAAAATTTAGGTCTTGTATATTTTTTTTTTTTCTTCCCCAAGAATAATCTGACTGTCTTAAAAAGCTGTTTAGAACCTACCACTTTAATTTTTTGTTTGTAATTATGGCCACGATGTAAGCATTGCATTGCACCACATTGAATACCGCCTGTAGCATGGAAGATATTCTCAGCATCGTATTGCGGTTAAAATCAGCATTGTTAAAGACAAACTGTGAGAAGGCATGAGGTAAAATGTTGCGCACTGAGCGAAATCCACAACAACTTCCAAGAATGATGCACTATAATGCAGATAGTCCGATAAAAGAACATCAATAAGATCACTGGATCCATATATTTGATGTATGTAATAAACTACTAACGACAAGTTGCAGTAGAAGAAATAAAAGAAGCTGGTCGAGTAACTGCGATAGTGGAGTGAGCAATCGTCGTTGTCGCATCCAGCGATTAACGTTTCGATTTGCAGATTATTTTTGACAATATATCTGATAAAGTTTCATGTATGACAGTTTCTGTATTGCTAAAAAAATTATCAGAAGGTAGATACTTGTTGTTTCGTTAGAATACTTAATTGTAGCCGCTTCTCGAACTTTTTGTAGCCTTTCTTCACGTAAATGGTTTTTTATTAGTTAACATGTATTTTGAAATAACTCCATTAAAACAGCAATTCATCAGATAAACATCTTGTTTTTCAAGTTTCATCAACTTTAAAATTTAAAACAAATATTTTTTCTACTAATTATTATACATATGTACATACATATAGGTATTGTTAATCATTTGATTCATTGTTTGCTTCGCTTTTAATTGTTGGATAATAAAAACAAATTTAAACTTTAGCATGGCTTGCTGGAAGCTCCTTGGAGCAAATACGCAGAAAAAGCTTGTCAAAATTTTGACCTCAAATAGATAATTTAATCAGTTTTATTTATTCAATTTATCCCGATTTGCGTCGTTTTCGAAGTTGCGTCGTTTATAAATTTTCGGATCTTCAGAGTTGCGTCGTTAAAATTTAAATTTTCTTTGAATAATTTTAAAATATTTTTTTCAGTGCAATTATCAGGGCTTCAAATTCAAATTGCTTCAAATTCTAATTATTTAATGGGGAACCCAATTCTTATGAGTAAATCATATGTTTTTCGATTGAATATTAGTTTTAATAGATTTTTGATACAGAAACATCTGGAATTTATCTTAAATTCAGTTTTAAAAAAAAATTTAATAACTTATCCGCAATTAATAATAAACGAAAACAAATAAGTTTGAAACTAAGACTAGAAATTTTAAAACGTTTTAAATCTGGTGAAAAGACGATTGAAACTGCAAAAAAAATTTGATTTGGCTCCTACAACTGTGAGAACAATTTTTAATTTTAAGCAATTTTAAACTATTTTTATACTCACTTTGTCATTCCGTTTGTAACGCATAGAAGGGGGCGTGGCAGGTATGGAAAAGTACATATATTCTTGATCAGCGCTACCACCTGAGTCGATATAGCTGTGTCCGTCTGTCTGTCCGTCTGTCTGTCCGTCTGTCTGTCTGTCTGTCTGTCCGTCTGTGGGTCTATCTGTTGAAATCAGGTTTACGCAAAAACTAAGCAAGTTAATTCAATGAAATTTGGCACACAGCTCACATCTTCTTGCAAACTGCTAGCATATAAAAATGGGTGAAATCGGTTCACATCCACGCCTTCCGCCCATACTCTATGTAAATATACCCAAGTCCATTTTGAAAAAAAGTTGCTGCGATTTTGATCAAAATTGGTGATTTGGTGAATATGAGAACAAAATTAAGGTTAGGCCAGGCCTTAAGTTTGCAAAGGCTCTTAAAGAGGCGTGGCACAGCCTTAAATTTTAAGTTTTATGACGCCATTGCTCGTAAACTGTGCAAGATATAGTGATAAAATTTGGTACACGGATACAGATCTTATAAATCTTGAATTGCGCATAAAGTGGGCGGAATTGTAAAAGTGGGCGTGTCATTTCTGAACAATTAACAATTTGGATTTCGTATAACTCCAAATTGGCACATACGATTTTCATTAAAATTTTGGGGATGATACCACTGAAAGTAGTCAACAATACAAGCCACGTCAATATACTGAAAAATTTATTTTAAGGGCGTGGCATAGCCTACAATATTTTAAACGTTATAAAAAGAGAACTAACAATGCAATCGTTATGAAATTTAATATGGCGGATACACTTGCTAAAAGGTGTCTTCTTGGCACAATTGCGCCGGTGGGTGTTGCACCTCCCATATAAGCAAAATACGTTTAATGCTATAAATAGTGTGCTATGAGAGTAGTCTTCATAAAATTTTGTGTAGAGGTGTCGGTAACTTTAAACTTCAGAATTAAATGAAACTTGACAAGATTGCATCAGTGGGCGTGGCACCTCCCTCATTCACATAAAGTTGTAAGTGATATTTTAAGTGTACTATTGGAGCAATCGATCTGGAATTTGATGTAAGTGGTTTACTGGGTAATAGGTATACATAAATCTTAAGCTGGCGAAATAGCAACAGTAGGCGTGGCACCTCCCATACAATTAAAATACCTTAAGTGGCATAACTATCGAAATATATGAGCAATCATAGTGAAATTTGGTGTAAGAAGTTATTTTATAAAAAGCTATTTCTGGATCAAAATCGGAGTGGATTGCACCAGTGGGTCTGTCACCGCCCTAAATTTTAGGAATAATTACGGCACATATCGCAAACTATACAAGCTATTGTGCTAAAATTTGGTTTGATCATGTTAAACGAATATCATTTATTGAAACCAAAGTGGGCGGAATTGTAGGAGTGGGCGTGACATATTTCGTGTTTTTCATTTCTAATCTATTTTTTTCAACATTTTCCATATTCTTTTGACATTTTCAGTTTTTTCCAACACTTTCCAACATTTTTGAACCTTTTTACATTATTTTCGACTTATTCTACCTCCTCAACATTTTCTTAACATTTATTTAAAAAGTACTTTTAATGTAGTGTAGGGTATGTGAGTTTCGGCCTGGCCGAAGATAACACCTTCACTAGTTATTTTTGTAATGTTTTTTTTTATTAATAATGAACTTTTTAATTTAAAGCATTTTTAATTTATATTTTATGAATTTTATGTTTTTAATTAAAAATGAATACAATTTTTGCTTTAAAAATATTAACATAAGACTTAAAAAAGTGTTGCTATTAAAAAATAGCCATTTTTTTCATAAAACTTACAACCAGGTACCAGGAACCAATTAACAAAAAACTAGTACAAATACATGCAAAAATTATTTCGATTTGCGTCGTCTTTTTGCGGTCCTAATTAACGACGCAAATCGAGGCTTTGCCGGATTTACAAATCAAGGGGCCCATGGGCACAAGAGTGGTGGGGGCCTATCCGGACTGAAAAAACGAAACCGAAGTAACCGAATCGACCCATTCAACATGTAAAATTGCTTATTCAAAGTTGAAAGATACGTTTCGCTACGAAAAAATGCATTAGCTGAGTCGATTTGGTTACTTTGGTTTGCATATTTAATTATTAAAAAAATGCACGAGCTGTTTTTTTTCTATCCGAAAAAACCCAGCTCGTTACTTAGGTTTGCATATTTAATTATTTAAAAAATTGTACCTGCTGGGTCGATTCGGTTATTTACAATTGATTCGGTTACTTCGTACCCTGGGACTTTTCTTTCATTTGCAGCCTGAGTGATTCCTTCAATAAATTATTTTTACTCGCTAACGCTCGCTCGTTATTTTTATATTGGTGGGGGCCCAGGGGCACGTGCCCATAGTGCCCTTATGTAAATCCGGCACTGTGTATATGTATTGAATATCAACGGTCAGTTTATGAAATTTCAGAGTTTTGGTGTTTCATGTTTAGTAGAGAGCTATCCTGATATTTATTTATATTTATACTGAGGTAGTGAATAATGTTAGTAAAAAAAGTTAAGGAAATAATGTAAAATATGGAAGAAAATAATTCAAGTGATGATGAACAAAAATCAGAAAAACAAGTGGATGCAGTTACCAGGTAGATTATGTATTAATTTCTGCGTCACTAATTTCTGACTGTTTAAAAAAAGTGTGAAATAAAAAAGTTTATAATTAAAATGTACTGTGTAAGTTTCACTTCTGTCGATAAAAAAGTTTGGAAGTTACGATGTTCACGTATCGTATTTTAGTTTTCACAAACCGATTGTCACATTATTTAATAATGATGATAATATTTAGAAAATTGATAATGTTAATAGTGAAGGGAATAAATGTAAATAAATATGGATTAAAGTATATACTTTCATGGATTTCAGCTCATTTACCTTCCCAACCCCCTATTGTATACATTCCAAGATAATTATTCTGAAGGAGTAAACTCCAGTCAGGCGTCGGAGCTGACACACATGTTTTTTTTCTTTTTATTTCATATTTTGATTTGAATTTTATATTTATTCTATAATTCAATTAATTTTCATATCCAAAGATGGCAGCGGCCGTGAAAAGAAAATTGGAGTTGGAAAATAGGAAATTCAATGATTCCTGGTAGTTAAAATATTTTGATATTGAGCAAAATAACAGTTGTATGCTTAATATGTCAAAAGAAAATAAATAGCATGCATGAAACAATTTAACATAAAATGTCATTATGAAACAAATCATAATGAGTACAATAAAATTGTTGATAGAATTCGATCCGAAAAACTAGATGTACTGAAACGAGGTTTGGTCTCACAACAAAGTATTTTCAAAAGAGTCGGCCAAGATGCTGAGGCGTCTCTGGAAACAAGTTATAGTATCGCACTTTTAATTACAAAATCATCTCGTCCATTTACTGAAGGCGAATTTATAAAAAAATGTTTGATAACTGCATCGGGAAAAATGTGTTGATGTTACTAAAAAGTTTGAAAATCTGTCATTGAATAGAACTACTCTACAAAGACGAGATTTTGAACTTGCAGAAGATATTTCTTCCCAACTAAGATACCATTCGGAAAAATGCATATACTTATCTCTCTCTTGCCGCAGACGAATCTACTGATATTATGTCAACAGCACATTTAATGATTCTTTTTTTGAGGTGTAACTGATAATTTTGAAATTATCGAGGAATTGCTTGCCATAAAATCGATGAACAGGACATACAACAGGTGAAGAATTGAAAATTAATCTATAGCAAGACTGCAAAGATGCAAATTTGAATATTGAAAGGCTGGTTGGAATTACTACTTATGGTGCACCGGCTATGATTTGTGTTACTAATGGTATGTTGTCTTTGATCGATAAAGATTTCGACGAGAGAAAACACATGTCATGGAACACATAATGAAAACCGTAATTTTAACAGTTAATTTTATTAAAAAGAGGGCAGTGAATCAGCGCGAATTTAAATCATTTCTTGAAGAAATTGAAAATGAATATCATGACCTAATTTATTATAGCGAAGTAGGATGGCTTAGTAAGGGAAATTGCCTCAAACGGTTCCTTTATTTACTACCAGAGATAGAAATTTTTATGACTGAAAAACAAAACAATGTTCCTGAACTTAACGATGAGAAATGGCGAAGTAAATTAACTTTATCACAACTCATTTAAACTTATTAAATTTGAAGCTTCAAGGAAAAAATCAATTTATGTCAGATATGATCAATCACGTGGAAGCTTTCGAAACTAAATTGAAACTATTCCAAACGCAAATTTGAAACGCACAATGATTTTATGTTACAAATCTTGCAAAATTAGTAGAAATTTTTGAGAGAAGGTTTGAGGACTTTAAAACTTACAAATTCGACTTTAAATTATTTTCGAACCCCTTTTCAAAAAATTCGGGAACAGCTAGTACACATCTGCAATTCAAATTAATAGATCTGCATTCCAGTAACATATTAAGACAAAAATACAGTGAAGATGGCAGGGAAAAATTTTATCAATGCTTGAATAAGGAGCAATACCCAAATTTATATGATATGGCTACGCGTTAAGCTTCGTTGTTTCGTTCGACTTATATTTGTGAGCAAAGCTCTAGTGTTATGAATCTAAATAAAATCAAGCTACGATCTCGTATTACGGACGTAAACCTGGAAGGTGTCTTAAGGTTGGCTACAACTCAATTGACTCCAAACATTTCTAAAATTATAAAAAAACGTAAAATAAAATTGAATATAGTCATATCTGGCCCCTTCTAGCCCCCTCTCATACTTTACTTCTAACATACTTACATAAATATATTATATCTAAACTTTTATACATACATATATAATCCGCTACGACAATTGTCAACGAGTAGCGATATTATAAGTATCATATTAATAACTTTTTGTTTACACTTTAAGCACGTACGCAGGCACTACAAAATGCTGACGTAGTGTCTGCAAGCGTTAAAATTGTATTAGAACTAAGCTCTAGAACTTAAGAGATAAAATAATAAATTTCAGTTTGGAAGAACAGCTCAAATAATCCGTTTTACATTATTATATGCACACAAAATATTAATCGCCTTAAAACAATTGATCGAATCTTTAAAAAAAATTAAATTGCATCCCCATATTTTGCTTGCGGTCGTTCCTCTATTGTACGTGTGACAGGTAAGTTAGTCACTTATTGTTGATTTTAGTAAATCAAAGATACGAAATTGACAGCTTTACTATTTTTAAATATATTCCATGGCCTCATTAATTTCATTTTTCTGAACACTACACTTTACGGCTGTTTTTTATTTAAGTTACCGGCCAAACTAGTTTTTAGGATAAACAAGTTTATCCTAGACCAAACTAGTTGATTTGATTCCGAAGCCGGTGTTGCACATATTATGGATTAGTGATGTTCAAATTCCTTTTTCGACCTTTCACCATCGATTGGAGCAAAAACAAATTTCTTGAAATTAGGTCGAAAACGATCCTTTCAAGCGTTTGGAACTACCCTAAGAAATGTCCAAAGCTATTTTTCGAGCTATGTTTCGGTAATGTTTCTAACATTTGAATTTATTAAAAAACAGCTCACATACATTTTTTTTAGCTTTTCCACCGGATGGATGCAGTAAATTAAATCATTTTTATTATTGTTTTTCTCATAAGTTTCCTGTTTTCATTTAAAACATTTTTTTGCAAGACGGTGGCATCACTAAGGCAATTTGCTTTTGAGCGAAATAAACGACACAATTGCGAATCGTACCGAGCCAAAGTACGACACTCTTTTTATACCCTACACAGAGGGTATATTCACTTTGTCATTCCGTTTGTAAAACATAGAAGGGGGCGTGGCAGGTATGGAAAAGTATATATATTCTTGATCAGCGTCACCACTTGAGTCGATATAGCTGTGTCCGTCTGTCTGTCTGTCTGTCTGTCTGTCCGTCTGTCTGTCTGTCTGTTGAAATCAAGTTTATGGGAAAACTAAGTAAGCTAATTCAATGAAATTTGGCACACAGGTTACACCTTCTTGCAAGTTGCTAGCATATAAAAATGGGCAAAATCGGTGAATGGCCACGCCTTCCGCCCGTACTCTATGTAAATATACCCAAGTCCATTTTGAAAAAAAGATGCTGCGATTTTGATGAAACTTGGTGATTTGGTGAAGATGAGAACAAAATTAAGATTAGGATAGGTTCTAAGTTTGCAAAGGTTGTTAAAGGGGCGTGACACAGCCCTAAATTTTAGCTTTTATAACGCCATAGCTCGTAAACCGTGTAAGATATTATGATGAAATTCGGTACACGAATACAGATCTTATGAATCTTGAATTGCGCATAAAGTGGGAAACTGCCACGCCCCTCTTAGCAATTAAAAAATTGGATTTCATATAATTCCAAATTGGCACATACGATTTTCATTAAAATTTTAGGGATGATACCACTGAAAGTAGTCAACAATACAAGCTACGTCAATAGACTGAAAAACTGCTTTTAAGGGCGTGGCACAGCCTACAATATTTATAAACGTTATAAAAAGAGAACTAGCAACGCAATCGTTTTGAAATTTAATAAGGCGGATAAACTTGCTAAAAGGTGTCTTCTTGCAAAATTTTGGAACAATTGTAACGGTGGGTGTGGCACCTCCCATATAAGCGAAATACGTTTAATGCTATAGATAGTGTGCTATGAGAGTAATCTTCATAAAATTTTGTGTAGAAGTGTCGGTTACTATAAGCTTTGAAATTCAATGAAACTTGACAAGATTGCATCAGTAGGCGTGGCACTTCCCTCATTAACATAAAGTTGTAAGTGCTATTTTAAGTGAGCTATTGGAGCAATTGATCTAAAATTTGATGTAAGTGGTTTACTGGGTATTAGGTACATATGAGTCAAAAGCTGGCGAAATAGCTACAGTGGGCGTGGCACCCCCCATACAATTTAAATACCTTAAGTGGCATAACTATCGAAATATATGAGCAATCATACTGAAATTTGGTGCAAGAGGTTTGTTTATAAAAAGATATTTCTGGATCAATATCGGACTGGATTGCATCAGTGGGTGTGTTACCGCCCTAAATTTTAGGAATAATTACGGCACATATCGCAAACTATACAAGCTAATTGGTTTGTTTATTGATCCAAAAGTGGGCGGAATTGGATAAGTGGGCGTGACATATTTCGTGTTTTTCATTTCTATTCTATTTTTGCAACATTTCCCATATTCTTTTGACATTTTCAATCTTTAACCTTTTTCCTTCAATTTCACTAGAGATTTTCTTTATTCTTTCGACTTTTTCATCAATTTTTCAACATTTTTCATATATTTCGACTTATTCAATTTCTTTTAACTTTCTTTAATGGTTTTCATATTTTTTCAACATTTTCAGTTTTTTTCAACATTTTTGAACCTTTTTACATTATTTTCGACTCATTCAACCTCTTCAAAATTTCTTTTACATTTATTTAAAAAGTACTTTCAATGCAGTGTAGGGTATGTTAGTTTCGGCCTGGCAGAAGATAACACCTTTACTAGTTCAATTTATATTGTACATGCTACGGTGCAAAGAGTACAAAACCTTTCGTATATTGTACCTTGCGGAGTACTCATATCTGTTATGTGCTGATATTGTTTTGTGAAAACAAATAAGGTTTCGTGCTTTGACTCGGTACAAAACGAATGGTGCTGTTTATTTTCGTACACTGTTTCCATCAAAGGGTTTTTCCTTTTCCAGAAGATATATTTTTGACACTTCAACTCATAAATTATTTTCGATCAACTACATAAATTAATAACAATTATTTAATTCATAACTAATTGAACAATATTTTGATCGAATTGTACAGTCTTAGCAGAAACCTATATTTTTGTGTGAAATTTCACAAATCGGTCAATGCTTTTTAACAAACATGACAGAGACTACAAATGGAACAATTTAACCTGGTAATTGGTGACATATGTTTCGGCTATTACCACGTATATACATATTCACATACATATATACATAGCCTCATCAGACCAGTTTTGGTTAATTTGTACACGGATTTGAACCCCGACCATTCCATGAATTATGTTTGGACAGCCGCTCTTAACACTTGAGCCATGAAGGGAGTTCTCCAAGACGTGTACAACTGGTCTGATGAGGCTATGTATATATGTATGTGAATATGTATATACGTGGTAATAGCCGAAACATATGTCATATGTTAAATTGTTCCATTTGTAGTCTCTGTCATGTTTGTTAAAAAGCATTGACCGATTTGTGAAATTTCACACAAAAATATCGGTTTCTGCTAAGACTGTACAATTCGATCAAAATATTGTTCAATTAATTAATAATAACAGTCGACTAATAACAAATAAAATTTAATTCATAACTATCTACTAAAAATAATACCAATACATCAAAATTTTGTATTAATTTGGGTATAATCAACACAGTGTTAAGGTAGTTAGGTAGGTTAAGGATCCGAGCTGAGAGGTCCGGTATCATATTTTGTGTGAAACGGAAAATGAGGAAATTTTTGTTTGGGTACACAGTCAATATATCTACATCAGTGGAGGTCTCTTTGACACCACCATTTCAATGAGTGTTTTGATTTGCAGTAGCAAAACGTAATTATTTTATGTACGTATTTTTTTACGACCAATGTAACTCTTTTACCTGATAGCCTTTACCCGACGCTGGGTTGAAATCATTCTCAATAAATATTATATATGACATCATAGGTGTATAATTTTTATTCCAGGAACTGCTTAATCTGGCGGTTAGCCACATTCACTGATTTGTGGACCAATGCACACATGATTAACAGATAGCACATATGTGTCGTGCCGCAATCAGTGACATCTGTAAGTGTAGCTATGACCTCCCAGTTGGTGGCCAATGGTAACAGCTCTCCAGGAAGTTAAGTCTTGACTGTAGAGCTTGCTAGCATAGCTAAACTAGAGAATAGTAACTCCTAAAATGCCCGTGGTATCTTCTGGCCAGCACACATCGGTGTTTATCGCTAAGCCCTGAGGGTCTGGTACTGGTGGGTGTCTGTCCTGAAAATATTTCAGGCAGCAATTCAATCCAAGTGGAACAGAATATGTTTCAAGCTAGCCTTATCAACACATGCAGGCTCCGTGAGGATGGACTTCTTTTTCCTTGCTTGGGCTGGATCAAGGTGTTATGCGATTCGTGCTGAGGATCATTCAGGTTGGGAGCCCAGTTCAAAAAAATAACCCAATAGCTAATGAAGCATACCGTTTACCTGGCGTCCTCAGGTATTAACCAGCCTTACCCACGTACCTGGATCTCTGTGTGGGTAAACATATGCGTCCTATACTCGTGGAAACCTAAATGGAAAACAAAACCAAAGCAAGCAAAACTTCTGAGTCCGGATCTAGTAAAAAACCGAAAAATGGCGATAACGAAGGCACCTAATCAGGCGAGACCAGCACTGGCTTACGGGTGGCTGGTCCTGTCCTGAAGTTGGGGGGGAAAATGAGGGCTCTGGACTTCACGTCCAACCCTTCGAAAGTTGTTGGGTGACCTACGCTGCCCTCCCTAGGGATATCCAGTTCGGCAACGATCATAGCCGCACTTCTAGGTCAGTCAAAGTCGGCTGGAAAATCTGGGAATGGGCAGGATTCTGAAGGGGGACCTTCGCTGTCCAGCCTTAGACCAACTAGTCCCAGCTTCATGTCCAGGAAGGATAAGAACTCCCTTCGATGGAAGAAGGGGGTCGAGTTATGGCCCGAAGGTCTTGTAAAGGCCGTAGCAAAGAAACTAAGAAGCTACCTAAAAGGCAGAGGTCTCAAGACGAGATGTCTGATACCAAACGGCAGAAAACAGCCGGCAAGCCTATGTCTTTTAGTGAGGTTGTTGAAGGATGTAAGTGGAGAATTTTGACAATCCTTGACAGGGTGGCGGAGGGCGAGGCAATTCCTCGCGATCAGTGGAGGTGGGTTGATGCTGCCTTAGCAAACACCCTCTTCCAGATTTTAGAGGAGTTTTCTGATCCTGTGCCATCCTGTCAAGAGGCAGGCTGGTACCAAGGCCTATTCAAACTCATCTCCTGTGAAGATGAGCGGTCTGCCATGCTTTATAACGTTGCCGTTAGCAGATAAGGGGAGGTTTACCTAGGTGCGAGACTAGAAGCTGTTGAGAAGGATGCAATTCCTACCAGGCATCGGGCTCGCGTCTGGATATCCAGTACCTCATCGGGTGAGGATGCAGTTCTGCGGATGCTCTGACTGTGCAGCCCCAATTTTTCAACTCACAACTGGAAGATTGGGAAGTTGGAAACACCAGTCGGACCATCCATGCAGGCTATAGTCCTTCTAAACAAGGAGCCCATGGAGCCACTGGCGGCAGCTAAGGGGTTCATTAAATACGGCTTCAACAAGGTGACGCTGATGGTTTACCATAAGGATGACGAGCTTGCCTCCAAAGAAGCTACCTCTACCTCTGAAACCATCGAATCTGCACCACCATTAACAGTGGAGACGGATGTTGAGTAGGAGGAGGTGGAACCAGAGGAGGAGTGCTGCGCTTCAAGCGGTGAACCTGAGGCGTCTCTGGAAAGAAACTCCACGCACTCTAATAGGTTATCATAGGTAGGAAGCCACTTTGATGAAGCTCTGCTTCTAGAAGAGGTTGATGAAGATGAAGCGGACAGAACCGTTGTGGCGGGGGAGGTGATTTGGAATCCGATGAAGGTACTCCAAATTAATCTTCACCACTTTAAAACAGCGTCCGCTGCCTTACTGATCCGCTTAAGTAAAAGCGGATATAATATAGTCCTCATACAAGAACCCTGGGTTCATTCTGGGAGGGTCTGTGGGCTGAGGATGTTAAAATATAAGCTACTGGTTGCGCATGTGGAAGGTAACCCCAGGGCGTGTATTCTGGCAAAGACCAATCTTAACTTGTTATGGCTTTCTAATTTCAGTGACCGAGATACGGTTGTTGCTAGCCTGGATATCGAAGCTGAATCCTTTTGGTTAGCTTCGTCCTACATGGCTCACGACATGGCAGGTGGCCTACCACCGTCTTTATTAAAGGCTACTGTAGAGCAGTCCTTTGTCAACAAAACTAAGCTAGTCATAGGTAGTGACGCAAATGCACACCACACTGTCTGGGGTAGCATAGATGTAAATGAACGAGATGAGTCACTTTTTCAATATATTTTAAATACTTACCTCCTTATCTGTAACAAAGGTTGAGAGCCAATCTTTATAATAAAGAATAGAGAAGAAGTCCTGCACATAACACTTGTCTCGAACTTCGCCTGTACTTTCATCGCTGACTGGAGAGTTTCAACTGAGCACTCTTTTTCAGATCATCGATACATAGAATTTGTTCTCACTGTTAGCTCCTCAGATCATATAGTTCACCGGAACGTAAAAAGGACAAACTTTGGTTCATATGATAGGAAACATGCGGCACTTCTGTGTATCTCAACCCCCGTAGAGCCGCCTACTGTTCAGGACATTGAAAAGTTGATTCAAAATTTAACGGGTAGGTTAAATATATCTCTGAAGATATCTTGTCCAGTTATTAAGCCCAAAGGAAAGAAAAATCCCATGGTGGTCAACAGAGATCCAAGTCCTTAGACATAGTTGCGAGACTTTATTTAACAAAGCCAAAATATCAGGTTTAGAAAATGACTTGAACGAATACAAATATAGTCTTAAAATATACAAGAGTTCGTTAAGAAAGGCAAAACGTAACTCGTGGCGTAACTTCTGTGGAAACATAAAAGAGACTTCAGAAGCATTTAGACTAAGGAAGATTCTTTCTCCCTCGCCCAGTACGCTAGATCTTTTAAAAAAGCCGGATGGCTCCTGGACAACATCTACCAAAGACCTCTTACTCGACACACACTTCCCTGGTAACTCCTTACATATTCAAGAGGATTTAAATGTTCAAACCCAGAAGTCTTCAAACCTTTTTGGGGAAATTGTTTCGGAAAATAAAATTCGTTGGGCGATAAGTAGCTTCAAACCCTACAGATCATCAGGATCTGATGGTGTAACACCAGTTGAACAATGTTTTAGCTATTTTCAAAAGATGTCTTAACCTTTCTTATGTTCCAAAAGCAGGGAAGAGGTCTTACATAAATCCAAAGGATTTAAGGCCAATAAGTTTTTCCTCCTTTCTTTCAAAAACATTGGAAAGACTAATAGAAATGTATATTCGAAGCAGTATCAAACCTGATCTACTGTCCAGTGGCGGTTCCAAGGGGGGCGCTATGGGGGCTGAAGCCCCCTGGCATCCACCGAAAAATATTCCGATTCTAGAACGTTTCAGAAAATCGAAAAAATTGTTTGTGGTGGTAAAGTGTTGTTGTGATATAGAAAATATATCAACGAACATTTTATTTTGGTTTCTTTATACAGCACAACAACACCACCACTACCACTCCCCCGTCTTCTATTTACAGACTCAGGATTTTCTATTCCACTTTCATAGCCATTAAATAATCTTAAGACCTAACTAAACTATACATACATTTATTGAAGTCAGCTTATGCAACTGTGCGCATGCGCATAACTTGTATATTCAGACAACAACGTATACAACGTACTAAAATAGTCATAGATCTTCATATTTACTGTTTTAAATATCTAAATTAATGTTAAAAAAGTCCTGAATGGATTTCATTTATTAAGGAAATATAAGATGAAATAAGATTTATGTAATAGTGGCAATAATACATAGGTTTGAAATTGTGGCTACATTGTTTCCTAAGTTCATGTTACTACAACATTGCCACCGAAAAGTCTATTCTGAGATCTAAAGAGAAATCTTTGCTACGACGTAGTCTAAAATTAAAATGAAAAATTAATACCAATACATATTTTCTCATAACTTTCTTATATTTTTATTTTAAAATTTATTTATTTTAAATTTTAAAATTAATTTAAGCTAAAAACATTTATTTTACTTAAATTGGGGGGCTTTGATATCTGAAGACCAACCCTTTGCATTATACACCCATTGTTTCAGTCACTCTCTGAATCTGTGCGTAGGCAAATCATGCGATGTTTCTGAAATTCGTAACATGCTAGGCACAGTTTCACCGGTGACAAACTTTTTCTCGAACTCATCTAAAAGAGTACAACAATTAAAAGTTAAAATTTCCGAACGGAGTCCAGAAACAAAAAAAAATTGTTTAAAAACATTGTGTGCGACCAGATGGGTAGAAAGGCATGAATGCGTTGATACTCTCAGCGAGTTGCAATTGATTATCTCTGAAACATTAGAAGACTTAGCACAAAGCAAGGACACTGAAACATCTTCGAAAGCGGTCCAACTTTCAGCTTCGATAGCACGCTCTGATTTCTTAGTACGTCATTTGATGATATTTTTAATGAAGCATCTACAATCGCTGTTGAGTTAGACACTGAATTGGTTCTTCCTCGCTCATGTGGTTGCCAAAAACATCGTAATAACATACAGACAGAAACAAATACAACAAAATCCTACTTTCGGTAAGTAACATGCTAATTACACCCTACACAGAGGGTATATTTATTTTGCCATTCCGTGTGTAACATAAAGAAGAGGGCGTGGCAGGCGAATATGATTTATTGAACCGAAACTATGCGAAGTTGGAGAAGTGGGCGGTGCATATTTTAACTTATTAATTCATTCGACCTTTTCGTCAATTTTGAATGGTTCAATATTTTTCAACCTCTTAAATATTTTTTGATTTTTTCAACCGTTTTCAACAATTTCCATATTTTTTCGCATTTTTCAACTTTTTAACATTTTTCAACATTTTCCATATTTTTCGACGTTTTCAATTTCGTTCGACTTACTTTAATGGTTTCCATATTTTTTAGTCTTTTTCAACTGTTTCAACACTTTTCGACCTCTTCCAAACATTTTACATTTTTTTCGACTTCAACCTATTCAATTTCTTTTTCATTTTTTTAAAAGGTACTTTCAATGCAGTGTAGGGTATGTGAGTTTCGGCCTGGCCAAAGATAGCACTTACTAGATTTATTTTAATTTTTTTTCTCTCTCAAATGTTTTAGAGCCGCAATATACTACCCTTACTTGGATCATATGATTTCAGAACTAAGTAAAATCAAAATTCCAAGGTAAATTTTGAGCATTTTACACTTCGAAGGCTTAATACCGGCAAATCACTCGAATGTGTCAGTTGACAAGATCGTGGAGGCTGCTCTCACTTACGAAAGTGATTTAAATTGCAGTAAAATTGAGCTCAAATCCGGAATTCAATTGTGGCACCAGTATTGTTATAAGACCGATTTTAAAGATGCTTTGAAGCATTGACCATTATCAAAAGCAAAAAATGGAATTGTTCGTCTCAAGCATCAAAATTTTACTTCAAATATTTTCCACGATTCCAGTGACTTCGGCAACACCAGAACGAAGTTTTTCTGTGTTAAAACGATTAAAATCGTATTTAAGATCTACAATGACAGAAGACCGCTTGAATGGATTGGCTCTGGGAAATATTCATAAAGGAATCGATATCTGATCAGATGAAATCGTAGAATTATTTTGCCAGAAGAAACCTCGCCGTCTTGACACCCTCGACTGGACTACTGATCAGATAAAAAATATCTCTCTGTTTTATAAGGGCTAAACTTAAGCTTTTCATTTTTGTTATACTTATACCAAAAAATACAAATATTTTTCGTTGAAAAATTCAATCAATGTGCCTTTTCACTAAAAAAAGTTTCAGCCCCCCTGAAGAGAATCCTAGGTCCGCCACTGCTACTGTCTAATTCTCAGCATGCTTACACAAAAGGCAGATCTATAGAAACTGCACTCCACACACTAGTGGGTACTTTGCACATAAGGAATTCGCCCTAACGGCGTTCTTAGATGTTGAAGGAGCATTCAGTAATGTTAACCCACATATGATTATATCAGAACTGCAGAAACTGTGCATTAGCAGTTCCCTAATTGAGCTGATTTAAACGCTATTGACAAACAGAACCATTAATTCCAATCTTGGTAAATCCAAGACAAATAGGTTCGTTTGTAGAGGAACGCCGCAGGGGGATGTACTGTCTCCTCTTTTGTGGAATCTGTCAATAAACAAGATGTTTATGTCACTAAAAAAGCACGGCTGCAGAGCTGTTGCCTATGCGGATGATGTAGCACTAATTACACGTGACAAATACCCAAATACGCTGTGTGAAATTCTTCGGGATGCCTTAAACAAGCTCGTCTCATGGGCGGATGAGGCATTGTTGGGTGGATAATCTACCTACTTATGTACATATAATAACACACATATCTTTTCCCACAGAAACTTCTGAGGAGACAGATAGCAGCAATAGACTCCTAACAGAACATCTGGACGACGATGCAGTTGAAAGACTATGGAGGTGCAGTACAGGTCACAGACTTCAGTTTATATCTGCTAGTAAATCCACTCACGAAATACTGGCAACTTGGAATCACTACAAAAAATCATATGGTCACAGATTGGTGAGTAGTAAGGGTGTAATTATTATAATCATTAATAATTGGTTATCATTTTTATTTGCAGATTGAAATTGATTTTGCTGCTCTATTCAAGAATCATCCAATTTCTATAAAAAGTGAGTGGAATAGTTTAGTTCCGAAAATTTAATCGAAATTGATATCTGTTGAGTCTAAAGATATACTGAGTTCCATAAATCTTACTTCGACTTCGAAAGGTAAATTTAACACAAAAAACTAGTATTTATGTATATTTATGGTAAACTTTCACTTCTATAGGTTTATATATAATTTCTTTACAATTTCTCAGAAGGACGAGATGCTGGAATATTTTGGCTCCAACAACAAAAAAGACTGCAATGGTAAAAAACCCTTAGAAAGTTTACAATTCTGGATTCCCAAAAATCGATCAATTTCATCGCTGAAATAGTGGCAGAAATGAAAAACCAGCTTGCCAAATTAAATTTAGATGGTTCTAATATCCACCAAGGATTCTTTGTTGGTGATAGCGTCCTCAATCCACAACAAATTTTAGTATACTTTGACCTAATTAAGTATTTATTTATTTCAGTTGTGAAAGCTGTAGAAATCTGCTTTAAAATATTTAAAGTCTTTAACATAAAATACCCCTTAGAAAGTTTCGCCGTGTGGCAATTTATTCACAGTTATTGCTATAATATTAAAACAAAATATGATATATCCTTTCCCAAGATTTTACAAATAGAAAATGAGCTTAATCAAATCACATAAATATTGTATTATATTCACCCCAAAGAAAACAATGAATATGTTAATGAAACAAAATCAAAATTGTTGCAAGTAGTTTTTGTATTAAGAAGTTTTTAGGTTATACACATTCCTAAGTAAATTATTAAGAGTATTTAACAAAAACATTTTGTTAAATTAAAGAGTACGAAACCATTATTTAATAAAAATTCTTTCTCAAGATTACGAAACTTTTTTGTTAATAGAAAAAATTCTTTCGTTAATTTAACAAAATCATTGTTAACCTAAAGTAATATTTTTGCTAAAAAATATTTGATTCACATTGTTAAAATAACAAAAGTTTGTGTTAAATTAAGATTTATTTTTGTTAATACTGAGTGTATCTAAATTTTTATTGAAACAACAAAAAATGTTGTTAAATATACAACATTTTTTGATTTCCTTTCAACAACGTTATTTCAACACAATCAATTTTGTTACGATAACAAAACTCTAGGTTTGATCAAAAATAACGAAGTTTTTTGTAATGCTGACATGCTTTTTTTGTTATTTTAACATACATTTTTTTTGAGTTTGATCATGACCGCGATGTGTGTTAGTCGCATTACGGAGATTCAGCTAATTTTTTGTGCTCGTTTCATTACTTGCGCTCTGCTTAATTCTTTCCCTTTAATTATATTTCGGATAAAGTAACAAAAAGACAATTTTATTAAATCTAATATTATTAAAAAGGTGATGAATGAGCTAAAAGCTCAAAAATCATTTTTAAAGTTTAGAAAAATGTCGGATTGCTCAAGTATTAACTCATCAATTTAACTTGATACACATGAGTGTAAAAGAAAAAGAAAAAACAATTACAACGATGCCGTTTCGATACCGAATCACTTAAAAAACAACCCATTTGCTTTGCTCAATATTGAAGACGATGCTCAGTGCAACAAAGAATACTTAGAAAAATTCGTCAAACATGTGCATAATAAGTCTCAGTTAGTCGAAAGTGGAAAGCAATCATCACAATCAATAACAACTGCTGCTCAAATACAGCAAAACGGTACTGTGTCGCATAATCCAAATTCTAAAAAACAAAACATTCCCCCAATTAATATTTGTGATGTTGAAGCAAATCAACTATGTAATTGAATTTATCAAAAATGGTTTAAACATTTTTGATTTTAAGATAAACGAAAAAAATGATAAAAAACTAACATTGTACTTAAACTCTCTCAATGATTTTGATAGAGTAAAAGCATATTTGCAAAAAACAAAAACAATATTCTTTACATTTACTCCGAAAGGCATAAAAACAAAAACCGTTCTACTAAAAGGCCTTGGTGCTGACACTGATAGAAATTTAATTTTCAATGCGCTTTGTGAGTTAGGCGTAGAAGATTTGAAATTTATGAAAGTAAGTCCATTTGTAACAAAAGCTTCATCCAATAGAGAGTTTGGCCTGCTGACAGCAATATTAATCAATTAACGTCTATCAAGGGACTCCTCCACCGCTGCATTAGATGGGAAACTTTGAAAAAACCCGAAATTTCTCAGTGTAGAAACTGTCAGGGCTTTTTCCATAGTGCATCAAACTGCTATCTACCACCACGATGTGTCAAATGTAAGGAATCTCACGAAGTTGGGAAATGTTCTACAGCTAAAGTTCTCAAAATTGTATTGCGTTCTATGCAAAAAATATGGGCATCCCGCTTCATATAAAGGTTACGAAATTTACATACAGCTGAAGCAAAAAATCAAAATGAAAAAACAAGCCCTAGGACAGAAAAAAACAAATTGATCAACAGAATTCGTCAATCCACATGTTAGCTATGCAAACATAGTAAAAAACAACAACTCTTTTGGTGTAGAAAATAAGAACAATGCATTAAGCCACAATGGCAACTTTTCAAATTCTCTGCTGGAAGATATGAAAAATTGTATTCAAAACCTTAGTAATCAAATACTAAAATTTCAAAAGGAATTGCAATTACAAACGTCAAGAATTGACACAATTTTCTCCTTGCTAAATAATTAATGTTCAGTTCATCTAATCAGATAGACATTACGCCAAAAACACTAAATATTATTGAAATTAATGTTAACTCTTTAATTAGACTAAATAAAAGATACGATCTTTTAAGCTTTGTTCAGATCTACAGTCCGGATATAGTTCTTCTAAATGAGACAAAACTGAATGAAAAACATAAAATTGAGTTTAAAGACTATCATCTGATTCGCAAAGATAGAAAGGGGTCTACCCGAGGGGGTGGAACTGCAATATTATTTCAAAAAAATATAAAGTACAAAGTGTATAAAAATAGTATCATTGATTCCTTCTGTTGCCTAGAAACCTGCATAATTAAGATTCCAATGATTAACAATAAAAAAATGTTCTTGATATCAGCATATTGCCCCGCTGGTAATAATGCATCAGATTTTAAGGCTGAGTTCAATAATCTTTTTGAAATTATGAACCTTCAAAACCCAAATAATTTTTACCTCTTGGCAGGTGATCTTAATTGCAAACATATCGATTGGGGCAACGCCTCAAACAACTCTAAAGGCAACACTCTAAGGGAATGGTTGTCAAATAATGAACTGAAATTTAGGTGTAAATTGTATGGTTCTGTTTTACCTTCCTATCCACGCTCGGGATCGTACTTGGATGTATGCATTGCAGACTCCAGGTTACACATAGAAAAACAGAATAACACTTTAAACTGTCATAAAACTTTAGACTACGATAGTGATCATAACGCCATACAGATTATTGCTTGTAGCAACGAAAATCGTCAACCTTTTATGCTTTTTAAGGAATTATCACCTTCAAAATTTAATTACAAAGCGACTAATTGGAAAAAATTTCAGAGAGAGATTTTAAGTCATCTAAATATCAACGATCACATCCCAAATGATAGAAATTTAAACAACTCAGAAATCGATTCTTACCTACAAAAACTTAGTGACCTCATTAGCACTGCGATAGAAACTACCGTCCCTAAGTTTAAAGAAAGTAACTCCATTGACATGTTTATGAATACAATCATAAAAAAACTGCAGGTAGAAAAAAGTAAAGTCCTCACAATAATTAAGAGGCACAACAGATTTACTCATGTGATTTCTCCATCACTATTTAACATTCTAAAGGTTAAGTTAAAACTTATCAAAAAACTGATAAGTGACAATATTTCTCTATCTATTAATAAATATTATCAGAAAAAACTTTCAGGACTAATTCCTTCAGATTCTTCGCGTATGTTTTCGGAAGCTAAAAAAAGCTTTCGAACTCTTAAGTCATTGAATGTACAGAAAATAAGAATTCCCGAAGAGTCAGTAAATTTATTAACGAACGCAAATGTTGATGTTGAGACATCCGAAAGAGATCAAGAGACCAATAGCTTTATTATAAGGGACGAAAACCAGATTCTTAATGTTATAGGAGTCTGAGCACTCTCATAAAGAGAATGTTTTGGACAACAATGTTCATACCAATGTAGACGATTGCTTCGCCAGATTTTTATTTACGAAAAATAGGTACGAAAACAATCATTCTACTATTACCAATTTTTCTTCTAACAATAAATCTAATGAGTTAACCTTATCAAGTGCATCAAACTATTTCGTGACTAAGGATGATATTATTTACATCTTTTACAATTTAAGAGGTAAATTATCATCAGGAGTAGACAATATACCCAATATAGTACTGAAAAATATTCCAAAATTTTTGATTCTTGAATATTGTACTTTATTTAATAATATGCTAAAAAACTCTTACTTTCCTAAAGACTGGAAAACGGCTAAAGTTGCTACTCTTGGTAAAAAAAATAAGGACACGAGCGATCCTAATAATCTTCGCGCAATTAGCTTACTTCCCAATTTAAGTAAAATATTCGAGATCTGTATTAACATCAGTAAATTCAGTGAGAAAAACAACTTATTCACTAATAAACAGTTTGGCTTTAAGCATAGGCATTCAACTATTCACGCTATAAATTTGCTGACATCGAATATAAACTGGAATTGGAGCAAAAGATATTGTTGGAGCCTGTCTTATTGATTTCGAAAAAGCTTTCGATGGAGTGTGGCTGGCAGGCTTGATTTATAAGCTGATTAATTACAAATTTCCAGAACATCTTGTGATTCTAATATATAAAATGTTAAGCAATAAGTCCTTTGTAGTTTGCGATAAATATGAAGTTAGTAAAAAAAAATTTCAGATTATTAACGGTCTCCAGCAAGGAGCCGTAAATTTCCCCGCACTTTTCAATTTATATACCCTTGATTTAATCAATACAGTTGACAATGTTATTGCCTTTGCTGAAGACATTATTCTATGCTATGCTGATGACAAAGTAGAAAAATTAATAGAAACCTGCAGTGTGCGCTAGAAAAAGTTGAAGAATATGCCATCAACTGGAAATTGAAAATTAATTACAGTAAATGTGAATCTATTCTTTTTCGCCCCCCAGTTAAAAAGTGTAACTACAATATAAGCAATAAGTGGAAACTATTTGGCATAGTCTCTAATACCACTAATTCACAGATTCCAAATGCTCACATAAACGAACAACTAATTAAGGCTAAAAAAGCTTTCTTTATGTATAAGTCATTGTTTTATTGAAAACACTTGAAATCAAGGACCAAAGTTTTATTATCTCAAGCCCTAATTCTGCCAATTATTACATATGGTAGCCCAATCTGGTCTAATATATCGCCTTCGTATATGGAAAGAATGCGCGTATTTGAAAGAAAATGTTTGCGTTCATGTACAACACTATATATATCAGCTATCAGTAATTATACAAAATACATTCCAAATAAAAAACTGTATACTTCTGCAAGAGTGAGTAGAATCGATAATTTTATCATTCACCTAATTAGAAAACATATCGTCAAGACCTTTGAATGTACAGAAAATAATTTAATCTAGGCCCCATATTTTGTAAACGATGAAAACATAAGTAAAACTTTACAAAGTGAATTTGTGCCACCCGAGGCCTTTTTGTATTTGGATAAAAATGGTTTTATTCAAAATGAAAATGGTACTCCCATATTTTACCATATATATAGGCGGGCAAACGATAAAACTGTTCAATGCAACCAATTAACGTCTGAGAATCGCAGATTCGATATTAGTGTTTACGCTGAAGACAAAAATATAAATTGGAACTTAAATATTAAAAAGTATTGGTGGCTTAATGTCTAATATCTGTTTTATCTCTGGACTGTAACTTTTATCTTTTCTTAAATATATAAGCAAGGTTTTCAAACTTTTTCTTGCATTTATGTTAGTTATGTATACACTTATATATTTATTCTGAAAATAATATATGTATTCATTCATGAACAGAAGACATTGTAAACAACTCAAATATTGAATATACAGGGTGTTTTTTTTAGAGGTTTGTTTTTCGAATAGAGATAAAACTAGCATTTTATGGTCAAATCTGGCAATTCTAATGTCATTTATGTTCAGTTTGGTTTGCCATTTCATCATGAACAGGTTGACAAAATAACAACGCTTGCAAATCGTGCAAATTTATTTCGAAAATAATGGTTCAGTTCGCGAAGTTTACCGCAAGCTCCGTCCATTTTATGGTCGACATAATCGTCCATCAGAGCAATTAATTCGGTTAACCATGGATCGTTTTCGCACTACGTTTACTCTATGTGATAATACGCATCCGCAGAGACGTCGAACAGTGCGCACCGAAGAAACAATTGCCGCTGTAGAGCAAAATGTTGAAGAGGACCCGAATGAATCGATTCGCCACCGTGCACAGCAATTGGAGCTTTGTCCATCAGCTTGTGCAAGAATTAAAGCCGCGAGACCATGCAATGCGTCGTGATTTTGGTGTATGGGCCGAAAATGAGATTGATCTCGATGCTGATTTTCATCGCAAAATTTTGTTCAGTGATGAGGCTCATTTTTGGTTGAATGGCTACGTCAACAAGCAAAATTGCCGCATTTGCAGTGAAGAGAATCCACATGAGACCCTTGAGACGCCATTACATCCACAAAAACTGACTGTTTGGTGTGCTCTATGGGCTGGTGGAGTCATTGGGCCATACTTCTTCCGAAATAATGCTGGAGAGTCAGTTACCGTTAATGGAGACCGGTATAGAGCCATGATAACCGACTATTTTGTTCCCGAATTGGATGGCATGAATGTGGATGAGTTGTGGTTCCAACAAGACGGCGCTACATGCCACACAGCGCACGTCACAATCGATTTATTGAAGGAAACATTCGATGAGCGCATAATTTCGCGGAATGGACCTGTCAATTGGCCACCAAGATCGTGTGATTTGACACCATTGGATTATTTTCTTTGGGGATATGTGAAGTCGCTCGTCTACGCCAACAAACCAGAAACGTTAGGGGACTTGGAAGCCAACATTCGTGGCGTTATTGCCGACATACGGCCCTATATGCTCGAAAAAGTGGTTCAAAATTGGACCTGTAGAATTGGCTTTATTCGAGCCAGCCGCGGCGGCCACATGCCCGAAATCATATTTAAACATTAATGGCATAAAATTATCCTTCCAATAAAGCCAAATTGATGGACATTAAAACGATTTTCTTGTGTTTTATTTCAATTCGAAGCTCTATACCTCTAAAAAAACACCCTTTACTAGAGTGCTCGATTACGGGACTGTGTGTAGTAAGAGTTACTTATTCAATATACTATTTGTTTATTTATAGTTAAATTGTCTTGAGTTTGTTTAAATAAACGTAAAAAAAAAAAAAAAAAAAAAAAAAAACTTACATTTTTTTTTCGGTGTAAATATGCACAAGAAACTGTGAGGACACTTTTTTTTGCTTTTAGACAAGCGATATGTTTTCTAACTTCTAGAAAATCGATATATTGCGCCATTTCATTATCGATCGATACAAATTATTATATCCTTTTCTTGATTTAATAAAACACTTTATTTTATTCTGGAAACACTTTAAAACACTTTATTAAATTATATTTTATTCTGGAACACTTTATTAAATTATACTTTATTATCTTATCTTTTTATTTGGGCTATGCCCAACTGTAATAAATGTAAGACAAAATAGAACTGACTTAAAAATAATCCTACTCTTAAAACGAGAGCCGTTGCTTCATTTCGGAATATGTGAATTTGCTTCGTATGCAAATTCACACACCTTGGCTTGTATTTTTCTACGGAAATTCGCTTGCAGTAAGAAAATGCTTTGCTAGCGTCTACGGGCTAGCATTGCAAGTGTTAACTTATACAATCACAAGGAAATTGAGATGGGCTTGGTACATCGCAAGTCGGTAAAACGATTTTATTAATTTCAGCTCAGAAATGCTCCTTTCACCGCTTGCAAAATTGGAGTCGTTGGACGACGGAAGACCCTCGGAATACCATGTTGTTCCCGGCGAAAAACTATATAATGTTCATAACTCTAGTCAAAACATTTTTTCAGGGATGTGATTCCTTTGGATTAGTTTCAGCTTTGTACAATCGATTGTGTGTCCCAACTGTTGATTCGAAGTCACTTCAAGCTTAATATCTTATTAAGCAATCTGCTTATGTGACTTAAGCCATTCCGTCAGATGATTGAAAAATTGTGACCCTCTTTGTATTGGGGAAACATTTCCAATTTAATCTGTTTACGATCAAAGCAAAATAAACTATCAATTGCTTCAAAGTCTCGAACTTGAGGCCAAGAAGTAAGATCTGCAATGCTCAATCAAAGCTGTAGTTTGCAGACTTAAATTTTTTTGTTGCTAAATTTATTCATTTCATCATCAGGCTTTGGAATGAAATTTTGATATTTAGATCTTGATTCGATTCTGTATTGATATTGCTATGTTTTGTGAAGTCGTAGGTTCTTTTTTATAAGCTTTGCCTTTGTCAATAATTCTTTCAGTTTGTGTGTCATCCTTCAATTTTTGTTTAAAACTGATATTTTAAGTAGAAGATTTAGCTTCAGAGATCTCGCACCTCTAGCTCATTTGATATAGTAGAATTGTGATTCAAGGATTATTAAGTGATGAAATATTCTTTCACTAACAAGGAAAAAGTTATGGCGCCCGACAACGCGCCCCTGAAGAAAGGGGGCCCTAATACGTTGAACGGTCCGAACACCCCTCGAGCCGGCATTGCGGTGGGAAATTAGACGTAAGACATTTGCATTGTCATAAAACAAATAATTTGTAATGTTTTGAGCAATTAATTATTTTTACAACTATGAATTGCATACTGTTCTTGTGTTTCATTCTATACTTTTACATTTTCATTTTTGATGATTATAATTCTACATCCCCCCATGAAATGTCATGGGTGGATGAAGAAATTTTGAAAGTTGTGCCCCCTCCCGCCCCCCCCCCCCCCAATATTCCTTAGAAGTTTTCGCCTTTGCTCGAAAGATTTAATCTTATGAGCACTTAAAACAAATAAATAAAGAAAGATATTTTTAAGCGTTTTTCAACACTATTTATATAAAATGTACTTTGTCTTGTACATTTATGTCATTTAAGCATCATAGCTATCTAAATTTCTGCGCTCTTTTTATCATCTCTGGTAAGTATATGTTGTCGTAAGTTACGCTTGACCCATATGGCGAAGAAGTTGTACATTAACCTCAGTTAGCCTTTTAACAGCCATGCCATGCAAGTTGTGGTAGATTGAAAACATCGAATTTATTTTTATTTTGTATTTGTTCTTCAGCAGTAAATGCAATAATTAGAAGAAAGTTTTTAACAAATAAAGTGATAGAGCACCCTCACTTATAGTGTGAAGCACTTAACAAGCTGAGGCTAAACTCTCTTGCAGATAAATTCTTAAGGCATTTCCGCCTTACGCTTGCAAGTACGATCATGAACAATTAGAGTGATAAAATATTTCTATTGTGTATACTAATACGATACTTTTGATTAGAGTACCCATATAATTTGAGTAGTTCATTGAAAATTAACTTCAAAATCTCAATTTTATTATGAGCTTTTGAAAATAAAAGGGTTTGTTTAAGTTTTACGGTGAAACAGACCTTAACCAAACCAAACTCTATGAAGTTATTTCTGAGTGCTCAAAAAAGCCATTCCTTGACTTGGTCAGCTTTTATTCTTGAGTGTCATTGAACAACCTGCTATTTTCATATTTTTTGATTTTATGTTTTGTTGTTTATTTGGTATGACACTCTGAACTCTGCCTATAACCGAACACATAAGTGTCTCAAAACTGCTATTTACCGAAAAAAGAGCTTAAAAATTTTCGATTTCAGTTTGCCTTAAGAGATGCTATTTAAATTTGTTTGGACCCAGGTTTTTTACGATCTGTTTTAAAACATTGAGCTAGGTGAATTTATGACTGTGTGTACTTTAAAGTATCTGAAAGTGATCAGATGTCCGAAGAAAGTCTCTTCGCGTACTATTTACTTCAGTTTTAACTGTTTAACAGGATTAAACTGTATCAACAAAATTGAAATTCTGAATATCGGAAAAAAAGGTTAAGTCGTAAAAAGCAGGTTTTAAGCATCCACCCGTTAAAAGTATATTATACTATAAATTACCGTTGTTAAACTTTTTTTTTTTGTTCCAGGCAGCTTCAATAGTTGCAGGTATATAAAAGAAAAATTATGGCGCAAGAAGAGCTCATAATATTAATAAATACTGGTGACTCATTGAACTACATAGTTTTCCATAAAGATTACACTGAAAAGAATGCTTTCGTAGACAGTTTCGTTTATATCTGGAGGAAGAAAAAGGAATGAGTCCAAGCCCATTGGAAAGAGCATTAAGTCTTTTACAAAAAAAGAAAAACAATTTTTTCTCAATCTTCATAGTATTCCTATAATCTGAAAGCTAATACGCTGACGAAATGTTATTTACACGAAAAAAATTAACATATATGTACTTTTAATGGAAAATTTTAGGCTGCAAACAGCTTGGTCCCGTTCTTGTAAGACTTTTATTTCCCGATATATAGGCGAAACTGTCTAGTAAAGCATTGTTTCCTATAGGCCCGTGCACAGAAATCATCCAATGGGCATTTGAACTCTGATCTTTCATGTTAGGCTATGAAGCTCGAAAAAGAAGTCAAGAAACTGTTTACTTTTATTAAACACATTTAATAGTAGGCGAGCCCAAGATGCTGAATGGGGATTTACTCGAGCGTCGCGGGTACCTATAGGATTTTGAAGATTAGATGGTAGATAGAATATAAAGGTAATATCATATGTACTATTTCACTGGTGGGGCAAGTGACTACAGGCTTCCGAAATTGATAGTGTATATGCCCCACGTGTCTCTGAGGACGGTGGTATATTTATCTGCCAGTTTGGATAGTGGGAGTGGCCATGCGGATAAGTTAATAATGGGGGAAAATGTATACGAGCGCGTCAGATATTCATGAGGGATGTTAAGTGATCCCGAGTGAAGCTCCCATTCAAAGGTTGCGACTTTTCGAAAATGCTAAAATAAACGCAATTTTTAAATACTCGAGCGCGTCAAATTTTTATACAGACGTTTCAGCTTGATGTTCGATCGTGCTGATCCATAACCTGACGATTATTTGGAGGGATTTACTTAATCAGACTGTTTAAAAATTTATTTTTTCATTACATATTTTGTTCTTAATAAGTGCTGCAGTAACTCCGATTGTCATGGTGGCAAGTTACAAGCATCATAATTACATACTTTTAAGGAGAAGGGCTGCAATGTGTATGACACCTTGTATGTATTATGGAAAATTTCTATTCTAGCTTGGTTGACATTAGCAGATGTTTAACTGACAAAATTTAATTCACAAAACCTAAAACACAAACAAACAAGCTGGAGCGTTGTATGTACATACAACGACATCAGCTGTGATGCCGTACGGATTCCGTTTCGGATCCGATTCGAATTTTGTTAATAAAATGCATCTTTGTAAATTAAACGGATGCATTCCGGATTCGAGACGAACTTTTTTTTTCAATAATGCGGATTTTACTGTATAAAAAACTTTACGCAATTAAAAAAAATTTTTTTTTTTATTCTTCCCCAATCTATTTTTTTTGATTTTTTACATATCTTTCCATCTATTTCTTCAATGCTATGTATCTTATTGTTAATTCACATGTGCTATGATTAGAAAACTTTAAGGAATTTAATTTTTTTTTACCTGTCACCGATCAGAATTGAACCTGCGTCCTGCGCCATGCCACTGTTCAAAGATGCGCATCTTAACCAACTACATTTCCATCAAAATTAAAAATTGAAGTTTCATTTTGAGCAGTTGTCAATTGATAAATCAAATAATATACTTTTAGCCAGCAAAAAAAAAATAATACGTTGCCTGAAGTTGTTGCATCCCTGCCGGAGTGAAAAAGTCAATTGATAAAAAACAACTAATTTAAAAGTGGTTGAAAAACAATTAGTTTAAAAGTAGTTAAAAATACATTCGGAATGCGTCACGTCAATTCGATATTTTTTACACTTAACAATTGTTATAATAAAACTGAGCAGATTTGATTTCATGTACATTTTAATTTTGTATCGAAAATTTTCACTTCTATAAATGTGAATAACTTAAGATCGCATTTTCCAATAAAAAAAGAGGAATCGTAGACAACTACCCAGTTTTAAGAGGTAAACAATTTATCATAATACGAGTCTTTTCTTGTTGATGCTTTACTCTCCCCTTTTTAAGACGCCTTTGCTTCTGAGGAAGATGCAGATCCATAGGATCTTATCCGAAAAGCCTTCCAGGCAGTCAAAAAGCAATGAAATTTGATATTAAATTAATAAAAATGTGTGAATTTGAAAGAGGGTTTTTGTTTTAAAATTGTCAATTAAAATAAAATGAACAACTTTTAAAGTAGTATAAAGGTACGTTCAGCTATTTTTTAATGCCTTACTTTAAAGTTAGTAGAAAGTGAAGTTCTTCAAAACTTGTTTAAATAAAGAAGGTTCTTTAAAGCTAGTTGCTCTTAAACTACTTTTAAATTAGTTGAAAACACATGCAGATGACGACATTTGCCTTACTCCAATGACATCCCCATGTTATTTAAGTCAGTTGGTTACATGAGAAAAAGTCAGAATTTCAACTAGTTGTGCTTTAAAAAAGTACTTTTAAGCTACTTTAAAATTAGTTGATTTTCCTGCAGGGATGCTTGTGCATGCTAGAACCATTGGATAAGCAGAAGGAGACTCCAGCTTCAAACCCCGGCGACGCATAATTTTTTATTATTTTTTAGTTTGAAGGTATTTTAAAAACAAAAAAGAAGTAGAGAACTGTATTTGTTTATTGAAAATATCTTGAATACTGCCTTTTATGTTAATAATAAAAAACGAGTCCAGATCGAATCTGTTTTATTAAAAAAAAACGGATCCGTTACGAATGCGTATATGACGTCCGTTTCGGACCCGTTACGGATACGACAAAGCGTATTCCGATTTTTCGAGAGGAATTTCATACCAAAACGAGATCCGAAACTGAATCCGGAACGGATCCGTGTATGAAGTCAGTTTCGGACCCGTTACGGATCCGCATCCGTTTTTGTGCACATTGGGTAATGTCGGAAACTAGTGTGGGGAGGGTGTGAGAGATGAGATAGAGAAAGCGTTTGAGAGAGAGAGGCGCAGAGTGTAGAATACATGTTTCACTATAGTTGCACGCTCTAAACTTTATTGACGCTTTTTTTTATGTCGGCTTGTAGAAATCGGCCGATTATTTTTTTCCCGGTATCCTTGAATTATTTCCTTCGAAACAAAAAAAAAATTCGACCGCATTTGGGAACGTTAAGGTGACGTTTTTTTTTTCGAGTTTGTGATCCGCCCACTCCCTTTCGTCACGTTCAAATCGTCAGATTATCAAAGAAATGCACACTTTTCAGCATGTAAGTAAGGGGGCGTTCAAGTATTACGTGACGCAATTTTTGAACCTCCTTTCTCCAAATAACGCGCCGAAACGGACTTTCTGTCGAAAGTGAGCAAATTCGCTCGTAGCGGTTATTATCCTAAGCATTGTTTCAAGGCTTAGCCTGTGTAGTTTCTCAATTTCATTCAACTATCTCGGTTGGTATTTCCGTAATAGTGATTTCTACAGACAGACAGGCAAGCGGACATGACTGATCTTACTCAAGCGGCGACGCTGATCAAGAATATATGTATATGCTTTTCCATATCTGCCACGCCCCTTATATGATTTACAAACGAATGACGAAGTGAATATACCCGGAGTGTGGGTTATAAATGTCAACAGTTAACCAGAACTCAATGCTTTTTATTTTACCTACATTAAAATTGTAGCTTCCAGTGGAATCGTTCCATCTGAAGTTGACTCACTTGCCTGAAGTCCAATCATAAAGGGTGTTTTTTTTAGAGGTTTGTTTTTCGAATAGAGATAAAACTGGCATTTTATGGTCAAATCTGGCAACTCTAATGTCATTTATGTTCAGTTTGGTTTGCCATTTCATCATGAACAGGTTGACAAAAGAACAACGCTTGCAAATCGTGCAAATTTATTTCGAAAATAATGGTTCGGTTCGCGAAGTTTACCGCAAGCTCCGTTCATTTTATGGTCGACATAATCGTCCATCAGAGCAATTAATTCGGTTAACCATGGATCGTTTTCGCACTACGTTTACTCTATGTGATAATACGCATCCGCAGAGACGTCGAACAGTGCGCACGGAAGAAACAAATGCCGCTGTAGAGCAAAATGTTGAAGAGGACCCGAATGAATCGATTCGCCACCGTGCACAGCAATTGGAGCTTTGTCCATCAACTTTAGGGAAGATTTTGCGCAAAGATCTTGGCTTGCGACCTTACAAGATCCAGCTTGTGCAAGAATTAAAGCCGCGAGACCATGTAATGCGTCGTGATTTTGGTGTATGGGCCGAAAATGAGATTGATCTCGATGCTGATTTTCATCGCAAAATTTTGTTCAGTGATGAGGCTCATTTTTGGTTGAATGGCTACGTCAACAAGCAAAATTGCCGCATTTGGAGTGAGGAGAATCCACATGAGACCCTTGAGACGCCATTACATCCACAAAAACTGACTGTTTGGTGTGCTCTATGGGCTGGTGGAGTCATTGGGCCATACTTCTTCCGAAATAATGCTGGAGAGTCAGTTACCGTTAATGGAGACCGGTATAGAGCCATGATAACCGACTATTTTGTTCCCGAATTGGATGGCATGAATGTGGATGAGTTGTGGTTCCAACAAGACGGCGCTACATGCCACACAGCGCACGTCACAATCGATTTATTGAAGGAAACATTCGATGAGCGCATAATTTCGCGGAATGGACCTGTCAATTGGCCACCAAGATCGTGTGATTTGACACCATTGGATTATTTTCTTTGGGGATATGTGAAGTCGCTCGTCTACGCCAACAAACCAGAAACGTTAGGGGACTTGGAAGCCAACATTCGTGGCGTTATTGCCGACATACGGCCCCATATGCTCGAAAAAGTGGTTCAAAATTGGACCTGTAGAATTGGCTTTATTCGAGCCAGCCGCGGCGGCCACATGCCCGAAATCATATTTAAACATTAATGGCATTATCCTTCAAATAAAGCCAAATTGATGGACATTAAAATGATTTTCTTGTGTTTTATTTCAATTCGAAGCTCTATACCTCTAAAAAAAAACACCCTTTATGAGTATGGTGCTACATATACAATTTGTTATATTGATACCAGTCGGGTGTTGATATGACTAATAGAATAAAGTGGATAGTCACGCGCAGTAATTTCCTGGGCTATCCCTTGCGGATAGCACAGCCATCCATATTTGTGTTGTGAACTTCCTGTTTATTAACGTAGCTGGGTTAGCCAATAAGAAAGTGTTTTTCTTTACAAGAAATTCTAGGATACTTCAAACTTTCTCTGACTTAATCTGAGTAGCAGGTCATATTATAGCTATCATGGTTTTTGCCAATAATTAAAACAACTATTGCGCTATCCACCACAAGAATTATAAGACTTCAGTTAAATTGATGCAACAATGAATTTAAAAATAAACTTTTAATTCACAGAAATATTTGGCAAGATCCAACATAGATTTTTATCAATGATGTACATTTTTAGTTATTGTAAAAATAGCATTTGATTCATTCACGTCTTACCTTCAAATAAATGCTTGCCAGCAAAAGGAAAATTACATTTAACAATGGTGGTGAAACGATTCAAAGCACACATTTTTGTTTCTTACAAACGATTTGTAATGTTTTTGTGGCTTTTGAAGAATCCAATTCAAATCAAAAATTTTAGTAATCAATAATAAATGAAATTATGAATATGGCACAGCTCATCTGGTGCATTATACATACAGAGTCGATGGGGTATTACAGAGGCGTAATTAAAACCTAATATAATTTGACGGAGACCGAACACTGCTCTGCAGTAGAAGATTATAATACCCGCAGTGAAGTGTGGAAAGTTGCCCGTTATGGTGTGGGGATACATACTCGCATCATGGGAAGGCGTTGGTGAATTGAAAGTTTTTACCGATATCATGACGTAATAATACATTAACACTATTCAAAGCAAATTGAAAAAAAATACTCCGAATTTCGGCTTCACCGACTATCAAAAGGCCGAAAAGTTAAGATACAATTCGTATCAGGACAATGATCATAAGCCCAAATCACTCTTGGGCAGGTCCTGGGTGCTGTATAATTCCAGTAAAGTGATGAGCATATCAGCCCAAGGCCCCGATTTGATGAGCTCAATTGAAAATTAATGAGCACACTTAAAAAATAAAGTTCTAAACGGGCTCCAACAAATAAAAACGGTCAAATAGAAGATATTAAGGTGGAGTGGGCAAAAAGATACGGGAAGAACTTGATTTACAAAATTTTATTGCATCTCTTCCAAGAAAGCTACAAGCCGTGATTGGTGTTCGTGGTGGAAACAACAAGTATTGAACTTTTTCTTATTGGTTTTTTACTTTCTTCATATGTTCCTTGCATTTTGCAAGGAATTATTTGACACCATGAAATGGCTATTGTTTTCACTTATGTTCCATAAGCTTTTCTTTTTGTTTTTAACAAATAGTGATTTTGTTGTTTTCGGATGAGGAATGAGTAAGAGAATTAAAAAAATTTCAAAAAGTGTATTGACCCAATGCAAGATATTGCGAATTTGTTTTTAATACAGGCACGTTCCCAAATTGAAAATTTATTCAGGGACTGTGTCAAAATAGACCCCCCAAAAAACATTTAATCTAATGAACTTTTTGAGCAGGGAAAAGAAAACCCACCATTAAATAGCACATTAATTGAAATGACAGAAAAAGTGCGGTCATAAAATTGCCCTTCATATAACATCCACATTTTGGAAATCGATTCAAAGTATATACCCGACCTCCAATGTCTATATCTCCGAAGCCAGACGCGTCTTTTAATTTATGATTGCATATTCGTTGTAAGTATTTAAAGACTCGTAAGAAAGCACTGCTTTAGTAAAAAAGAAAGAAGGTACTCCCCATGCCTATCATCTCTTTCAGATAGTTATAAGCCACATTTTCAGCAGAACGCGTACCTGATTTTTCTGTAAGTGCATGAAATTGCTCTAATTGAGATCAAATTCTGCCATAATTGCAAAACTTTGTATTTTTTATTTATAATTAATTTAATTAAAAAATACTTCCGGCTAGAAAAACCTTGGCAAACCCATTTTGTACCTATGGTTTTCTACATCCAATTTTCACAAAAATTTAAAATTAGCGATGACGGCACTTTGAGTCCTCGCCTATTGCAAAAAACTCGGAACAGAAGTGTCGTTGGAGCTATTGGAGGAAAGGCAAGGTGTCCGAAAAATTGCATAAGTCATAAGGATCATCCATCTAAAGTCTCTCATTCCCAATTGCACCATTACTTTTTATATCTACATAAAAATGGAATATCTGTGTAATTTCATTTCGTCTCAGATTTGGACACTGATAACGAAATCAATTTATAAAACGATGATATTTATGAAGACTACTCTTTAGAAACTATGCGTTCCATTAGAATTTATAACTGTAAAATGCCTTCTCATACTCATCTGAGTCAAAAAGATCGTGAATTCAATGCAGAATTTTGTGACTCCACCTATGGAGCAGATTTATCGACAATTACCTGAAAAGATAATAAGGCCGTTCGATTGGCTTCCACTTATGTTAGGACGGAACCTTTCTGTGACGATCAATAATTTTAATCCGACAGTTTTTCGTTATTCCCGGGCTTTTTAAAAAAACATGTAAAAGTCGCATCATATCGTCATATGGGTGGCGCGAAATTGACGGATGGGCTCATCGGGCGATACAAAATCCATTTATAAACTATGGTAAATGCATACATTTTGTACAGACAAATCAACATGCCAGGCCACCATGGTAGAAACTTTTAACTGCGTGCTCAGGTCACGCAGATACTGTGTTCATCTAATCAGTTGGGTGTATCACGGGCTTCTGGACCCGGGCATCCGTGTGGAGCTTTTACATAAGAAATTTGGTAAAAAACATATTTTCCACTCGCAGATATTCCATATGACGGATGCACATCTCAAACACAAGTTATTTCCGAAAAAATTATATAAATCTATGTCTTATTCCACAAAAGAATGCATAATAATATATATGAAAATATATATGTTCATATGCATACACAATATTCATAAGTTATTCTATTTAAACTCCGCCCCTTTTTTATTAATGTCAGTTACGCCTATAAATTGAAGTTTTTAACAATGACTTACTTTCATTTATGTAAGTTTTATATCGTCGGCCTACAAGCAAAATTGACTATCTGCTAAAAAATAATTGGTGGGTGACGCTAATTAATCTTTCAATTCGGTTTGCATCCTCTGAGCTTTGTGATACACAATTTCGGATATTGAAAAAAAAAATGTATACAGTACCTGATAAGGTGTGCTATAAGAGTATATTCTTAAATTAGTACTAAACCAAAATTTGTGTACTAAACATCAAAAAAAACAAAATTTTATTTTATGTAGATGGTCAATTCTGCTTGTATGCCGATATATGTATGCTTAACCCTTGTGTTCATACCCGGGTACCCGGGTGCACACCGAGCTATATTTTTATTAAAAAAGCTGAGAAAAAACTAAAATTTTATTTTAATCTCCTGGATCGTCGTTATTTAGGTCTTTACCAACGAAATGATGTTTTTTATTTTTTTAAATTTTTTTTTTGAAACCAATAATTGAGCTTAAACTGGAGCCATCGTTGCATTCGCACCCGGGTACCCACGTCAATAAGGAAGCAGAAACAATGCAAAATTTTTTTTAAGATATTAAAATATTTATTTACTGGAAAAGATATTATACATCAATAATATATGTTTATAAATAATGTCATGGATCACATTCAAAACATTTAGTAATATTTTTTGAATGCTCATCGCAAACTGGCAACTCGCATTCACTGCAGTTCTTGCGCGTTTTCCTTCGTCTTTTGATCGTCATTTTATAACAAATATAACAGGATCCCGTGATTTTCTTCCTTCCCGATGAATCTCGCTCAACCGATGGTCCAGGATTCTCTGCGATAACTGTTACTTGACGGCCTATAATGCTTTCAACAGCAATTCTTGTGGTTACGCATTACCTGATAATTTGTCATGCGTGCCTCAATCATTGGCTTAGCAAGTTCCTCACTTAGTTTGCGCAAAAAAAGACGTCGTTCCGTTGTTTTCTTTTTGAGCATTTATTATTTTCGTAATAAATTCAATATGTCGCAAGTGAAGCGATGTCCAACATGTTGAAGAACATTGCTGCTGGCCATCTTGAACATCGACGTTGCGTTGTATATCTTCTAACCATTTGATCCATGGTGTCCACGCCAGTTCCATTTCTGTATTACTTTCTGTCTTAAACTTACTTTAATATTTAATATTACTGTATATTACAACAAAAAATATTTATTTTACATTATTTTGTTTTACTAAAATATAAAAAAATTAAATAGTACCGAGCATGGGTACCCGGGTACCCCGGGTGCTAAATAGTGTTGGTAAAGTTGTGTATGAACATAAGGATTAAAACGAAATTGTACGAAATGAATTAGACACTTGAATATAAAGCATTTTTTGGCTTTCTTTCGCAAGCAGGCCTCTGCGCCTGCAACCTTGTACATCCCTTACCGCGCCGCATATTAATCTTAAAACTTTTTTCTAGAAAAAACATTGCTTGTATACGTTAAAACTACCAATTTGAGAACTTGAGGGTTAATCCTAATAATGTATTTGCTTTCAATTTGAATTTCCCGTCTAATTTTTGGAAAATATCTATCGTATTACTTGAAAAATCGTTTCAATTCAAAACGTCATAACTTTGTGACAAAAATTCTGTAAACACCATCGCCCTTATCAGATTCTCTTCTATACATGTATATGGATATGCACATATATACATAACCTCCTATGGCATCAAAAAAGCCCTAACTTACAAAAAATTCAAAATCGACTTTTTGATTGATTACGATGCACCGTATCAAAATCCATGTTCCTGCAAAATTTTACACTCCTACAATTATAAGCAACGTTCCTATCCAATAGGATTATCTTGAAAAGATGTTCGAAAATGTTGGCTTATTATTCATTTTAGAAAGTTCAAAGGACGATATATTTCAGTTTTGAGGAAAGGAAAATTGCTGTTGAGCTGTGAGCTCTAAAGCTCAGCCTTAGGTCATAAGCCTTTATTGCGCAATACTAGAGGTCAGATAATGTGGAATACGAATATTTTCAATAACAGCCAATGTTAATAGACCCAATAGCCATATTACCCAAAAAAATTTGGGTGTTATGTCCACCTGAAAGTCGGTCATAGTCCCCAAAATAAATTTGGGAATTATGAGCACTCATAACAGTAGACATTACTCCCATGGCTGTTATGGCCACTTTTGTTTTGCATTTAATTAATTTATTTTTGTTATATTCAATAAATTAAAATAATCGGTAAGCATTCGGAAAACGATATATGATATACATCATCGGCTTCTCGGAGGCCATCGAACGCGGTTCAGCCCATGATATGTGCAATGTCCGCTTCACTAGCTGTAGTAATTCGAAATGAAAGTAAGAGAAGTATGTGTTATATCTGGCCGCGGCTTAAACAGGAGAATGTCAAGCATTGGCTCCGCTAACCACAATAATTCTTGATAAAAGTTAGTGAAGAATGCGATTTTCAATGCTCATTAGAGCCTCATAGGTAGCGTGAACTGATTTCCGAATAATTACCAAGAATTTTTTTATTTGGTTTGGGCAAGACGCTCTATTCTTTATGTGTCATGAAATTTTTTCCAAATATTTGGGCAATATAACTATATATGTGACAAAGCCATGCTGGGTATAATGCCCAAATTTCATAGAGCCCAAAATCTAAGTATATCGAACAGCCTTAACCGCCGTTTCTTTCTTATGTACCTGCTTTCTTAGCAGTGTAATTATTTCTAAGCTTGTGATGTTTGCACCAATAGTGACTTACCCACATAAAAGGCAAAATAAGTGTGTGGTCTTCGGCCGAGGCTCAGAATTTAAGTCCTTCAATATGTCCAACCCCAGTTCCGCGGCGGCATTCGGCTCCGGTTCAATGCCCACAAATTGGCTGTTATTTAATTTATTTGTTTGTTTCGTTCATTTACCTTAGGTCTTTCGTCATATTTTTGATTAATATTTCATTAGGGGTGTTGTCATTCTTACTCTAACTCACAATCAGGTAACCCGATAGAATCAAACTCAGAAAATAAATAGATAAAAACCGATTCGCCTATTAAGTGGCCAACCGAACGGAAGCAATGCCAAAACAAAATCCAACTCAACGCAAACGGTGTCAACAGCAACGCTTAATTGATGTGGAGTAGGTAGTGGTGATCGGTCAGTTAGAATAATGAAAAATTTAGCATTTAGCACTGCAATCTGTATAGCTAAAGTCTTGAGTGACTCCTTAGGATTCAACCAGAGTAAGACAATATTGAGAGCGACAAAATTTTCAATGTCTTCACACACTCCGGCAATGACTTCAAACAGTAAATCCAATTACGATATTCGACGTTATTGGTATCCATTAAGCAAATCCGCAATTGCGCTTCATTTCATTTCATTTGAAAAAAATCTATTGATCATAAGCGAACGAACAAGTGCTACTTGACGCCAACTTAATTCTTACTAAAGAAATTCAACAAACAGCAAGAACAATCTGACAAAACAACTGACTGACTGACTGTGGCGCGAACTTTATGTCAATTTAAAATAAACAAATGTGTTGCCAGTTAAGACAGCATGACATCATTCATAAACAAAACAGAAAGAGATCGTAAGAACTTAATTTAATTCCACATTGATCGACTAACGATGTTTAAATGAAGAGTTGAGTTACGAAAAAAAAACACTAAAATGGGGAATTATTAAATTTAATGGTACCAACAATGTTACTCACCTTTTAATGATTACTTACATAAGAACATTTTTGAATTAACTTGCAACGTAAACAAACTCCAATCATCTGAAAGTTTACTCGTACCAGAACTCATATTCTGACTCACTTTAGAGCGGATGCATAGGCGGCGACTATGGTTTGCAAGGCACTTTCACCTCACCTGAGGGGCGTTGCCCCTCAGTATTTTAGAAAGCAAAGATCCATATATGAAAATTCAGTATGTACAAAACAATTCTCCGTGGGTTTGTAAAGATTGATTATTTGTACGCTATTTGTGCGTTCGTCTCTTAGCGCCAAGCGTAATCTTATTGTTCACACGGTACGAAAGAGTTTCCGTAGGCATTGAACTACCACAAGAAAAACGACAAAAAAATTGGATGATTCGTATAATAATTCTGAAGATTATTTCCAAAACCACGAAGAGAAATTCCAATATTGATAATATTGTGAATTGTTTGAAAATAAAGTTTGACATTTTTCATAGCTAGACGGAACGTTTCCTTTTCGGAAATGGAAAATTTCAAATGTATAGAAGTACTGTGAAAGCTCCCGTCACGGACAACTCTTAAAGGCGAACATCTCTCATGGCAGAGCGAATTTCTTGGTCCTAAGTTTTGAGTTATGTTTTTAGAACAAAATACATTCCGGTGGGTTGTTCTTGATATTCTATTTCTTTGTGTGTTGTTGAAAGCAATAAAACAGGGGACTCCCATTTTATGTAACTTTTAGTTTGCGATGACAGTTTGTGTCGTTTTGGTTACATTTTTAGCATTCATTAGTTGGATGTTGCAGATATGTACATATCAGAATGGCACCAAAAAGTCTACTCTCTTTAAAAGAAAAAATTGAAATAGGTAATGTGCAAGAGAGAGAAAAGATATCAGTGCGTGATCTAGCGAAATTTCGTTCGATCGAGCAAATTGTAAGTTTATGGTCCTATATGCAACGATTTCTTTATTAAAACGCAAAAAAAATATCAGTCATATAGGACCGAAAATGAAAAAAAAGCCCCCATTGGGCTTATTTTGTCCGCATTTTCAGCCACATGAAAAATTTGAAAAAGATTTGATAACTAAAATACCGAAACCGCCATATCTTGGCAGCTAAGGCATACTTTTTCTATACGAAATCGGACATAAACTCTGTCCGCGCTGCTTACAGGTTTAAGCCAGGAAGCTCAAATTTCTGGACAATTATTTTGAAACCTCAAGCTAAAATATTGACAAAAAAAAAACATAAGATCCATCTAGAAAAGTTTAAAAAAACACACCTTGGTATACATGCATACATATTGATTAAAATACACTTGACCTACTTCTTCAACAGCTCCCGCAGGCGGACATCTCCCGTGGCCCGACGATTTCACTGGAACCGTACGTGTCCGCTCACGGGAGCTTTCACTGTAATCATGTTTTTTGGTTCAGATATTGACAAGGATCGACTAATTATAACGAACACTATGTACGTTTTTGAAAAGTGATAAGCACAGGAATATCGATTTCGACCTTTAGCAGATTGTTCACTTATTTAAGGAGTACCATGACCCGAACTGGGCTTAACTTTTTAAGCATTTTGTGAGAATAAAGACTTAAACGAGATCACGAATGGGTTCATAACAGTGCAAAATTGGACGCAAAACATTTGCGTTGTCATAACCAAAATTTGAAATGTTTTGAACAATAAATTATGATTACAATTGTGAATTGTATACTGTTCATGTGTTTTCATCACATACGAGTGCTTTTATATTTCATACTCTTTGATGATTGGGACTCTACACCCCCCTCCCCCCATGAAATGTCACTTGAAAGAATTTTGAAAGTTGTGCCCCCAATATTTTTAGAAGTCTTCGCCTCTGCTTTTTTTTAAATATTATAAAATAAAATACTTTTTCAAACTTCCCTTGTATGTAGTTACATGAAATGCAACACTGCTTCCGTAAAGAGTCATCTGTTAATAGGCTACCGTCAAATTTCTTCATTAACTTGACGCATAGCTGGTGTTCAAAGCTAACAACCTCGTTGATTTTTGTAAAAATGGAAAAAGTGAATTCCGAAAAAAACTGTCACTCACACCAAAGAAAAGAGTGATAAGTACTATGGGGACTCTGCACCATCAACGTCAATGGTAAAAAAGTGGTTTACTGAGTTTCGCGTTGGTCGCACAAGCACTAGTGACGCTGAAAGTTCTGGACGGACAGTTGAGGTCAATACACCCGAAAATGACGCAAAATTCAGCAAACCGGTGTTGGTCGATCAGAGAGTGAAAGTGCGTGAGATTGTTGATGGCATTTCATTTGGCACTGTGGTTTCGATTATAAAATATCAATTGGGAGCTATCTGCAAGATGGGTGCGCATTTGCTCTCAACTGACCATTGACGCCCAACGGCAAAATTCTATGAATTGAGCTACGAATTGGTACCTCATCCGCCATATTCTCCGGATTTAGCCTCCAGTGACTATTTTCTGTTTGCAAACCTAAAGAAATGGCTCGGTGGTAAGAGATTTAGCTCCAACGATGAAATTATTGCTCAAACAAATGGATATTTTGAGGATCTTGAGAAATCCTATTGATTAAGTGTATTGAGCTAAAACGAGACTATGTTAAAAAAAAAATGTTGTTTGTTAAAAAAACTGTGTTTTATTCAAAAAGGCACGGACTTATTGATCCACCTTAATATATCATTTTGCCAAAGCTTTTGAGATGATAAAAGTGTGGACCTTTTTTTAGTAATTTTTGGAAAAATTGCGGACATTTTAGTTAAATTGAATGTTCAAGACAAAAAAGTACATTCTGTCTCGAAAAAGTACATTTCAAGTCTCGATTCAGTACATTTTCGAAAAACCCAAATGCCTTCACTGGTCTCGGGGCTTTATTTTTTTATGTATTGTAGAGAAAAGTGCTTCGAAACAGCCTTTTTGGTGCTAAATGGGCAATTACAGTATTTTCGCCACTTTGGCGCTCTTATGCACTTAAAAAATTTAAATTGGATTTGACATTAATTTTGAAATTTAGAACAGTATAAAAAAAATCGACCATTTCATTTATTTTTTTTTTATTATTTGTGAAAAAAAACTAGTACAATTAGACCTATATTCCGTTACAGTACAAAGCAACAATTTTGAGAAGTTTCACTCAATACTTAAATTAGCTCAACATATATATAAAAAAAAAGTTAATAAATACAAACTATAAATGAAGTCGAAGGACAACAATGATAAAAAAAAGGAAGAAAGTAGTGAAATTGTGAAATTAAATGTTTAAAACCCAAATTTTCCTATACCAACGATCGACCTTAAATGGTATGGCAATGAATTTCATAGTCTGATAGCATTGACAAAAAATAGTCTTGAGGAGTTGAAATAATGAAGTCTTGGAATGATTAAAGTATTGATTCGTATTGTGTGGGCGAGCAATATCTTTTCATACAAGTAAAAAGGTGTTTTATTTTATATAAGTTTGTGTAGAAGGCAGTATCTGTAATTAAGAAAATTTGTTATATCACAGTTGACTATACTTTTTTTGAACTGCTAAATGTGCTCAAACTTTTTCAATCCATAAAAGTAACGCGTGCTATGATTGAATTCAATTTGCAATTTAAGTTGTGAACTTGCGTCAAGTTCACTGCATATCACCTCAGAATAAGGAGCAATAAGTTGAATTACCAGCTTACGTCTTGTTTTAATAGGTCTAAACCAGGGGTGCCCAAAAGTTCCTTGTGGAAGTGCAAACACCAATACATATAAACTTTACTTAAAACAAAATACAGAATTCAATGTGTACACAGAAAAAAAAAATTAATTATACTTTCTGCAAATTTACCTGTAGTGAAACAACAAAGTTATTAAACTAAATTTCCCTTCATTCTTCCATGATTATTCCACTAAAATAACAGCCTTAAGAGTGAAAAAAAATCACTTTCCCACTTCTCTTCTAAAGATTTGCAATTCATTTTGCAAACTTAAAAATTTAAACTTTTTTCAACGAAATTAATCGTTAGACAACAACAAAATACTCGTTGAAGATCACTGTCGCCAATATGTACCAACAATGTGAAGATGTGTTATGAATTTACAAAAACAATTGTGCACCAAGTGCATAGGGCTTGGGCACCCCCGGTCTAAACTCAGCTGACGTTCTGATGTTTCGCAAAGTAAAGTAGATTTTTCTAACGCTACCATTGCTATGATCAGCGCATGACAGCTTGGAGTTAATATGGAAACCAAGGCCAACCGCACTGCTAACTAATCTAAGTTTTGTACAACCTATGACTACATCAGGAATGCCCTCAAAATCTAGTTCATCTTTCTGAATTGGTAATACGTATGGTTTAGAAGCATTAAGTTTAAGTCCATTACACGTTGCCCATTTGAAAATGCCATCAATATCCTCTTTTAATCTCCAGCTCAGATCTTTCATCAGACAATTTCGACAAGAGAGACATAGTTGCTCGTCATCAGCATAAGCAAGTGTAGAAGATGTATGCTTACATGTTTCAAAGATATCATTTATGAATATTGAAAATAGCAGATGCACTCCACTACAAACTGCTTTATACTCAGAATAGTTGTTTTTAAACTTTACATTTATTACATTTTCATTGAAACCATACAAAAACTATAATTTCTGGCACAATAAGAAATGATTAACAGTACCAAAGGCTTTTGAAGACCATTTCAGCATTATTTTCTTTTCAGTAAGCTTGCTGCTAATTTGGATTTCGCGATTAATATTTCTGAAAACTTGAATTTGACCAATTTGACTTCTTTCATACTGAGATCGATAAATAATTTGGACAAAGAATTTCAGAGTGGAAACCCCAAAATTTACAAAATACTGTCTGCCGTCAAAAGCTATTTACTAAGGGTAATGCAGAATTTTGTTGAAAAGCATCAATTGACGAAAATTTTTCAAATGATTTTGATATCAAACAAGACAAAGATATTTACGTATCGTCACCTCAGAGTGTAAGTGCTCTAAATGGCAAAAACATGAAATGGAGAAAACAGCATTTCAAAGCTATTAGTCAGCGAATTCTGTTATAGTTTTTATTGGAGTATCAGTAGTTTTTATTTTGGTGTTATTACCTAACAATAACTATTCATAACCAAACAAAAAATCCGAAAATTCGCCAAGAAAAAGACCATTCATACAAAAAATCTAAAAAGTTTTAGCAAGAAAAATTTAGATGACAAGTAAAAATTAAGAAAAAAGATCATTCATGCGAGTATAAAATATACGCAAATGTTTTTTCGTAATTATTTCCTAATTGGTAAAGAGAAGTACAAAGACAGTTAAGAAGGAATACAAAGTACGTTTGACTGTGCTTCGAAGTATGCAATAGAAGGCACCAAACAGAGGTACTGTAGTCTCAAAAGAAGTACGGTTGGTCACGGTACTTCTACCTATACTTCTCATACATCTCCTAAAATACTAAATCGCCCAGCAGGCAATTGAGCAAGGCCTGCCTTGGAGAAGGTCTGCTAGCACTGCTGCGATGGATGATTGTACTCCTGCACAGCAGACGTGCTATCAGGCCTTACATAGGAAGGCAAAGAAGAAGGGCTACATTTATTTTAAGGCTTATAATGAATCTTTTTTATTTCGTATATTGCAATGTTTAATGATTCCACCCTGCATCTGCACTGTACATATACGACATCAAAAGTTGATAAATGGTTGGAAGTAAAGATCGGTATGCATGTTGCTAGGGTGGTCTTCTGTGTCATGTTCTGTTAAAGGTGGTGGAGTAGATCACTTAAAAATATCAACGCAAGTGAGGGTAACGCAGATAAAAAAAAACAAGTGACTCACGGCGCGTAGGAATATAAATATGTGATACTAAAATACACCATGATTTTGTTTTAACGAATGCTCAAGGAGGCGTTCAAGTATTACGTAACGCAATTTGGGAGGAGAAGAGTCTTACAGGGGAGGGGAAGGCGGGTTCGAACGACGCGTTACGTAAAATTGTTTTTGAAGTAAATCTTCGTTAGTGAGGGTGACTTGAAATGAGGTGTGTATAATGAAACGCTTTCTTTTTATGTTCGCTGAATAACTACAGCGAAAATGATAAAAGTTTAAGGGATCTAGATAAGCAGAGATTACTGCAATAAATAATGTCATAAAATTATCAGCTTCGAGATCGGTTAATCAAAAGATGCGTAGAAAGATTTCCTATCTTTATCAAGTTTTCCAAGCAATGCACTGATTAACTACCAAAGCCTTGACATAGCGAAGAGAAACTCACTTGCGAAAGTGATCTCAGTAGACATGCAAACCCTGAAAACCTTTGTTGGTGTTATTACAGGGCACTATTTTATGGGCAAGCTCGAAGAGTCTGTCTTTCACTGTCTATATAAATGCTCGTCATTTCAAAGTATCCGAATAGTACTCAATAGTGTCCGAAATCTATTTTGAAATTTATAAAATGGACCCAAATGCGGCCTAAGTTGTGATGACAATTTTCATCGCCCTAACCTAACCTAATTTTTACTTACAGTTCAGGCCTACTTGTCAGTAATAACCACTTAGAAAGTAACAATATGTTTTTGAGCCACTCTAATTTCGAGATCATACCACGACATAAACGTATAATATAAAGTTATTTATATTTTGAATGATATATATTTTTTCTTCTTTTTTAACCCGCGGGTCCCGCAAAGTTTGAATCCGTCGCTGATTCTGATGATTAGTAAAACTTCTAAAAAGAGCACTTGTTCATTAAATTTAAAGCGTATTAATTGTTTATTACGGTCTTGAGACAGAAACCCATAAAGTTCTCGTATAAATGCAATAAAAATGCAAAATGTGAACAGCATTTTAAGTGCTTTTCATTTAGCTAATTTATCTAATAGTTAAGGCACACAACAGCATATAAATTGGCATTAAATAAAATGCATTCCAATTAATTTTCATTGATAGCCCATTCACAAACACATAAATATGTACATCAGCACTCAACTATTAAAATAAAAAAGGAACCTATATATGTATGTCTCTCGTTGATAGCAAAGCAAGCAGTCCGAGTATGCCAAAATTTTCTTGGCAATCCGTCAAATTGCGTATGATCTACGAGGTCACATACCATTAGCTGAACAATCCCAACGGGAAATCTGGAGCAGCTTTTAAGGGGAGGATTTCTTTGGATGCATTTTATTTGTAGTTCTATAAAATTTAAAAAAAAACTCGCAATCCGCATCCACTGAGGTTTGAACCTGGGTTTTCCGTGTTGTTACATGCGAAGTTGATCGACATCATCTAAGCCCATTGACAATTTTTGGCTGGCTATAAGTATATTATATGAATTATCAAGTGGCAACTGTAGAAATGAAAAACTCAAATCTCATTAACTTTTAGAGAATAACTCCAACAATTGTAAAGGAACAAAAAATCGGCAACCAGCTGCTTATTCTAGTCTCAATGACCGCTACGTCATATCTTCAGTAAGCTTTGTTAGCCGACGTCTAGGATTCTGCAGTTTTGCTCATTTACAATTGTTGGAGATATTCTCTAAGTTATCGCTGTTTTTTGTTAGAAAATGTAACTTTATTGTCAAAAAATAGTTGCAGATGAATCAATTGCCCATTGCTAGATACCACTTTTCCCCATCTTTCTGGTAGAGCTCGAATGCTATTACGGTAGAAGTGTTCGTCTCTTGAGGCTATCCACGAATCAAGCCATTTTTTGAGGTCTTCATAGGAGTTGAACTGCTGATCAGCCAGACCCTGTTCCATTGAACGGAACAAGTAGTAATCTGACGGGGCAATATCTGGGGAATACGGCGGGTGGGGTAGGACTTCCCATTTGAGAGTTTCCAAGTATGTTTTCACTGGTTTAGCAACGTGAGGCCTAGCGTTGTCATGCAATAGGATTACTTTATCGTGCCTCTGTTCGTATTGGGGCCGTTTTTAAAGCATGCAAACGATTGGAAATGGCTTGTCGTTTAACTCCCAATACTGAAGCAAGCTCTTCTTGCGTTTGGGCCGAATCATCATCGAGCAATGTCTCCAATTCCGTATCATTGAAGGTTTTGGCCTTCCTTCATGTGGTCGATCGTCGTTGTCGAAATTATAGTCTTTAAAGCGACGAAACCAAACTCGGCACGTTGTTTCCCTCAGAATTATTTGCCACAAAATCAGTCATTTTCGAGCAACCACAAACAGGCTATGAAAACACAAAATCTTGAAAGTGTTAAATCGGTTTGTTTACCATATGCTTAGGCTAGATTGATAACGTTTCGATATGAACCAAATCGATCAACTCTTACCGCTAGCGCCATCTATTGACAAACAGCGAGAACTTAGTTGCGCACCTAATAATTTTTGTTGTTGTTTTTGCACTAAAAGTACTGAACATAAAGCCCTGCAAAGTACGTATTAAATTTTGCTTTGTTCCAAAAACAATTTAGTTTCAGTCGGACCGATTTTGATAATAATAGAAGCTCAGGTGGTTAAGATGAGCGCGGTTTAGAACACTACAAATCGCAAGAGGCCTAGGTTCCAATCTGATCGATGACAAATAAAGAAATTACTTAGTTAAATTTTTTCAGTACCAAGCTGTCTTGAATATATCTAGCACATTTTTTATATGCTTCCAAAAATGTGGTTCTACTTAGAATTCAAGGAAGCGCATTTCATATTTTCATATGCTCCCAAATATGTGCGTCTACTTAGCATTCAAGGAAAAGCATTTCATAAGTTTCCAAAGATGTGCATTCCCGCAATGACATCCTATGATAAAAAAGATGAGCAGTAAGAAATGCATTGGAAGCGCTTCCGCTTCCCGTTGGGATGAAATATCTGAAATGTGTAAATATTTTATGACCGCGTACTATGTATGTATGTATTCATACACTTACATACACATGTATGAGAGTAGTTTTTATGAATGAAGACCTACTTGCGACTCACGTTGCGTACGGCGTATTTGACAAGTTTAATGGAGAATGAGTAAGTTTATTATCCGTGTTTGTACTTTTTTGATTCTTAGTCAATTATTTTTGATATACATTTTTTTTAACAATTAATAGAGGGGAGGTTACATAAAAGTTCATACATACATACGTATGATATGCATATGAATATTTCTAAAAACCGAGCTTGATTCATGAAAACTGGAATGTTTACTGCAGATTATTTATTCAAAGCAGCAATGGGCATGGAAATCCAGCAAAAGAGCGCAACAACAACACCAAGCAACAATTAGATTCTAATCGAAAAATATTATTTTACTCGTTAACATTAATTTCAATATTTTGCAAGATTCAATTTTCGTTGATAATTATTTGATTTAGTTTTCGTCTTATTAATTTGAATATTGCATAAATTAGTCCTCTGGTACGTGTATCGATCATATTTCGGTTAACCAGTCCAAGCTTCGCTTTCCATCAATATTACAAAATCGTTTGATGAACTATTCTTTATTGCTAAATAAATTATTTAATGCAGGTCGTAGAGTATTTTTACATACATAAGTGGTTTGGCTCTTATTTGGAAAATCGGAAATAGATTGTGAAAATAAAAAGTTATTTGAGCTTTGCGAAGATTGTTAACTTAGGCGTTCCGAAAGTATTTGTTTTAGGCCCCATCCTATTTTTGATATATGTATATCAACTTATTGTTTATCCACCGCTTTAGAGGCAAAATCACAGCATTTGCTGACGATACTGGCCTCTCCTACTCGAGCAATAACCTTTACAACATAATTTTGGATGTCAATAATGACTTTGTTATTCTTAGAAGGTGGTTCAGATTCATGGTTTTTAACATTAAAAATTCAATAATTCGAGATTCGATAATATCCAATGAAAATATTAATTGCTGCAGCAATTGCTTTAAAAGTGAATCCGTTGATAGTTTTAAATATCAATGGTTGTTGGTATTATTTTAGACACTAAGCTAAGCTGAGATAGCCATACATTTTACCTGAAGCAATGTGCTTCCAGTCTTAAAGTTAGTGTATAATGGGATACTAAAATCTGAATTAGAGTATGGCTCCAGTTGCGTTGGTGGTGAATATTTTAATAAATCTGAGATTATATTGACTAAGCAAAAACATGCGGTAAGGATTATTTATAAATTTATAAAGGAAGTTTTGATTTGTTCAAATCTCCGATAATGCATTTACAGTATCTACCCATTGAATTATGCCCTATAAAAAATTTAAAAAGTTTCCATTTTCTTCATATAAAATAAATACCGTGGCATTGTTTTTCTTTTCTTTATTGAATCATGAATTCTGGATATATTCAGAAGACTTAAATATTTTGTGTTTCCACCTCTAGATTTTAGGACTTCATTAATTCTTCTCGGCATACTCGCAATACACTTGACTATCATTTTTTTAAAGATGAATAAATTAATCCACACGATTATAATAAAATTTTGTGTGCTTGTTTCATTAAGTCTAGTTAAGAAAAATTTCAAAATCGGTCAGTCCCTAGGGGTACATCCCTTGGACCTATATTAATTTTTTCCATGACTTTGTATGTGAGGTACATACAAAAGTTGACTGATCTTAACGACACTCGGTTGGAATGCTAGAAAAATAGAATAATAGATGTGTATAGAATGTGGTTGAAATCGGTTTCACCCTAGGGGTACCTTCCTTGGTCCTACATATATTAATTTTAAACATGAATTTGTATTTTGAAAATTGATAAGTTTGTTTACAATCTGTTCTTCTTTACTAATTGTGGGACTTATTTATTATATTAAATTTTTTAAATGATAATGCATTTTTTATGTCTCTTCTTCATTATTTTCACTATTAATATAGTATTTTATATTTTCAATTGCACTTAAGTTCGTCGAATTGCCCGACTAAGGTAAAACTTCTATATTTAAAGAATTCAGGACGTTCATACTTGCTCTGGACATTTAGCAAGGAGCTCTATCTAGTTGACCTATTGTTTCGATGCACGGTAGCAAATATTTTTCAAAATGTTAATGTACTGTTCGGAGCTAATTGTCTTATCAACAAAATATATCGGACCTGATGATTATGCGGCTCCATACCATATCAGACGGTGGGTTTTTCACAGTTGGAACTAGAAACCTGGCTCAGTATCTCTTTTGAGGCCTTCTGCCAACAAATCTGACCCTTTGGATATCTGCTTCCAGCCGGCACTCATCGATTTAGATGACCTTTAAAGATAAGAAATTATTCAAAGAAATTTTCTTAATTCCAGTAGTCGTTGGGAGTGTTACGAGGAAGCTGCGCTCACAGCTTGAGTTTGCACTTAGCGTTTGTAAGTTTTGGCTTTTTTGCAGGACGTCGGCATACCAAACCAGTTTTTTTAAAACGGCGTCGCCATGTCTTCAACGATATGTCGACCGAAGCTTCGTTGAGGTCGTTCAGTACTGATTGCGCTGATGCTTTCGCTCCATAATAGCTTTCAGCGCAATTCTTGGAGTTGTTTTTTTTTTCTTGAACAATTTTGACGATTATTTGGAAGAACACTCAAAAGACCGGTACACATATTCACACTTTACCGATGTTTACCACAGAGGACTTCGACATTTCAATAATTTTAGATATTGTGGCGTAGTTGGACCTTTTTCGCCAGCGTCAAAAATATCCCTTAGAGTCGATTTCTCAAAAATAACTGTTTTCGCTTACAAAATCGCTATTTTGGCAGCATAGTAATGTAATTTGGAAGAAATTATCAAGCCACTTCTCTTCACCTTGTGTTACGAACTGGACACATTCAAAAACAAAACCCAAAAAAGTGCACAAAAGATCAATTGTATCAAATCTCAAACACAACATTATTTTGCCGCATTAACATAAACGTTGTTTAGTTGACAAATTTAAGTTTTATATTTACGGTTAACACCCACAATACAAGCTTCAACAAAAAAAAGAATTAAAAAATTCCGTGGAATTAATGTTATTTGATGCAGAATAGAAAATTTCCCAAATTTTCGCTTGGTTATAATTCAAAGGGAAGATACTATATACTGTTTTAAGTTTTAACTAGCAAAGGTGTTATCTTCGGCCAGGCCTAAACTCACATACCCTACACTGCATTGAAAGTACCTTTTAAAATAAATGTTAAAAAAATGTTGAAGAGGTTGAATAAGTCGAAAATAATGCAAAAAGGTTCAAAAATGTTGAAAAGTGTTTGAAGAAACTGAAAATGGTGACAAAATATGAAAACCACTGAAGAAAGTTGAAAGAAATTCAATAAGTCGAAAAATATAACAATTGCTGAAAAGTTGATGAAAAAGTAGAAAGAATAAAGAAAATGTCGAATGAAAATAAATGGGAAAACGTTGAAAATGTCAAAAAAATACAGAAATCTTGAAAAAATAGAATGGAAATGAAAAACATGAAATATGTCACACCCACTTCTCCAATTCCACCCACTTTTGTTTCAATAAAAGATATTCGTGATTGACATGCAAAAGCCATATTTTCGCACAATAGCTTGTATAGCTTGCGATATGTGTCGTAATTATTCTTAAAATTTAGGGCGGTGACACACCCACTGGTACAATCCAGTCCGATTTTGATCCAGAAATAGCTTTCTATAAACAAAACCCTGACACCAAATTTCAGTATGATTGCTCATATATTTCGACAGTTATGCCACTTAAGGTATTTTACTTGTATGGGAGGTGCCACGCCCACTGTTGCTATTTTGCCAGCTTAAGATTTGTAAATATCTAATAGACAGTAAACCACATACATCAAATTTCAGATCAATTGCTCGAGTAGTTCATTCAAAATAGCACTTACAACTTTATGTTAATGAGGGAGGTGCCACACCCACCGGTACTATTGTGCCAAAATTTTGCAAGAAAACACCTTTTAGCAAGTATATCTGCCATATTAAATTTCATAACGATTGCGTTGTTAGCTCTCTTTTTATAGGGTTAATAAATATTGTAGGCTGTTCCACGCCTTTCAACGGAAATTTCCTGTATATTAACGAAGCTTGTATTGATGGCTACTTTCAATGGTATCATCCCCAAAGTTTTAGTGAAAATCGTATGTGCCAATTTGGAGTTGTACGAAATACAAATTTTCAATTGCTAAAAATTGCCACGCCCACTTTTACAATTCCGCACACTTAATGCACAATTTAAGATATATAAAATCTGTATTCGTGTACCAAATTTCATCACAATATCTTGCACGGCTTACGAGCTATAGGTTTATGATAGTTAAAGTTTGGGGGCTGTGAAACGCCCTTTTAAGAGCCTTTGAAAACTTCAAACATAGCCTTATCTTAATTTCGTTCTCATTTTCACCAAATCACCAATTTTCATCAAAATCGCAGCAACTTTTTTTTAAAATGGACTTGGGTATATTTACATAGAGTATGGGTGGAAGGCGTGGCCGTGAACCGATTTTTACATGCTAGCAGCCTGCAAACAGGTTTGACCTGTGTGCCAAATTTCATTGAGTTAGCTTGCTTAGTTTTCTCGTAAACGTGATTTCAACAGACAGACACACAGCCAGACAGACGAACATAGCTATATCGACTCAGGTGGTGACGCTGATCAAGAATATGTATACTTTTCCATACCTGCCACGCCCCCTTCTATGCGTTACAAACGGAATGACAAAGTGAATATACCCTCTGTGTAGGATATAAAAACAGAAAATATTTGAAAAAATCTCTGTTTTAATTAAGAGGCCTTATCCTTTTTTAAGTATACGCTCATCAAAATGTAGAATAACTTTTTATGTAAAGGAACTTCAATTCATCTTAAGATAAAATAATTAAAATTAACAATAAATTCCCGTATGTTTAGCATTTTACAAATAAGGTAGGTATGTACATTAGGGTGTTATTTTTCATAGATTTGTAGATGGATTTTATTTTCTATATTTTACCTTGAGGCTTACAAATAATTGTCCCAAAATGAGAGCTTCCTAGCTCAAACCTGTAAACGGCGCGGACAGAGTTTCTGTTCGATTTCGTTGAAATTGGCGGACTTAGAATTTTCTTGAGGTTGGGGACTGACATTTTTTTGAATGAAAAAACACATTGATTGAATTTTTTAACGAGTAATATTTATATTTTTTGGCATATGGAGCATTTAATGCAAATGCGACAATTTTGAAATTTGTTCATGTTCACCTTAATTGTACTTCTAGAAGGTGTAAACACCTAATATTTTTTTATGCAACACTTCGGTGATAAGTTATGGACTTCTGAAAATTGAAGTGATATGAAGAATGGATACTTCGGAAGCAGGTTTTCGAATTTAACAAATTTTCAATAGAATATTTGACATTGTTGCTGCTTTAGGAAATTTACTGCTCTTTTCAGTTATGAAAAATGATTTCAAATTAAAAACCGGAAGTGAACATTTCATCTCAGAACTTAAACTATTTCGACATATGCTTTTTTATTTTAATTTTAAAACATAGCTTTAAGTATACAAATAATTTGCTTAAAATTTTTAAATGAGATCTATAATAGCTTACAAGATTTATTATTTGAAGTGCATACTTGCCACATTTTGCATTGCACCTTGCTCTTGCTTAAGTACCTGAATTTAACATATCTCTCTCCTTAACTTATGCCGATCACGTTATATTATTTTTTTGTGAAACAACTATACACTAAAGGCTTGTTTTTTGAAGTTAAAATATTCAAGGTGGATCTGAGAGTTCAGCAATGTTTTTATGCTACGGTAACATTTCTGGTTCTTCGGAAATTTGTTCTACGTATATTATCTCGAAATATATTTCGGCTAAGGGGAAATATACCGGTAGTGGGAAAGCCATTTGCGGCAATTTCATCAGTCTGTACTCGCAGATAGGCCTTGGCATTTAATTCTGCAACATCGAAGTGAGTTAAGCTTCTAAGCCTCATATCTTTTTTTGAAGTGCCCATAAAAGTTTTATCCAAAGGTTGGGTCTTATGGCTCGAGTGCAAACGTGGTTTTTTCTGAGCTCAATATTCCTGGTATGACTTGAATGACCATATAAAATGACCAAGATTGGTCATCCCTCGATGGCTTCACATGTCTTGTCTTATGAGGTGAATATGATCGTTTTGGCCCAGTCTCGGAAGGGTTGCATTCGCCACGCCATGGTGGTGCTCCTTTATACAAAAATTCATTTAGTTTTTTGCGCGGAAATATGGAAATAGGTGGAAAAAAGGTACCACCCGCACTCATGCAAACTATGAATGTGATTGTAGAACCCCTCTTCGCAGAAGTAAGAGCACCACTCGGGCGTTTCCCTTTCAGCAATAGTATCTGTGGAAGTTTAGAAGGAACGACGCCTGTTTCATAAACATTGAAATTGTTGTTGGAGTAAAAAAATGTGCTGACATTTTCTTATGTACAACCTCTTGCTCTTGCCAACGAAATTCCTCTTGACGAATGTTATTATTTGCCAGTTGATAGATCAACTTAGTATCCAATCTTGTGAGTTGAAATAATTTTGATTCCATTATCAGAACGTGATCAACCAACATCTTCTTAAAATTTTCTGGAAAAACTGCTCTTCGCACGAATTTAGTGCTTTCAATTATATCAATTTCCACGTTTTGCTGTAGTGCTTATCTTTGTAATATGCCTTTAAGTAGCCGCAAAACTATGATCGAGTCGTTGCTATTGGTTTCTTCATGTCTTCTGGGTTCCACTTTTTGCGCGCGCCATGCAATGCTGACTGTATCAATAAGAGGGGATAATATAGACCACTAGTTCATAATAGACTAAACATTGTTAGTCCATATTGGCCTTGGCAAATGTTGTTATGTTTTATCTAAAGCACTCAATTGTAAATTAAAAACGAGGATTTAGGAGTCAAACAATAAATTTAACTCACCAGAAAAAAATGATCACCAGCCGCTTTTTTACAAAAAACAACTTCACAAAAACATGCGCCTTCACCGAAAGCTAAAATCGCACTGACATAAGTTTTAGGAATTGGCAACAAATCTTGTTCCAATAAATTACTGATCATCTCGAGTAAGAATTCCTATCAGACAAACCCTATCGTAGTCAGCTCCGCATCAGGGTAGGAATGGCGGACGCTATACCGGGCAGCCATGTAAAAAATTTTTTAGGATCTAAAATGTGACAACGTATTGTGGAATTCCGGCGCAGGTATTTTAAAGACTAGCCATACTGCAATCTTATCAGAGAAAACCTTATGCGATTTCGTCCAGCCATGATCAGTTTTGCCGGACCTGGACGGTTCTGGTAAGGACTGGAGCTGAATATCATTATTTCCTTTAATGGAAAGCCCTATAAGAACTTACACAACCCTGATCAGCTTAGCTAAATCAAGAACAGTTAAGGCTAGTCAGATAAGGCGAAGGTGTGGTTGAACTAATTTCCACCTTAAAGTGGTAGGTCCTGTAAAAATCTATAAGGGCCGGCTCAGATTCATATTTAGAAGGTGGCGTGGCAAGTGTAAAAATTATATATATTCTTTATCAGCGTCACTACTTGAGTCGATTTAACCATGTCTGTCTGTCAGAGCGGCTGTCTGTCAGTGAGAATCAAGTTCACGGGAAAATCGAACAAGCTAATTGAATCAAATTTAGCACACAGGCCACACCTTCAAACAAACTCATTGGAATTGAAATTAAGCAAAATCGGTTCACAGACACGTCTACTGCCTATAATGTATACAGGGTGTCGCATAAATAGTGGAAAACCTTCTAACAGCAGATGGACGACTTCAAGGCGGGTCAGAAAAAGTTATATCATGTTTAGTAGAAACTCGGGCTTTTTCATGTTTTCGAAAAATTGCGACCTTCGGTTAGTTGCATTAGTACCACAGCCATAAATGAAGGTATGTTCTTATCATTTTTTTTACAATATTTTTAAATTGTTATGCTATCAGATTTAATTTAAAATTAAATCGTAACTATGTGTACTGGACTTTTGAAAAATTGATGTTGAGCTTAAAGTTTTTGTTTTGCTCTATATTTTCTTCAAACTTTAAGCCGGTGTGGTGTAAAAACAATGCAAGCTAATATGGGTTACCAACTTGCTTAAAAATTGCCTATTTAAAACAGGAGTGCTCTCTGTAAGGTGATTGTCAATTTGATTATCGCTTTTTTGCGATTGTTTTGTTTTGATAGCTATTTAAATGTCGTATTTTTATTATCTATAATTTTTTGATACTAAAGTAATAAAATAACTTTATGTGAAGTTTGTAAAGATCATGTTTACTTCATTGAAAATATTTAATGGCAGAAACGAAGATGAAGAATACAAAAATGTTAGTCTGCTTCGTCTTGATAAATAAATACAATGTTTTGGAACTTCCTAACTAACTTCCTAAGTACATAAATATTTTTTTCGACGATATTTTTACATGTGCATTTTTCTAGTTTTCCCCTTGCTGCTTTTGGGAAAAGCAGCTCGAAAAAGCATTAAGTTTAAGTTTTAAGGAAACTTTTATTTCAAGAACATAAAAGTTAAAAGTAAACTTTTACCTAAAAAAACTTTTTCATAAGTTTATTTTAAGCTCCGGTTCAAACTGATGTCTGCCTACTTTGGTGCAGGTTCTATATCTGCTTATACTTAAATGATCTTTTTAGCGTCTGCTCGTATCTCCGGTGGCGAATTTGGTTATGAGCGCTTTCGACGCGGTTACGCAACACCACTAAACTGTTGATTGGGTTGCAATGAACCTGGAAAAGGTTGTTGAAAGCCTTGGCACAACCCACAATAATTATAGTTATCATAATGAGAGATCTAACAACGAAATCGTTATAGAATTTAATATCACAGAAAAGCTTGCTATAAGGTATCTCATTACAAAAAGTAGGCGCAATAGAACATGTAGGCGTGGCACCTTCCATACAAGTAAAAAAATTTAAGTGCTACGTAATCTTCATAAAATATAGTGCGCTATTTTAAGTGAATTATTGCATCAATTGGATTGAAATTTTTTTTGCTATAAGGCATATCTCAATCAAAAGGGAGTGATATAACACCGGTGGGCGTGGCATCTCTCATACAAGTAAAATACATTACGTGGTGTATCTATCGAAATTTATGATCAATGAAACTAAATTTTATGTGTAAGAATGTTGTTTATGAAAAGCAGGGCCGTAGCTAGAGTCTCAGGGGCCCTGGGGCAACAAGTAAATTTGGGGCCGCCCATACGGAAATCTTTTTTCAAATTTTAAAGTAGATTGTAGTAGAATTTCTATAGAATTATATACAGAATTCCACTACAATCTACGAACACTGACCTTCACTGGGATAAAACTCAGCCCATGAGCGGGAGGGAGCAGGGAGCCACGCTACCTCTTTCCCGTTCGCGCAACACAACAGGAAAGAGTTAGCGTGGCTCCCTCTTGATGATACATAGGGAATTTCTGGTTAATGGAACCGTTTTTCCCAGTGTGGGATTTATCATGTGTAGAACGTCTGAATTTCCCGCGCGTATAGGGGTCGCAAACACTGTTCGATACCTCGATCACCGCGAATCAGCTGCTCAATTCAGGTGCTATTGACAATAACAATCGGATAAGAGAATTATATAATTATTCTGTGTACAGTTACATAATTGTCATTTTGCGCCACGAAACGGAGTGGAGCGAAAAAAAGAGAAGCAAAACGAAAAAAAGAAAATGAAGCCAAAAAGATTTCACGTGTTCACTTTCAGGAGACCCCAAAGTCTTTACCTCGAGTAAGTTTCTTTCAGGACCGAAAAAGTGGTTGAAGAGAAGGGGCCCCGTCGGTGCCCCTTCCCGTCGGGGGCCCTGGGGCACCGCCCCGCCTGCCCCATGCTCGCTACGGCCCTGATGAAAAGCTATTTCTGGTTCAAAATTCCAATGGTTTCAACATTTTAAGACTCCTTTCCATTGAAATTTATTTCATTATTTTACATATTTTTTAAATTTTTCAGTGATTTTCAAATTTTTTCAACATTTATCAACCTTATTCAGGATTTTTCAATATTTTCAAATTTCGACTTTTCAGCCTTTTTCCACTGTTTTGCCATTATCCCACCTCTCTCATTTTTCCAACAGTTTCTATTTTTTTCCGAGTTTTTGACATTTTTCTACTTTTTTCATCTGATTAAATATTTTTAAAAATTTTCTGACTTTTTCAACCCCTTTCAACATTTGCCATCGTCTGTGGACTTTTTCTCGACTGTTGTGCGTTTTGGTTATGCAAAATTATGCAATTTTTATCACTTAAATATTATTTTTCAAATTATCAACAGGAGTGAGTTGGTTTTGAATAAAAATACAGCAGCTTGATTTGAAGTACTTAATGCCAAAATCTCTACTATTTGCATTGAGCGTATTCCCCTTTTTCCGCCTTAAATGTATAAGTGTATGGTTCAAAAAAGGTCTTAAAAAACTAAAGCATTTGCGAAATAAATATATTAAATTATATAAGTCAACTAATGATATTCGTTATCACTTGAAGTATTCTCATTATATGAGAGAATCTAATTTTTAAATACATTTCTCTATAAACAGTATATTTTATGTTGTGAGAACAATATTAAAAATAATCCTAATTACAAAAGCTATGTGTATATTACAAATGTAATCATTCTTTTGCAATTGAAGATACGGTTAATATATTGCTGATTACTTCAAGACCAATTATGACATTAAGAACTTTGGTTTCGATGAGTCTAATTTAAAAAACTTGGAATCGTTTTTGGACATCGGTCTTCTCTGAAGTGGAGGTATGTGTGGCTCTCAAAAGTATCTAAACTCTACGAAAGCGTTGTTAAGAATAGAATGATTTAATAGTTTTCTCAAGATTTTGCATTTCGTTTTTTGAACTAAAGACCAAAAATACAGAAAATTGTTGAAAACTACTACTTTATAAAAATCACGCCACAAGTTATATGTATACTATCACTTAAAATTAAAGTTAATACATATCACTGCCAATTCCAATTTGTTTTGGTTTAACTTTAAGGTTCTTTTTTTTTGTTTTTCACTCTTAAAAGTCAAGTTTTTTTAAAATCCTTACTATGGACTAGCCACTTCATTTCATAGTTGTACTTTTGATGCTTACGTATAGGAAGAACCATTAGAAGCATTCAAAATAAATATACCATTATACGGACACTTAGATGAACTGGTAAAAATCCCATCCGTCCCTACAGCGTGTCAATCGTGAAAGTCTGAAAGAAAACAAGCAAATGGAGACTATACGTTGATTATCGACAGCCCAACGCAAAATCGACCCCGGACTCCTATTCTGTTCCGAGAATTCAAAACATACTGTACCGCTTTCGCAAAGCTAAGTACATGGAACTCAAAAATAGATATTGGCTAATCACGATGGAAGAAGGTATACAACATTCAGAGTGCCGAGTTACGGACTCTTCGAGTGGTACGAGTTTCATATATAACTACATCTAAAGTAAACTCTATTTTCACGTTAGATAAACATGAAATTAATGAGAATTCGTTGCTGGCCATAAAGTGCCGAAATAATTTATAAAAATGCAACTGAAATATTTTAGATGGGAAAAATGAAAAAGTTAATAATACAGTTGTACAAAAAAACACAGACAATGAAGTACTGAATAAATTAGTTTTTTTTAGTGAGCTTACGCTGTTTAAAAATTAAGTAACTGGCGCAGTAGATAGTATTATTTTTCTGAACAGGATCCAGTGCTACAAATTACGAAATTCTAAAGGACTTTATAGTGGAATTTCTCGTTTAAAACTATCTTCTTACGAATAATTTATTCTGGAGGTGAAAAAGTAAAAATCGGAAATAAACAGACAATCGCTGAAGAAAAGAAAAAAGTTCCATGCAAAAAGAGATTCGACTAAAAGTGGCACACCAGCAGCCAAACGTCCAACCCGGGGAATTGATGGATAGATCCAAACTCGATATCTGGAGTTGCAGCTCACAACACTCGCAAAAGAAGAGAATTGTATGCCAAAGTTGACAGGTTAAAGAGGCGTGACTGTACTGCACTCCTTCTTTTCTGCAGTGGAATACATGTTGGAGCAAATACAAAGCATTGAGATGAAGAAAGATGCATCAAGGGCGGTGTTCCGCCAAAGTATACAGGGCAAGGAAAAAAAGGTAGTTATCAATCTTCCTTACCCAGACGACTGAACAACAATATAGAATACGCTCAAACTAAAATACATACCGCATACGGAACCATTTCTTATATACGGAAAAAATTCCAATCTCAATGTTAATACGTATAAAAATATAAATGTAAATCGGATGAACCAGTAATTTTTTAAAGAGGTAGTCCTAATGGAATAAACTTAAGTAGTAGTGATAGCTTATTATTAAATACAATAAAAAAATGACACAAGGGACATTATTGTAGAAAATATATAAATAAAACAATTTTGGGACAATTATATCAACTATGAGCATTAGAAAAAATAATATTCGATTGTGGAATAAGAACAAAACGTGCTATAAAAATATATTAACTCAAACAAAAAATATTAAGTTTAATTCAAAATTTACGAAATTCGTTTCAACCTTATAGTGCGTCATCAACTACTCTTAGATACCTCTAATCTCTCTCACTATACCTCTAATCTAAATCTTTAAACTTTTTTGTTGCAGTCATGTAGAAAATTGATGTAGGTTAGCAATTCTTTTATTATTCTTTGGCCCATGGCAAACGAAACCTTTGATACCGTTGAAGCTCACCGAATTCAGGTTATACCTTAAAGCTTAAATTGTATGTATTTTAAACAAATGATTTTGTGGATCGATAAATTAACAGTGACGTCAACCGACTGATGACATGTTTATCGAAACACGTATGCTCAACATGGTAGGCACTTGCAACATATTCGTGTGGGTGTGAAGAACAAAGTGATGTAAATTTTAAATCAAATTCTTGTTTATTCTGAAGCACTTGTTTCAAAGAACGAAAAATAAATCAGGAAAATATGCGTCGCGCCCCATTCGTACAAAACCAAAGAAACGCTGTGCATTGGAGTGTATTGCAACTCGGGGGACATAATACGCAATAAAACATTGCAGAAAATGTAAGCGGCCTTACTCGAGTGTACTCGTATGTGACACTTCCCGTGCTACTAAACGGGAAGATTTTGGGCCTTATCATGAATGAACATTAGGGTGGGTCAAATAAATCAAGTGTTTTTTTTTGAATCCGACACTCGGAAACTAGTTCCTAGGTACCTCTAGGAAGTACTTACCAAATCTGAGCTCTTAATATTAACGGGAAGATTATGCTCATCATAGTTTTCCATTTTTAATTTAGTCTCATATAAAAATGGTCATATCTGATCACCAATAGATTGTTAAACCAGTTGCATTGCCAATATTTATAGGAAACTAAACTCTCTACAAAAATGATCTCAAACACTTTTTTCATTAATCTTACCATTTGAAAAATATTCAAGGTCAAAGATTGAAGTATTTTAAGGAAAATTTTTTTTTGTTTTGAATTTTGTAACTAACTAAAAAATAATTACTGTCAAATGAGCTTTAATTATTTCTATAGGAAATTGAACGGTCTACAAAAAAGGTCCCAAGTGGTTAATCAATTATTCTAACCATTTAGAAGATATTTGCAGTAGAATCCCAACGCCTATTGATTTTAAAAGTTTTTCAATAAATATTAAAATCAGCAGGCATTGGGATTCTACTGCAAATATCTTCTAAATGGTTAGAGTAATTGATTAACCACATAAGACCTTTTTTGTAGAACATTCAATTTTCTGCAGAAATAATTGAAGTTCATTTGACAATAATTATTTTTTAGTTAGTTACAAAATTCAAAACAAAAAATAATTTTTCTTAAAATACTTCAATCTTTGACCTTGAGTCAAACAACAATTTTGGTGGAATTGTAAGTTTAATATTACGTTGAGGATATTTTCAACAAAGCCCACTGTAGTATGGACACGTTTTAGTGAACTCATGTATTTCAGGATCTGTTTTACAATCCGGAATTTAACAGTAGATATTTGGTTGCGAAGCTAAAAAATTTATAAACAAAACTAGCGAAACTTGGCAACATAAGCAGCAAAAAGTTAAAATTGTCATCAGAAGAGGTGGACAACGAAGAAAACGACGAACTCACCCAAGAAGATCTATACTTGTTTAAAAATTGTAGTATTGCAGAAGTTCTGAGGGAAGTGAAAAATAAACTGCAAGAAATATTGAAAGCAAGAAATAAATTTTGCGCAAAAGAAACAAATGTTCTAGAGTGTTTTCCAGTATTTTTATATGATTCGTCATTGGTAATGTACTAAAAGTTTTCATTTAATTTTATTTTTAAATCTATTTTTTACAGATTGCATTCGACTTTACACTGCGATATGGAGAGACAATATCTAATGACAACTTAAACTTATAGTCTAGCTATCTGAGATTCATATAAAAAAATTACAGATGATTGCATCTGATGTTTCAACCATAATTATGATTTAAACTAAATCTGAAATACGTACGAATCTGCCCCAACAACGGGGCACCTATGTACAGTGTAGGAGGTACCTTCGTACGCTGTAGGGTAGTTCCGTACGTGCGATTAAAGCGACACATATAATTCAAAATTCTTTTATTAGCAAAAATAAAGATTCAACTTCTATTAAACAAAAATAAAATACTTCCCTTTTAGTCAAAAAAAAATTACATAGCTTTTCTTATGTAAAACAAAACTTAAATGACTTTTCTTAAAATTAACGAAAATTAAATTACTTTCCTGTAACAATAAAACATAAAATTGCTTCATTTTCTACGTAAATTAGTTATCTTAGTTTTTTGTTCTTCGTTTTTAAACTTAAATCAGCAAAACTACGATTCATTTGTCTTGCCCTAGCCTTCTTTCCTGTTCTAACTTTTTCAATTGCTTTTCATTGTATTTCACTTCAATTAGCTTTTTTTCGGGTGTGTCAGTATAAATACGTGATTTCCTGGCCGTCGTCCTTTCTTTGTTTTATTACTTCTTACAACAGTCGGATAGGGTCGAATTGCCTCTGGTGTCAAAAGAAGCTACTATTTCATGGATTGGTAAATTATTCCAAGCATCATCTGGTCCACAAGCATCTAAATTAAACCTTTGTAGTTCATCATCATAAGTTATCAATGGTGAGTTAATAGTTTGTTCTGTAGATTCCCGCGGAACATCCAATCGTGTGTTCCAGAAGTAGAGGGTTGGCAGATATCAGAGACACTTGGCTGCGGAGTAGGTGCTGACAAATCTTCAACGACGTTTTGAGTAGGAGGCACATGTTCTAAGTTACCGGATGTATACACTTCAGTTGGAGCAAAATCTTCGTCACTAAAGGCTAATTCATTAAGAGGCCATACTCCGGCTTTGCTAAACCCGCTTGTGATATTTTTTAGCGTTAATGATTCGAAAAATGCAATTTTCACAAGTTTTGGAATATTGTAAATTGTCAATGCTTTGCCAATTATTGAAAGCAATTTAAATGGTCCAAAGACTCCAACATCAAGTGGGTGTAGGCGGTGAGATGAATGTGGTGGAAAAGATATGTAAATTATGCCATTTTCTTTGGCGTAGTTGATGGCTTCAAGAGAAACATGGCTTTCATGATTGCCACACAACAATAATATGGGGTCATCTTTTGTGCAGAGTGTGTGCTTCTGGATATGTTTTAAAACAGAGACGAATATATCACTATTTATTCACCCACTTTTATTTGCAGCGCCGAGACTTCCTTCGGGTGCTCCTTCGAGAAAATTATCTTTATAATGAACGCGTGGAAACACGAAAAGTGGAGGAATGGTATTTCCACTGGCAGATATAATGCCACCAAAAGTTACGAGCTCGTCTCTTTCAGCTGATACAATTTGTCCGACTTGTTTTTGACATCTTGGAGCCAAGACTTTTGGAGTAGCTAGAACGGTAGATACACCTGATTCGTCGAAATTAAAGATTCTGTCAGCAGTTAATGGATGTCGCTCCAACACTGTCTTCAAGTTGGTATAAAACTCGGTAACCGAAGTTTTGTTAAACGCAAAAGATCTGGCAGCGCTTGTGTTTTCGGGTTTGCGTAAACTGAGTTCCGGGTTTCTGCTGCGAAAACCATACATCCATTCTATCCCAGCCATCTTATTTTCTTCCCACTTTGCCGGATATTTCAAACTCAAAGATTTGGCATACTCATATGCTAGCTTTCTTGCTTGAATCGTCGTATGTCCATAATGCATCTTACAAAATTTGATAATATAATCATTTAGCAGTTTTTCTTCGTCCACAGAAAAGACTTGGAAACTTGTACATTTAGAGTTAAATGTGCGGTTGCCTGACCCTTCAGCATCATTGCTATTCTTTTATTTTTTTACTCGGCTTTCTAATGTTGACAATTTCAAATTGTACTCGTCCGCAGCTTTTCTATATGACAATACTCCATGCATAACATCCTGTATTGCCCACTGCATGGATTTTTCATCCACAGCTTGTCTCTTTTGGTTTATAAGTCCGCACCATGTTCTGTGAAAAAATAATAAGAAATAGGTATTAAAATGTATATACGAACATCGACGATAGCAAAATACAGGACAAAGTTAATGCAAAAATTAGTAATTACCACACTAACACACTAAATCGTACCTACCTACCAGTTGGGGCACATTCGTACGCGTTCGAACGTGCCCCATCTAGTTCTGTCCGAAGGTACCCCACTACATAACAACTAAATATAACCTCTTTTATTATTAATAGAAAGACGTCATAAATTAAATATTGAAAGTGTATCTTAAGTATATTTTGCTACTTACTGATAGAATACTCTACACAAAAACTTATTTTATCTACGGTAACAATAGGCAAAAACATTGATCAAAAAATTACTTTCCGAGCACGAAAACACGTTCGTGCCTGTCACTTCACTCTCACCGGTGCGAATGGCGCGATACTACGTTGACGTAAAGTTAGTACCTCGACTCACGCACACATACAAAAGCAAGACCGTACGTTCCCAGTAGGCAAGGGCAGGAGCTTGCAGGCCTTCTAGCAGGCCTTACCTGGTAAGATTAAGGCCTTACCACCTCCTTTCAAACTTACTTTCTTTTTTATATGAAACGTCCCGATAAGTAAGGCCTCATTTAGCAGGCCTGATAGAAGTACTCTTCGAGCAGGTCTTCCTACATCGCTTGCGTCAAGAGCCCTTCTAAGAGCGCTTACCGTAGAAGAGGTCATAGAAGTACTTTGAAAAAATTAAATCTTAATACGTCGTGAGACTCTTAGTTAAATGTTTTTTTTATATGCGTCAACCTCCCTTACGTTCATATTTTTAATGTTTATTTTTTGTGACGATTTCTTAATTTATAATTTCACATTGAATACACAACACTCTACCACTTGTGAAGACGAAAGTCGGCAGGGCCTCGTTTTCGCCCACAACTCCAACATTAGCAGAAGAGCTATCGCTATTTCATATTTATATTTTTTTATTTTATACACTATTTAAAGTTAAAAGACCATGAAGGCACATTAAGTTAAAATTTGTTAATTAATAAGTATTTAATTAGAATAATTAGTTTATAATCGCGTTGGAACGCATGAGAATCGGAGTGAAGTTGCATCGAATGCCTAGGTGGCAACACGGGACACTACTGTCAATACACCAGAAGTATCAACATGCCAGCGATGTCATCGATCAGCTGTTACAACCACGAAATAATAAACCCAGCTGTTATAACGATATGATGGTGAAAATTAAACAAGGCTACGGGGTATAAAAGAAGAAACTCAAGCAAAAATCGAGTGAGTTGTGCCGGGCCGCCGGCGAAGGCGGACTTAAGTCCTCGTAAGCCAATAAGCAGTAGCAGCAGTGGTCGCAGAAGTAGCAGTGGAAGCAGAAATAGCAACAGCAGCAGTGGTCGCAGAAGTAGCAGTGGAAGCAGAAATAGTAGCAGGAGCCGTAGTAGCAGTCGAAGCAGTGGCAGCAAGAGAAGCGGAGTATTAGCAGTACCGACAAAGAGGCTACAGGTATATTGTCAATTTCGTAGTTCGACCGTAGTGAGTAGAGTAGAGGTTCTGACTGAGTAGGCAACATAGAAACCGTCGTGAGCGTCAGAGTTTGGGTTCGCAAGTGTGTGCACTACTGTATTCATACGCTTGAGGCCTAGAACTGGACACGCATACGAGCAAGCTAAACGGTGGAGGTTGAGAGCACGGCAGGGGTAAGGAGCATAGAAACTGTCGTGAGCGTCAGAGTTTGGGTTCGCAGGTGTGTGCACTACTGTATTCATACACTTGAGGCCTAGAACTGGACACGCATACGAGCAAGCTAAACTTGAGGTTTCCACGGTGACTCTCTCGCTACCGTATCAGTGAGTCACGGTGGAGGTTGAAAGCAAGGCAGAAAGTGAAGCTAGGCAGCGCGTGGGCAGAACACTCAGTCTTACCTTTTTCTCACAAATCTCATTACAACGACGCAGTGGAAACACGACAACCAGGGTACGCTGACACGACGGTAAATACGTAGAAATATTTAAACACATAATTTACATATATATATTTTATAAATAATGAAATAAAACTGGAAAAAATCACAAAAGCTGTGCAACTCTCTCCTTTCAATAAAAGAGCCACCCCTCGCAAATTATAAATTTTTGTGACCGAACCTCTGGACTCCGGCGAGTCAAGATCCCCGGCCGAAGGTTCGTTACACACTTTAGCATAACATGAAACAGAAGACCAACCTAGCAACATGCACACCGTTCCTTACTGCTAACCATGTATCAACTTTTGATGTCGTATAAGTACAATGCAATGACAAAAAAGTAGTTTCGAATCATAAAACATTGCAATACATGAAGTAAAAAAATACATGAAGTCCTTCTTTTTTGCCTTCTGTTATGAGGCCTTATAGCACTGCTGCTGTGGGAAGGCCTTATAGCACTGCTGCTATGGGAAGGCCTTATAGCAGTACATAATAGCATTTCACTTAATGGAGTGTAACTATTCTGCTAATTAAAAATTCACTACTTATAAAATTTACTTATTGTTAATATTGGCAGATTGAAAATAAAAACAAAAATCATAGTAAAAAAAAAAAATTTTTTTTGTTATTTACATGAAAATTTAGTTTTGAGAAGGCCTCTTACAATCGGAGCAGTGCTAGCAGGCCTTCTCTGGGGGAGGGCTTGCTCAATTGCCTGCCGGGTTGTTTCGTTCAAGTTTTTTTTTGACTGTATGAATGTGCCCCGCATACGAACGGTAACGATCTTCCCCTATTGGCTGATTAGGCTTCTGATGTGTTGCCTTTTTTTAACCTATTAAAACTTTTGCTATCTGCTGGCATTGGACGAGAGCATTAAAAAGTGACTTTCAATATATCATTTGAAAATGTACTTTACTTCTAAATTGATCTGTATAAGAATCGGTAAATACCATTATTCTCTTTATAGCTCAATACGCCAACAGTAGAGTATAAATCTGGGTCTAGTCAAACGACCATTATTGCAGTTGGAAAAACTAAATATAATTTGTGTCAGTATTTTCTATCTTTTGATGTGAAGGTGATAAATATTTCAAATGAATTCAGGTTCATCGATGTATTTGACCTATATTTTAAGTGATTTTATGTATTCAACATACAATTCGATGCAACTTTGGTAAGCTTCTTGTATTCCTTTGCCAAATTTATTTACAAAATTGAAGACAATAAGAAACCAAGCACTACACTAATCGAAGTTCACTCCAAGTTTGAAAACAAATTTAGCAAAAAAAAAATTAATTGCGCTTAACCATGGCAAAATTTTGCTTTTTATGTGGAAGACAATTATTCGACACAGTATCCTTTGTGATATTTAATTTAAAAAATTAGCACTTTTTGGCAGAAACGGAGGGGAATTTCCTTTCTAAAAATATTTACGATTGCTAATCCTCCCTCTCCAGAAGATTTTTCGGTGCAAGAAGAAGTTCTCGAAGTTCCGTGTAAATGCGTGAATATACTTATGTTACTCCTTTATACATATGTTTTCGGTTTTGGGTTTCGTATTATGTTTGTGTTTAGGAACGTCATTTCTCTAATTTAACGACTTATTGTTTTTTTGCGGGAAATTATTCATAGTTTGTAGGCGTCTTATACTTTTTTTTGCGGAGATATTGTCACTGATGCTTATAACCCTGTTTATGAAATTTTTAGCAGTGATTACGATTGGCTTTTTTTGGTGTTTTGAATGAAAATTTATCAGTCTTCCTGATGCCGTCTGTTTTTTATATCAGTCTATTAGGCGGAGAGCCGGTTTAGAAAAGTTGAATGTGTAAGATTACAGGATGGGATGATGTACAGGAAAGATAGTGAAATTTAATGAAACTAACCTACCAGGGTTGCATTGTCAAAGCCTGTCTCGATGGCCTAGAAGAGCCGACTTTGGCCAAATTTTTTTAAATAAAAAGTGCAAGTGAAATGATAGAACTCGAAGAGCCTAAGGGAAATATATTGGGTTGCCTGGTTGTAACATGTCATTTAAGTAAATTTTTTTTTATCTTAAAATTTTCATAGAAATTGTGTTTTTTATGGCTTAAGAGTTCTTAGCTTTCGATTTTCTTAGATTTACTTATTTTGGTAATTTCTTTATTTTTCCTTTTAATTTTCTTTTTTTTTGACATGAAAAACAATTTTGTTTTTCTTAAATTTAGTTAAATTTTATATTTAACTCTATCATAGAAAATAACCCTTTACAGCAAAATTATACCATTTAATTTTATGCCAAGTTTGACTTTAGTGATTACAACTTTACAGGAAGTACTACCTTTCAATTAAAAGCAATTGTACCAACATCTAAAATAGAGCGTTAGTACAGAGTTAGTAAGTTAGTTAGCCTGCTAAAAAAATTCCTTTCTTGGTGGACCTCAAAGAAGATCGGATAGTTTGCAACAGTCAGAAAAATCAAAAATTATAAAGTTCATCTACGCATTTAATGCAAATCATACCATAATTCATTTAATTAGGTAAAAATATTTAGATGAAACTTCTGACTAGCAACTTTTCTGAAAGTTATTGTTTTTTTCTATTATTAAGAATTCACGAGTTGAATTTATAATTCAAGCTCATCACCAAATTTTTAAAGAAAATTTTTCATCACTCAAAGATTATTTGTGCCGAGAAATTTTCATCAAAAATATATTTTATTTTGGAGCATAAGGTAACATTCATGCTAAAAAACGTACTTGCATTATTAAAAAGTATGAAATTGCATCGTTTCTTTTTACCTTTTTTGCTACTCAGGGAATTTAATCTCATTTTTTTTGGAGGAACAACTAAGATTTCTTTGCGCTTAGTGACACTAGTTAAGCATAAGACAAAAACATAACTCTTAATTAATTACAACAACAACAACCATACGCTGAATACGCTCTGCAGATTTTGCAAACGTATGGTTGAGTGTTGATAATTTTGTTCATCACCCACAGCATCTTCGCAGCAAAAATGATGGAAGGCCTTTCAGCAAGCTGTTTGCGGATTTGTATGTAAGTTTGGTTTTACAATTTTTTCTTTGTTTACTTTGACCATTACATTGGCATGTCTGGAGAGATAAGCGGAGTTCTTAGTTTCAGTTCCAATCATTCCTTGCAATGGTTTAATATGTTGTACTTAGTTTATTTTAACTTCTTTTGTAAATTTAACTAGCTCATCTCTCTTTAGTGCGGAATGTAATTTTTTTTTTTATTTCTATATTTGTTTTGATCATCAGTTTTCGGAGATTTGTCATATTCCAGCTTGAAATGTATGTATATCTAATGAAAGCCTTGATGAGCCTAGGTTGGGTAGGAGGAACAGTCAGTTGTGAAACGACTCACTTAGACCAAATGTGAACCATTGTGGAACCACAGGTTATCTGATTATACCCTCTCATTGAACCAAATAGATTTCGTAATAAGATCATCATTTGTGGCGCATATTATGAATGTCTTAAATATTTTCTTGTTGCCCCAATGTGAACAAAAACGGATGCGGCTCCGTAAAGGATCCGAAACGGACTTTATATACGGATCCGTTCAGGATTCCGTTTCGGATCGAAAATTTCTTTCGAAAATCGGATTCTGCTTTATCGGATTCGTAAAGGATCCGAAACGGACTTCATATACGGATCCGTTCCGCTCGTTTCTCTTAAGCAAAACGAAGTGGAATGAAGTAGATCCCCTACGGACTTGTTTGTTTTTTAAATACAATTGATTCGAGATGGACTCCATTTTTTCTAAATAATGCGGATTGTTGTCCGTTATTTCCCAGTTTAAACACAGATCATTAACATAAAAAGCAGTTTTTAAAACTTTTGTCATCAAATCTTTTATTTTATTTTCAATGTATCAGGGATACGAAACACAGATCTGTACTCATTTTCATTTTAAATACCTTTGTTATATCATTAACCACGTTCATCTTCAAACCGAATAGAATTACTTATCAGAATTTTCAAATAGTTATGAAGAGTGAACAAGTCTCGCAAGACTATGGGATAGACGTATACATCATATTTTCAAAAACTTTTTTAATTGCGTTTATTTTGTACGCTTTGTCATTATAGCAGTAAAAAATATTGAGATGTTTCAAGGAAAAATAATTATGATTTGCTTGCAAGAATAAGTAGGAGTTGTCCTTGAATTCAACAACATTGCAGTCGTGTATTTGATATTTTGCATTAATACTTTTGCCATGCAAGCTTGCCTCCACTATTCTCTTATAAATTTGATTACAAAATAGTTTTTTTTTGTTTGATTTCCTGCAAAAAATTTTCGAATTTTAATGCGTCACACTTGTTTAGGGGACCTAAATATATTTTTCACATCTGCAGCTAAAAATAATTCGATGTACAAAACTGAAATTTTTTCAACAAAATCCCGCAATAATTTGTCTGATCTGAGAGTAAATTTTTTATTGCTGCACTTTAAGTTAGAAAAAGATAATATCGATTAGAATCTAAAATACTTTGTAGAACAATCGGTTCCGCATATAAGGGAAACATTCTCAGCTCTGTGACCTTCCCCCTATCTATTTCAGTAATTGATCTTTGTTTTCTGCAAAATTCCCGTGGTACATCACTTCTTATTCCAATGAGACTTAAGTTAAGTAGTTTTATATTGGAATTACTTAGAGACTATGACTCTTGCCGATCTTTTGACCAAGCTCTTATTAATGCTTCCATAACTCCCAAGTATACTACGTGCGTCTAGTCCATTGGAAACTGGTTAACCATATCAAGTTGAAGCGATTCTAAAACATTCTGTTCCTGCTGAGTATGGTGATCGGGATATATTTGTGAATCGATATCCTTCATTGGATCGTAATTCATTTTTGCTTAGCTTAAATATAAATCTGTGTTAAAGCAGCATGCCGCGTTGCGTGCATTTGAGGCAACTATTATATCCAGAATGGCTTTTTATTCCCAGCACCATAGCTCTTGTTGGCGCATCGCATACAAAAAACCAACTTTAATAAGCCACATTACTCAAATCCGTCTTCTTGTAACTGCTCAAGTTCTTCAACAAACATTTTCAGGAATCTAATAATAAATATATTTTTAATGTATAAAATTTTAAATAATTTTACTACAGTAATTACTCTGACATGTCCTTAGGTTTAGAGTATCCTTCGTATACACCTACGAGTAAGACTGCGTCCGTATTTGAAACATTTATCAAAATGAGTCACACCTGAGCTCAAGAACTTTTAGATACGGGTAGGCCATCCACATTGAAATTGAGCTCCAAGTAATCCCTCTGAAAAGTCGTTCAGCGCAATAGATAGGTGAAGCCATCTTTTGTTCCGTAGTGAATATATTTGCCGTCTTTCATTTGTTGTATGGGAATGTTCCGTGGAGTTTGTTTCAGTGTTCGGACATTGGTTGTCAAATCTGGCATCACAGGTTTCAAGATTGTTAGTAACTTATTAACCGACCAAAATGGTACATTTTCCTCAGTTGCCCACACAGCAATTTGCTCCCGAATATTAGTACCAGGGCGTTCTCCTCCTTGGCATGCATCGACATGCGCACGATCGCATTAACAAAAAGGTGAAACTTCAATAGTTCCTATATATTATATATATATGTATATACATAAGCTTTAAATTTAAATAGACTGAGGCTTCCGCCCTTAAACTAATTTAAGACTTAATTTGAATTACGTTTTTACTTTATTATTAAATTTGTCTCTTATTTAATTAATTACTTCCTTAAGGAACTAAAATGTTGAACATATATCTTGAGGTCGTTTTTGAATTTTTTAAATATATAAAAACACCTTATTGATCGCAACAAAAAACAAATAAAAACACTTAAAATTATTGCGACGAAATCAAACACAATTTTTTTGTTTTTATTTATATACATATAGCAAGTATATTCGAATATTGTGACAATTAACATTAATAAAAGTATGTACCTGCAAGTACTTTAATTGTAAATCCAGCAAAAGCCTTATTATTTTTTTAAAAAAACGAGTCCGTCTCGAATCCGCTTTATTTAAAAAACGAGTCCGTAACGGATCCGTTTTATTTACGAAAAACGAATCCGAAACGGATACGTTTTATTGACAAAAAACGTCCGTTACGGATTTGTATATGAAGTCCATTTCGGACCCCTTACGGATCCGACAAAGCGGATTCCGGTTTTTTCGAGAAGAATTTCATACGAAAGTGAATCCGACGGAAACGGATCCGTTTGATTAACGAAAAAGTGTCCGAGACGGATCTGGAACAGAATCCGTAACGGATCTATTTTATTAACAAAAAAATTAATCCGCAACGTATCTGTTTGGCACATTGGGTCTTCCATATAAAAATAAAATAAGACAATACAACTCTACGTCCTACGTTTTCTGTAAGTTGTATTCGTTTTCCTATTTTGATGAGAGAATCGTATGGGAAAAGAAAGTGGCAAAGAGAATGAGAGTGTCTATTGACAGTTTAATAGTACAAACACTTATGAGAAAGTGTTCACATGCGTTGTATTTTTGTGCAACATTGACTTATGACATATGACTTTAGGAGACCTTTTAAATTGCCCAGTTCTCAAGAACGCTTAGCATCTGATATCGGCCAGATTTGCCTAGTTATATTGCAAATTGACCCTTGAGTCCATCTTTTTTTAGCATTTGTTACCATGTCTTCTTTAAGCAGAAACCTGCAGGTAGCAAGTAACATGCGAACACCTTCCTTGTCCTGAGGAGTTTGTGTAGTAGTTACCTGCCTAGCAAGTTTATTAGCTTTGCAGTTGCCATCAACGTTCCCATGCCCAGGCACTGAGTGTTAAAATGCTGAGCCATCTCATTTTAGCATCCTGACAATCTGAATAAATGTTTACTAGTGATAACCCACGAAAATCGGGTGTGTGAGTTTTACACACTAAACAGATCTGAATCTTACACTTGGTTTCTGGCGAACACTCCTGTCCTTGTTCTTGGCATATTTCTAAATTCGAATTGGCTATAAACACATCGTTTTTAATCTTTCTAAATCTGATAAATTATCCCGTCATTCAATTGCTATGACAAAAATTTCGAAATCTTCAAGTAAACTATTCAGCAAAATTATTGTTAACAATTTCTCAGGCATGTTTATACTTAGCTCAGCAGGTTTTTCAATGGCATTGGAAAGTTCATAAAGGTGTTCGTCAATGTCTATTGTTTGCTCTGTAGTCATCTTGATTGAAAATAACATCCGAAGCAGCAAAGGTTTTCGCGCTGGACCTCTTGACTGAAATTTAGTCTTTTAAGATATCCATTCTTCTAAAGATGTTTTACAATGATCAATTTATCCTAACTGTGATTGTTTCATGCTGACAATACTTGTTACTTGATTAAGAACCTTCGCACAGCAATCATTTTGAGGTTCTTCAATAGATCCATCTACAAGTCTCCAAAAGTCCGATTTAATTAACACACAGCGGATATGAATGCATCATCCATCATTGTTAGGTTAGGTTAGGTAGGAGTGGCAGTCAGTTACGAAGAACCGACTCACTTAAACCAAATGTGATCCATTGTGATACCACAAAGTATCTGACTATACCCTCTCGTTGAACCACCCAGATTTCTTAATGAAACTATAAAGCTGACCTATACTAACATGTCTAGACCATCAAATAAAAAGGATCCAAGTGTCTTCTGGCGTTTTCTAGCAAGTGCGGGCCAGGAGCAGAAAAGATATTTAGTATTATCCTCTTCTTCCACATCTCCACAACTTCTACAGAAGTCAAAGGACCTAACACCTAATCTCTCCGCATGTCTGCCGATGAGGCAATGGCCAGTTATGACTGCAACAACTGACGAGACACTATGTCTAATATGTCGCGTAGCATCCCATTTCGGTCAGATTTGCCTAGTTATGTTGCAAGTTGACCCTTGAGTCCAGTGGCGGATCCAATGGGGAGCTATGGGGGCAGTAGCCCCCCTGGCATCTGCCGTAAAATGTTTCGATTCAAGAACGTTTCAGAAAATTGAAATCGAAAAAATTGTTTGTGGTGGTGAAGGGTTGTTGTGATGTAGAAAATATATCAACAAACATTTTTTTTTTGGTTTCTTTATTTACATTCTCACGATTTTCTATTCCACTTTCATAGCCAACAAATAATCTCAAGACCTAACTAAACTATACATGCATTGATTGAAGTCAGCTTATGCAACTGTGCGCATGCGCATAACTTGTATATTAAGACTACAACGTACTAAAATAGTCATATATCTTCATATTTATTGTTTTAAATATCTAAATTAATGTAAAAAAAATCTTGAATGGATTTCATTTATTAAGGAAATATAAGATGAAATAAGATTTATGTAATAGTGGCAATAATATATAAGTTTGAAATTGTGGCTACATTGTTTCCTAAGTTCATGTTACTACAACATTCCACCGAAAAGTCTATTCTGAGATCAAAAGAAGAACTCTTTGCAACGACGTAGTCTAAAATTAAAATGAAAAATTAATAACAATACATATTTTCTCATAACTCTCTTACATTTTTATTTTAAAATTTATTTATTTTAAATTTTAAAATTAATTTAAACTAAATTAAAATTAATTTAAATTAAATGTTTTTATTTTACTTAAATTTTAATATAAGCATTTTTGACATTTCAACGCCGACATATAGGGACTACTCCCTATTCACACGAAAGTGAACTTGTGCTTCGACTCACTACGCCAACACCACATTCAAACAACAAAAAACTACTTTCAATTTGTTTCAACAATTTCCATATTTTTTCGCATTTTTCAACTTTTTAACATTTTTCAACTGTTTCAACACTTTTCGACCTCTTCCAAACATTTTACATTTTTTTCGACTTCAATCTCTTCAATTTCTTTTTCATTTTTTTAAAAGGTACTTTCAATGCAGTGTAGGGTATGTGAGTTTCGGCCTGGCCAAAGATAGCACTTACTAGATTTATTTTAATTTTTTTTCTCTCTCAAATGTTTTAGAGCCGCAATATACTATCCTTACTTGGATCATGTGATTTCAGAACTAAAATCAAAATTCCAAGGTAAATTTTTGAGCATTTTGCCCTTAGAAGGCTTAATATCGACAAATCACTGGAATGTATCAGTTGACAAGATCGTGGAGGCTGCTTTCACTTACGAAAGTGATTTAAATTGCAGTAAAATTGAGCTCAAATCCGAAATTCAATTATGGCACCAATATTGTTGTAAGACCGATTTTAAAAATGCTTTGAATGCAATGGAAGCATTGACCATTATCAAAAGCAAAAAAATGGAATCGTTCTTCCCAAGCATCACAATTTTACTACAAATATTTTCCTCGATTCCAGTGACTTCGGCAACACCAGAACGAAGTTTTTCTGTGTTAAAACGATTGAAATCGTATTTAAGATCTACAATGACAGAAGACCGCTTGAATGGATTGGCTCTGGGAAATATTCATAAAGAAATCGATATCTGCTCAGATGAAATCGTAGAATTATTTTGCCAGAAGAAACCTCGCCGTCTTGAAACCCTCGACTGGACTACTGATTAGATAAAAAGATCTCTATGTTTTATAAGGGCTAAACTTAACCTTTTCATTTTTGTTATACTTATACCAAAAAATATAAATATTTTTCGTTGGAAAATTCAATCAATGTGCGTTTTAACAAAAAAAAAATGTGGATTTTGAGTGACATAAGCATCTTACTTATTGCCAGATTCCACAAAAGAGGAGATAGTATATCCCTCTGCGGTGTTCCTCTGCAAACGAACCTATTTGTCTTGAATTTACCAAGATTTGAGGTCCCTGTCTGTGCCCTGTTTGTCAGTTGCTTGTTAACCAGCTCAACTATGGAACTGTTACTACACAGTTTCTGCAATTCTGATATATTCATACTAGGGTTAGTATTTTTTAAATAAAGTCTTGCTACTACGTCTGAGGACTTAATTATTGTTGAACACTGTAGCATCAGCTTTTTATTAATTTTACTGTGAATTATAACTAAAATAATTTTTATAAATAATCAAGTTTTAAGTTTTGGTTTGTCAAAAATTTTCAATAAAATTAAATTTAAATAAACTTAAATATATTAAAAGATAACAAATTGGCGATCCTGCAAAATACCAACTAAATTCAACAATCAACTCATCAATCAATTCATCCTCAATAAACTTCATATTTAGTATCTTCAATCCAGTTACGAACAAGAAATCATCAACGAATACATTTCCATATCCATATGTATACAAGGATGAACTATCACAAAGTTGATGAAGAATATCCAAAAGACGAATTTAATCCCAGTTTAAATGTTACAAGTGACAACACTGATCCTTCAATTTCCACAAACACTAACACCATTAACCAAACATACATACCAATGACATCTACACCCATAAAAACGTTAATAAAACTACCACAATTCTGGTTTGAGAACCCAGAAGCATGGATTTTATAAATTGAAATGCAATTTTCTCTTAATAATATAACAGATGATATTATCAAATACCAAAATGTGATAATTGCACTTCAACAAGAAGTAGTATCAAAATTATTAGATATAATACAATTTCCTCCACCTACTGATCTTTACGCAAACATAAAAAAAATATATGTCAACGGTTTTAGCTTAGCGAAGACTTACGTTTCGAAAAAATTTTGAGTGACGTAGACCTGGGTGATCGTAAGCCATCAGATTTTTATCGTGATATAAAATACTCGCAGGACCATTATCCATTATTAGTCATGAATTTTCAAAATTTTGAAGATCAGTTAGTATTGGCTGATAAAATATTTCAACTGTCTCATAAATCGGAAGTATGTGTCATGTCAACACACCAAAACACAGAAAATGTCATACAAAATCTGGTCCAATTAAAGTCGACAATGTTTGAGAAAGTAAATAATTTATCCGATGAAATGGCTGAACTAAAATCCTATCCAAGATCATATCACAAACAACCTTTTCAAACTATGTAATTTTAAAAAAAACTTTTGCTGGTATCATGATAAATTTGGCATTAAAGCACGTAAATGCATTCAACCTTGTTCTTTTTCTAAAAACACTAGAGCTACCAAAAGATATGACAACAATTTAAACTAAATACATCTATTATGACGACGACACATAATAGAATACATTTCAACCCAACCTTACTTTTTTAATAGACACAGGAGCCGTCGTTTCCGTTGTACTTGTCACCAAATTTAATAATTTTAAAAGAAACTCAGACAGAAGAAACTCAATAAAGACTTATGGCTCAAAATTGTTTAATGTAGACCTCGGTTTAAGACGTGACTTTTATTTTCCTTTCATTCTCGCAGATATTCAAACACCAATTATTGGCGCAAATTTTCTTAAAAAATTTGAAATTTTGGTGAATATTAAAAAAAAACAAATTATTGATCCAACAACGAAGTTAATTAATTCTGGGAAGTCAGATTACTCCAAAATTTCAGAGTTAAAAATTCATATAATAGAAATTAAATTAACAAAATTATTAAACGAACATCCTAGTATAATCTCGGAACCTGACTATAATAAACCTGTTAAACATACCACAGTTCACAGGATTGAAACTAATGGATCATTACCTTTTGCTAAACCTCGTGGACTTGATCCACGAAAATATAACATAGCGAAACCAGAATTCGAATATTTAGTTCGGTGTTTGTCGTCCATCTTCATCTCACGTTACATCTGCGCTACACTTAGTTCCCAAACGATTACCGTAGGTTAAACAATATCACCATACCTGATCGTTATCCACTACCCCATATTCAAGACCTTAATATAAATCTCAGGAACAAAAATTATTTTCTTTAAAATAGACCTCGTCAGAACTTATCACCAAATTGCGAAATAGTGTTCAGACATTTCAACGTTTTGTAAACGAAATATTTTGTAATCTGGATTTTGCTTTCGTTTAAATCGATGATATTCTAATTGCAAGTGAAAATGAATCACAACATAAGGAACATTTACACATCATTTTTAAAAAACTTGATGAATATGAACTCAACATTAAACCTTCCAAATGTGTACTTAGCGTCACGTCACAAGATCCAAAGTAATTCTAAAATTTGAAAAACCTAATTCAATTACAAAATTGCAAAAATTTTTAGGCATGATAAATTATTATCACAGATTTGTACCACTTTTAGCCGAATCATTAAGTCCACTTCATGATATTCTAACGAAAGCTATCAAAAATAAAGAAAAAAAACTATCTCGGACTAAAGAAGCAGAGGACGCGTTTATAAATGTACGAACAAAATTCGCCAAAAACACGTTATTAAACCACTTTCGTAAAAAATCAAAACTGTCATTATCTGTCGATGCTTCAAACATTGCAATTGGATCAGTATTGCAGCAATCAAATGGAAAAACTATTGAACCTTTAGCATACTTTTCACGCAAATTAAGTTCAACCGAAACCATATACAACAGCGTTAAACACTTCAAACATTTTTTAGAAGGTAGACAATTTACTATTTTCACGGACCACAAACCTCTTACCTATGTCTTTGATTCGAAAGCCGACAGATCACCTCGACAGACACGACACCTCGAATATATTGCACAATTTACAAACGACATTCAATACATTTCGGGTAAAAATAATATTGTCGCTGATATACTATCACGAATTCCAGAAATTGATGCAATATCATCTAATGATATAAATTTTGAAAAATTGTACATAGAACAAAGTTCAGACGATACACTGAAGACACTTATTTCGACCCCTAATTCTAAATTTAATCTAAAAGAAATATCTGTTCCTATGTGCGATATGTCGTATCATTCTCCACGTCCAATCGTACCTCTTTCTATGAGAAAAACAATTTTTGATAAGCTGCATTCGATTTGACTCCCTGGAACTAGACCAACTAGAAAATTGATTCAATCAAAATATTTCTGGCCAGAGATGCGAAAAGAATTAAACGTTTGGTCCACAAACTGCATAGAATGTCAAAAGTTCAACAGACACACAAGATGCCCAGAAGCCTTTCCGTTAAGGGACATATCAGCTCAAACAGTGGCTAAAACTTTTGCATACCAGTACATTCTACGATTTGGAGTGCCTTTAAACATAACTGTTGATCAAGGTACCCAATTTACAAGCACACTATTTCAAGAACTGACAAAACTACTTGGATCACATAAAATTCATAGTACAGTTCAGTATCATCCACAAGCCAATGGAATAATCGAACGTTTCCATCGTCAACTTAAAACTGCAATATTAACTTCTAAAAATTCAATATATTGGTCCGACGAACTTCCTTTTATTTTACTTGGTTTACGATGCACGGTTAAAGAAGATCTTAAATGTTGTCCAGCAGAACTAGTATATGGACCAACATTAAGATTGCCAGATGAATTAACCACATCATGTTCTGTGCCACTGAGACGAAATGCTTTCTAAGCTTAGAAAGCATTTTGCTCACACTAGATCCAATATTATTCACCACAATAACTCAGCAGTCTTTTATTCCTAGAGGATTAAAAACTTGTGAGTATGTTTCTTTTGAAAATAAATCGGACTTCAGGGCTCCAACAACCTTATGAAGGTCCCTACAAAGTAATTTTCAAACAAAATAAAACATTCAGAATTAGAATTGGTAATTTTATTAAAGCTGCTTCAATTGATAATCTTAAACCAGCATTCATACACAAATTTCAAAACAACAATTCTACAACACCTCACACTCTTCCATTTCATTAATTTTAACTAATATTAATTCATTTAATTGGAGGGGGAGTGATGTAGCATCAGCACTTTATTAATTTTACTTTGAATTATAACTAAAATAATTTTTATAAATAATCAAATAGTTTTAAGTTTTGGTTTGTCAAAAATTTTCAATAGAATTTTAAAATGAAAGCTAGAAACACATTAAAAGCTTTTAATGTAAAAATTAAGTGTAAATAAATTTAAAAGATAACATCCCACAAACATCAAGGGGTTTTTGGGTTGAGACAGGCAGATGTGCCGCAAGTTTTCTGTTGTATAACCTCCAGTTTAGGTCCAGTCAACGATGAAACCAAAAGCAAAGTACGAAACCCTGTCCTTTGGTTCACTGCCTTTGTTGCAGATAAAGAGGTCGTTCATTGTCATCTGTGCCACCCTAGATAGTGTGTATGCATTTGCATCCCTGTCTATAACTTGCCTAATTTTGTTTAAAAAGGACTTCTCTCCAGGTAGTATGCCACCTGTCATATTGTGCGCCATGTAGAACGAAGGCAAACATTAGCTTCCAACTTTAATCTCCATGCTAGCGACGACCGTATATCGGTCAAAGTAATTATAAAGCAAACAAGTTAAGAATGGTCTTTGCCAAAACGCACACACTGGGGTGGGTATTCGACATCAGTAGCTTATACCGTGTCGTCCTCAGCTCACAGACCCTCCCAGAATAAACCCAGGGTTCCTGTATGAGGACTACATCTATTTTATTATCTCCGCTTTTATTTAGGCGGGTCAGATGAGTCTAAGTAGCATATATTGGGTTGTCTTATCAAATCCGGTCCAAAACATGGGTTGCCACCTGCTTCATGTGCTAACTTCTTTTAGAAAAAAATTTCAGATTTAAATAAACATACGTATTTCTTACGAAACTATTTTATTAATAAACAACTAAGTCAATTAAGATTCTAGCTATGGCCTAACTAATCTGATTTTATCCACCTACCAGCATTAGAAAAACAAAAAATGTAACTTAGCCTAAACAAGCAACCTCCTTTCTCTTAGATCTTACTGCAGTAAGTAATTTCCATTATACTTCTGTTTTACCGCATTAAAATGTTCGGACGCTGAGGTACGATTTAAAGCGTATCCGACCATTTGAGTCTAATCCACTAAAGTAACTGAACAAACCTTTTTCTGTGCAGAGCCTACCAATACAAGCAAACATTTTAAATCACATAACACCTTAACTAGTTTTATTACAAAAGGACTTTAAAGACCTTTTTTTACGAAAAGTGCTTTAATCGAAAGATCAAAAATCTAAACTCGCAAAAGCGTTTTGTTTTTTCTTTTATAGATTTAAAGTTTCAAGGTAAATAGCTAATAAGGCTTATAGCTGTAATAGCTAAATTCTATTATTATATAAACAGTGAAATAAGTCTATTTTCACTCTTTTGACATCTTGTTAAAATTATCGTTTCAAAGGAAAGAAACTATAATTTAACGTTCGGCCATTGAAATTTTACGCACAAACCTACGAGTATAGTTCAAAGCATTCGCAATTTCGAAGATATTTTGTTGCATTTCCACTGAAATGAAAGACATCACTTGACATTTCAAAAAAAACTAGAAAATTTAATTAGTCAAAAGTCAGTTAATATCACACGTCAGTTGCATTCCAGCTTCAAAGTAAACCTCTCATAGCAGAGGGAGGGAAGAAAAATACTACACTTCAGCGGAACGAGCAGCTAATGACGTCAAACTTAGTAGTGCTGGTTGCTTAAAACAACGTTTCCTAGAGATAAAAATATATATGTATACTAAATGTTCTCCAATCTTATTAAATATTTTGATGCACTTCCTGTACCTGAAATTATTACAATATATAATTTAATAATTTTGGAGTCAAATTATAATTGAAAATAATAGGGTTTCCGAAAAAAAATATCCTGAAGCTAAGCTTCAATTTCTTTAAAAAAAAATAATGTACGTCGCATATTGGGAAAAACATAGGCAAAACGCACGCATTTTCTGTCTTAAAATCCTCGGATTCTCAAAGCTAGCGAAAAAATATTAGACATATGTGTGAGAATTTTGAAAATTGAGTCCCAAAAACTTTGAAAAAGTTGTTTACAATGGATATGATTTAGTGAAATCTATAAAATTATTGGATAGATTTCGATACAATTTTTATGTTTTATTCCTTAGGTGCTTTTTCCAATAAAAATACATATATGAGGCATTCCATACCAAATCAGCCAGTCTATCACTCCCTCTTATTTTTTTCAAAACATTTTTCAAATTCCGTGCTTCGACGTAATTTGCCCAACAAAAACTTTTCTGAATTAAGAAAATTCTTTTAGTTTTTTTTTGAATTTTTTCAAAAAAATCGAAGGGGGCATACATTTCAGAAATCTACTTTTTTTGAAATTATTTATAAAGTCGCAATTTTTTCTTCAAAACATGAATTTAAAAAAAAACGACTCGATTGATGCATTTTTTGTAAAGTAATGAGCTTTTGGAAAAAATACATGTCATAAATACACTAACTTGAGTGAACATCTTAAAAAGGGAAAATTTTAAGTTCAGCAAATTTCTGCAGCTTTCTTGATATCGCTACATAGCTAAGTGATCAGTACCGAAGTATTTGGTGGATTAGAGTAGAACCCGAAAAGTTCAAATCCATTTTTTTGTTAGTTTCAAGAAATGACACATAACCATATCTGCGTAAATAAGTAATTTTTAAACCAAAACAATTATGGGACTAGGTTTACTCTTTCCATAAGAAATTCTAAAATTACATTTAAAAATTGCAACTCCACTATCATACACATACAGCATTAATAAAGACATTTTTTTAGTAAATTAGTAACTAAGCTTCATGATGATCTTTCGAAGGCTCTTCGGTCAGATGAGTTACAAAATTGACTATCGACATTCTAGCTGTATCTTGATAACGAAAAGTGAAAAGACAAATCTAGGCCTACAACTTTTTAATTTCCTTCAATTACTACAAAAAATATCAATTTTATATTGCGACTTTTATTACGCTTTGCATCTATTATTGGCCGACTTTAAATGCCTTGGATTGTCATATGCCAGATAGTCTGTATTTTTGTTTGCCCAAGTTATTTTGCTATTACCTACGCATATTGTTGTTATTGGTATGACACTTTACTACTCCATAAATCTACGTTATGATGTTGTTCTTTCTACTTTTATTGCCGAATCGTGGTTTGGTGCGTTTAGTGGGTAGTACGAGTATATAGTTGTACACACAGAATGCTTTGACATGCGTGGGTTTTCATTCATGAAATTTTGAGTTTTACATAAGGCCAGCGTGTTTACACTAGAGACAAAGTTTTTATAACCCTGTATATAGAGAGAATGCTGACTACATACAAAAGGTGGGAACTTTGTGTATGTATAGATTTTCAGCATATTTTTTATAGCCGAATGCATGTTGAGCTTTTGCTTGGTAAGACCTACGCCTTGTAGTGCGCAGGTTCCAACATATGAGCACATGAAGCTCTTGATTATCGACATAATTTGTTCAGTGTAGACTTTTCCCTCATTGATAGAATGTACCTCTTTAGTGTGCAGAGCTTTTCAATGTTTTTGTCCTTCGCAATAAATTCTATACGCTCCATCAATGTTCAGGGTCAAGTCAGTATACCAAAAAACTATTTCACCGGACTTTTTTCTACAAATACCGCACTGGTATATATGAGATGATGAGTGGTTGGGATTGTGTAGAGTTTCATTGACATCTCTAGAACATATGGTTTAACCTTTGCTTTTGAAATTTTAGATTTCAACGGTCGAAATACAGAATAAATATGTAGGGTATGGTAGTCCGCTTCGATTAAAAATCTCGCTACAGCATGTAATTGCCGACATATTCAACTTGACTATTGTAACCAAACCTGTTTCGCTCTTTCTCTATCATAACATCCTTTGAAATCTCAATGTGGACTCGCGTGCAGACATATCCTTACAGAAGCCTTGAAAGACAACATTTTCGCGCCGTTCCACTTCTGCTTGTGTTCGTTTCTCTTTCGTCTTTGGTCTTACTTTTGCATATTTCATTGTATTTTGTTACTTTTTCTATGTAAATGTGTTTTCACCTTGTACATATACGTATGTATGCATGTATGTATTTGCATACATATGTATATGTGTACGTGCACACATTGGTTCTCTGTTTCTTCAGGGCTTTTTTTGTTGTGTAGGCGATATTTGCGCGTGTTAGCCAACTTTTTCTTGTCTCATGTGTTGGCTGACGGCAAGAACCTGCACTTGTACTTTAAAGTATCCTCAAATCTCTGTTTTATTTTAGGGGGATATGATAAAGTATCATTTATTTTTATTTTTTGAGACTTGAAGTCTGTTTCTATCAGAAAAAGTCAAGTAAATGTTTTTAAAAACTAATTTTAAACGTCTATTAGGAGTTAGTTTTCATTCTCTGTCATTCTATCAGATCAAATTTCAAAACTCCAAACCATTTTGTAGGTATTGAACATTACCAATCATTTGAGAGAGAAATTTATTATATGAGTAATTCATGTTTAGTTGGAGTATTCAAAATTTAAAAAGATTTTGTGCACGTTGTGTGTTATTTTTCAAATATTTTAATTGTTCGAAACCTATAATTTATATCAAAAATATTTATATGGTTAAGTTTGCACAAATAAGATAAAGTTTTATTTTAGGCCCAACAAATTAATTAACATTGAGATTTGACTATTCAATGTATAATTCTGACTTTTATTTAAAAAAAAGGAAAATTAATTTTCTCGAAAACACCGCCTTTTTTGCTGGAAGTTTGCGCAGTGATAGCGAAAAAAATTGACTTCCTCGCAGAAGTTACGGTTTTTACGGTTTGTTTGTTTTTAGGTTATGTAACATTCTTATTAAACGCCTTTTTTGCATACTTTTAAGGTAATGTAAAGGATTTACAAAATTTTCCAGCTTATTTCTAATAAACACATTTAGTAAAATCCTTATTTTTGAAATGAGCGCTCAAATGGTCGTCTACGATGTTTCCTCACAATGTACAGCCGTTTTAAGTGCCTTCCTCGAAGTGGTAAATTTACCTTTGGGAAGAGGAAAAGGTCGGCAGCACTCTGACGCAAACACTGCATGACGTCTAATTAATATAACATATTATACCCTACTTTTGGTCAGTAGATTATATTCGTGATCAATTATCACAACAGCTTGTATAATATGCAAGATATGCCGTAATAAGTATTAAAATTTGGAGCGGTGACACACCCACCTGGTACAATCCAGCCCGATTTCAGAAACAGTTTTTAATGAACAACATCAAACACATTATGATTGCTCACATAGCTCGCTAGATATGACACGTAAGGTATTTTACTTGTATGGGAGATGGCACGCCCATTGGTGCTATTTTGCCCACATTTGATTCAGTAGGTATATGCATATATGTAGAAAGTTACAGTTTATATATGTTTTTGTTTGTATGAGAGGTGCCACGCCCACTGGTGGAATCTAGTGGCTATTTTACAGTAACATATGTGAAGTTGTCTCGGTATATTTGAATTACCACCTTTTGATTCAGAGCCCAAAGTTTTTGAACTGGAACTGAAAGAGAATATCAAGCATCCAGCAGATGCATTTTTGTTTAACTTCTCCGTAAAAGTTAGAGAGAAAAAATCAATGGAGACAAATAAATTGCACAACAAAAAAGAAAACATTCCTTTTATTTAGACAAAGATGCGTTTCAAGGGAATACTCCTATTCAGTGGTTACCAGACTCTTCCTTCGCGACGAATGTACTGGAAAAACGACGCCGACAGTTTCTGTCCTTAAGTTGTAAACGCGATGAGACGTTACTTTTTCGAAGAGATTCTTCGCCATTTACATTGTGCAGACACCACGCATACTGATGTACAAGATTCGACCAGTTTTTGAAGAGCTTAATGCGAATTTTTAAAAGTTATTCACAGTGATGAAAGCATGACTTTCTATTTTGGTAAGCTTGGAACCAAACAATTCGTGGGAAACCAATCAGATTTGGTTTCAATCTATGGTGTATAACCTACTATAATGCGTATATGCTTCACGCTGCGACTTACTGCTCTTCAACAAATATATGTAAATACTCTAGGCTTCAGACGAGGTGGCGACGTAGTCTTGAGCCTTACCTCCCATTGTATAGTAGCATTGTTCCTGGGAGTCGACAATTTTTTGATAATATTTTTTAAAAACGTACATTTGCTTGAAAAACTGCAAGTTCGCGTTATTGGCGAAACAGGTACTTTGTGGGAAAACTGAGTAGCCAATCGAATGCAACTCCCGTATAAAAAGCAATTCTCCAGAACCGTAAGAGGTTCTTATGAAACTTTCGTAACAAACACACTTTTGGCATTTGAATGGTTAGCTCAAGCAGTTGTTACCGTTACCATCAGTTTTAAGATATTCCCAACAACACAAAGGTCGCATTGAGGTTAAAGTTTCGTCACCAATAACATCAAACAATAAATAAGTATATGGGTGGCGTGGACTTATGAGGCCAATTTATGTCAACCTACTAAACGAAAATTCGTACAAAAAGTGGTGGTGGCCATTCTTCGCATAGGCCATCGATATAAGCTGTTTGCAGGGGCGGTTGCTTTTCCAGAAATTGGGAAACAATATTTGAAGTCCTAAGGAACATCAAAATTACAACGGGTCTCTCGTCCTCTACGCAAAGAAATTTTGTTGACATTTTACATTTTGACGGAAGAATGACCGAAAATACTCCAGATGAAAACAGTGTTCTGCTCCATTCCACAGTAAATAAATAAATACTTGATAATAAATACATTTGTGCTTTTTTTAATCTAAGTTTTAGTATAACTAAGCCCAATGGCAAGTTGCCACCCAAAAACACCCACTTCCAAAAAGGAAGGAAAAACTTGAAATATTGGGCATTTCAGGCGAAGCAGACTATGAAAATAAAGTGAGGTCGTGAAATTTGTTCATATTCTGGTTAGTTATACATCTAGTGGACATAAATGTGTACACACAACTTTATTTTCGTATGAGGTTTAATTGCCGAGCTATGGGCTTCTGAAGAATTGCTGAAGTTTAAGGACTGTCATTTTTGAACGCTGTTATTGGAATCAAGGAATTTATCATAAAATATAAACAATATTGTTTTGACTAGAAAAAGGATGCTCTTTTTTAGTTTTTAGTCAAATTTGAATCTTAAGTTTTCTTATGTATAGAAAACCGGAAGCAAAAATTTCAAATTAAATTTTAATCAACTTCGACATATATTTTAGTTTTTAAAGAAAGCTTTAAGTATATAAATGTTTCACAAAAAAAAAAATGTTAACGTGATCGCTATTAATTAGGCAGATATATAATCTAAGGTACTAAAGAAAGTGCCAGGTCCTCTACAAAGTGCGGCCCGTGTGCACTTCAATTCATATATCTCGTAAACTAATTTAGATCACATTGTTAAGTTCGAAAAACTGCATCCGAAAAATACATTCTTCATATTACGTCAATTTTTAGAAATTCATAACTTGACAACTAAGCCTTATATAAAAAAAATTAAGTGTTTACAACTTCTAGAAGTGCAGTAAAGCCGAATATGAACAAATTTCAAAATCTCATATTTTTGTCATTTTCCGCTTCACGTGAAATGACTGATGGGCTGAATAAGTCGAAAAAATATGGAAAATATTGAACAAATGGAAAAATATTGTAAGTGTCGGAAATATTTGGAAAATGTTGATAAAGGTTGCAAATCCGAAAAAAGGTGAGAAAGACGAAAAGAAAATGCCAAAAATGGCTGAAGAAATCGATAAAATATGGAAAATGACAACAAAAGTTGAATGAGGTTGAAGAGTCGAAAAAAATTGAAAGTGGTAAAAAAAATTAAAAAATTTTGAAACAGTTAAAAAAGGCTGATAGCGTTGATAAAATATGGAAAATATTGAAAAAAGTTGAAAGAGGTTGAAAAGCTCGAAAAAAGTTGGAACTGGTTGAGAAAGTCGTGTTGAAATCTCTTGGTAAATATAATGAAGTTGAAAGAGGTTGCCAAAGTCGAAAGGAAAAAGGTTAAAAAAGTTGAAATCATCAACAATATTTAAAAAGTAAAAAATTGCAACGCTTACAACTTTTCGTTAACATCAGAGGTGCCACGCCTACGGATGAAATCCCGTCGAATTTTATTTAATATCAAACCTTATACATAGTAGCCGACATCTCAACATTTGTTAGGATTGCTCTGATAGTACGTTACACATATATCAAATGTTATTAGGATTACTCCTGTACTACTATATACTTATGTATAATATATATATATATATACAGACTTTAAATAATCTACAAAATGCAAATAATATTTATTTTTAATGCTGCAGTAAGGTCTAAGAGAAAGAATAGGTTGCTGTTTAGGCTAAGTTACATTTTATTGTTTTGCTAATTCTGGTAGGTGGATAAATCCAGATTAGCTCGACCATAGCAAGAAACTTAGTTAACTTAAGTAGTTATTTTTATACCCTACACCGTGGGTATATTTACTTTGTCATTCCGTTTGTAACGCATAGCAGGGGGCGTGGCAGGTATGGAAAAGTATGTATATTCTTGATCAGCGTCACTACCAGAGTTGATATAGCTATGTCCGTCTGTCTGTGTGTCCGCCTGTGTGTCTGTCTGTCTGTCCGTCTGTCTGTCTGTCTGTCTGTCTCTCTGTCTGTGAAATCACGTTTACGGGAAGACTAAGTAAGCCAATTCAATGAAATTTGGCACACGTTTAATGCTATAGATAGTGTGCTATTAGAGTAATCTACATAAAATTTTGTGTAGAGGTGACGGATACTATAAGCTTTGAAGTTAAATGAAATTTGACAGGATTGCATCACTGGGTGTGGCACCTCCGACATTAACATAAAGTTGTGAGTGCTATTTTTGAACTATAGGAGCAATTGATCTGAAATTTGATGCAAGTGATTTACTGGCTATAAGGTATGTATGAATCAAGAGCTGGCGATATAGCACTAGTGGGCGTGGCACCTACCATACAATTAAAATAACTTAATTGACATAACTATCGAAATATATGAGCAATCATACTGAAAATTGGTGTTAGAGGTTTGTTTATGAAAAGGTATTTCTGGATCAAAATCGTGCTGGATTGTACCAGTAGGTGTGTCACCGCCCTTAAGTTTAGGAATAATTTCGGCACATATCGCAAACTATGCAAGTGATTGTGCTAAAATTTGGTTTGTACATGTGAATCACGAATATCGATTATTGAACCAAAAGTGGACGGAATTGGAGAAGTGGGCATGGCATATTTCAATTTTTTCATTTCTTTTCGAGTATTTTCAACATTTGCCTTTTTTTTGTGACTTTTTCAACTTTTTAACTTTTCCCAATATATTTCATATGAGTTTTTCCTCCTTTTTCAACCTCTTTCAACTTGATTCGACATTTGCATCATTTTTTCGAATTTTCATGAACTTTGAATGGTTTCAACATTTTTCAACCTCTTGCAATTTTTTTTTGAGTTATCTAACCAATTTCAAGATTTCGCATATATTTTCGACATTTTCCATTACCCTTAGCTTTCTGCAATGGTTTCCATATTTTTTAGACTTTTTCTGTTTTTTTTACAACTGTTTTAACCTCTTTGCACCTTATTACATTATTTTCGACTTCTTCAAATTTTTCAACGTCTTTTTAACATTTACTTGAAAAGTACTTACAGTGCAGTGTAGGGTATGTGAGTTTCGGCCTGGCCGAAGGTAACACCCTTACTAGTTTTCAATTAGTTTCGTAAGAAATGCTTAGGTTTATTGAAAGCTAAAATTTCGATAAAATCTTGAATTTTAAATATTTTCAAATTATTTTCCCACTTCCGCCTCCGCTTCCGTTAAGACTCCGCATCTGCGGAGATCAATATTTGAAAATCCGCTTCCGCATCCGCCTCCAAGTAGACGACCTCCGTTACAACCCTAATATCTACCATGTTTAATTTCATAACGACTGCGTTGTTAGTTCTTTTATTATAACGTTTATAAATGTTATGGGCGGTTTTATCGAGATTTGCCAGCAAAGTGGCTTAACTTGTATTGAAGAGCATTTCATAAAAGTCAATATATTTTGTTCTTTCGTAAACTATGTACATCGGAAAATAAAATAAAAAATTGTGAAAAACTGCAGCCGGAACTTTGGAAATCCTGGGGATTCTTTATTTTTATTCTATCAAAGTTTGCAAACTTTCCAAGTTTACTATTTTTCATTTTAATTTTTGAAAAATCTGCACAATTCATACAAAGTCGATGGACGAAAAGTAAATTGGTTTTTATAAGGTGGATGCCATGTTCTTTCCACCAAAATGCCATATTATTGTATTTTGTTTCAAACAAGATAACTTAGAGCGCTCCATCCAACAGTTACTTACTGCCAAAGCCTTCATTTCTTGGAAAATTAGTAATACAATAACTCATGCGTCTTTTGAAATAACAGTGGCCAATTCTTAATTCTAATGCATGGGTAGTTAGCATCTATATTTTTCAATTTAAGTCTCAATTTAAGTCTGTTCCGATTCAAAAAAAAAAAATTGAATCGGCTGTCCTTTTACTATCAAAATGTAAAGGGTTCTAAATCGCATGACATATTTTTACCAACTCATAATTTCTCTGAGGATATTATCGTTTTTAATGAGGAAGGATTTCGATATCCAATGATAGTTTTCAATATTGTGTAGAATAACAACTCACCAAATCCATTTCAAATCATGCAGGCTGACTGACCTGATATTGCAAAATTGGTTGCTTTGTTTATCAGAGGAAATACGAGAACACGTTTAAGGAGTCAAAAATTTAAAAACGTTCAAAAAGTAATAAGTAATGTTCTTTAGTTATTCACTTTGAAAAAAGTACCTGGCAATGTTGAAAAAAAATATTTTAATTTCAATTTCGTAAAAAAAATCAAGTCTCAAATTTCTTTTGGCTCGTGTGAAAGTTATGTCATTTCTTCTTCATATTTGTACAAACCTACCCAGTATTTTATAATTTATTTTATAATTTTTAGTGAAAAAATGTGGTGTTTTTGAGAAAACTATCTTTGTTTGTTTCCATAAAAAAAGCTATAGCTCCCCCAATTTTCAACCATTTTCAAAGTTTCTTAAAGATTCTGGGGAAAAATAAGAAGTTCTACTAGAAACAAAAGAGAAAAACGAATTATTTTTGGTGTGAACGCCCGCTGTTTTTAAAGAATTTTTATCGATTTGACACCTAAAATTGAAATGCGCATAGCTTCGTCAAAAATGTTTTTCAATCAAATCGGAAGAATACATGTCTTCTATTATTTATCCCTAAATGCTCAGCGCGTTTAGAAGAAGTGGTTCTTATTGGTCATGATCAGTGCTGCCCAGAGAACGAGCACCAGCGCTGTCGAAGGAGCTGCAATTATTGTATTTTACTACTATTCATGAGTCATGCTACCCAAATGCAAAAAGTACTACTATTTGTAAGTTGCTGAAAACGGCAATATAAATTCATTCCGTTTTAATTTCAAAGATGAAGTTTTAATTGTTTTGCAGGGAGTTTATCCAAAATGTTTAGCTCCAAGTCGTGTTCAGTTAATGACAGCTATATATGGTTTTTTCAAAAGACTTGCAGCTTGAAAGTTTTTGGAAGAGTGTCTTTCTGCAAAAAGATTCAAACAATGTCTTCATTAGTACGAAATTTTATTATAATTTCCACTCAACAGAGCAACTGCAGAAATTCTCTTCTTAATACTACTGTTCACTCCATTTAAATTGCAAAGCACGTAATTGAAAATACAAAATATGCCGAAAATTGGAATTCATCTAAAAGTTTTATTTTAAAAATACAAAAAAGGTGAGAACGATAACTTTTTTTTTATAAATTTTTTGAAACTAATTCGAGCTAAATGTGACCTTAAAAGTATTAAATATTTATTGAAAAATGGAATTTGATTTTATATAAATTAAAGCATATTTCTTTAAGCTTTTAATGGTTTATTTTTCTTTTTTGTTATGTTATAATTTAAATAAACTATAATTGAATTTTCATGTTGTAAAAGATTCCAGATAATTTTTGTTACTGAAATGAACACATAAAATAAAATTAATTTAAATATACAAAAATTATTCAAAATCGTGCCACATCAATTTCAGTATGTTTTGATGAAAGTACTACTATGATAAAAATACTACCCACAAATTTAAGTTTTACTACTATTTATTTAAATTAAAAAAAACAACAGCTCTGATGAGCAGGCGCTCAAAGAGCGTTAAAATGAGAAAAATTAAGCGCTTTAAGAACATTAAAAAACGTAAAAATGCATGCCAGTATGCAGAATTGATAGACAAATCATCAACACATGCTTGTTGTGAGAGCGTTTGCTTGTGTTAGTGGGCACCACTGGTCTTGACTCATTCCGAGAATGGAAGTTTCTTATTTTAATTTGCTTAAGTCTATGAAGATGAGCACGATAAATTTAGGCTTAACCCCTTCGAGAAGATGTTATGTTGAGTCTGTACAAGTATCTCTAATTTGTACTCTAACTTTTTCCAGCAGATTTCATTTTCGATGCTTGATGTGGTCGGAATCTGGTAAGCAATGAGACATCACGCTGTCGAATGTCTAGGATTCGGTAAATGAATGAATGGCAAACACTCCGTAGAGCCGTATCAGACTTAGTGAAGTTAAGTGGAAGCCTATTTTATTTCGTTAGTTGTACCCTGGACGTCGTTACTGTGCTCGCTTTCAAGTGTGACAACGCTGATCAAATAAGCTACGTTATCCACCTCTGTTGTACAGGCCCCAAAAAATTGCTAACTGCCTAAAAAATAGAACATTTACAACTTGAACCGATAGGCGCTAAGATTGAAAGTTGTTGCCTGGTGATATCTGGTGATATGTATATAAACAAATGTTAACTATTAGTCCCATAATATATCGATATATTTATCTAAAAGCCCCTGTACTTTAAAATTTGTACAAGTTGCGCCATTCTCATATTACTTGTAATAGTATTTTTTCTGAAATCGTCATTTTTTTTTTATTCCTTCGCAAAGTATGGTATTTTGATGAATTTTAAACAGTTTTTACTGAATCAGATTCCAGTGGCAGTCTAACTGTGCAAAATAATTTTCCCTACAGTACGTTGATATGTGTCCGAGCGAAGTAAGCAGTTGCCACGTTAAAGATGCCACTAGGAAAACATAAAGCTATGTACATATATTAATAAGGTATGTATGTCTATTTCAGAAGAAGCCTTATTAATTTTATACTTTGAGATAAATTAATGTACAAAATTGCCTCTTATGATACGGCGATAGCTTAGGTACAATCTAAGGAATAGATACATCCACATATGAAATCGGTGTATCACTTTCAGTAAAATAACACATATAATTCGTAGAACTAACCATTTATGTACAATAGAGTTCGCCCAGTGGATGAAATTCAACCAATACAGTACGAACACAAAAAAACTGATATAAAATAGAGCTTTTTTTTTGCTATTGCTTTCAAAAGTAAAAATATTGGCGTCATGTTGCCCCATGCCTATCCCTTCCCTAGAGTTCAATATATTTACATACATATCTCCATGACAAAACTCATCAAAATCGGTGCATTGGCTTAGGAGCGACGATTTTTCTTTTCGATCTATCTCCGCACCAAATTTCATCAAAATCGGTGTACCACTTTTCAAATTTAGGGCGATGCCACGCCCCATTTAAGAGCTTAAAGTTTCAAATACCTTTCTTAGAGTTCAATGTACATACAAAATTTCATCAAAATCAGTAAATTGGTTTTGCCGTGGAAACGTATTTTCCTATTGGTGGCGTAGAGCTGCCTACCTATGTTGTATACGTGATTATATTGTTTATTGTATAGATACATAGATACACATCTCATGGGTTTTGAAAAATCGCAGGTATTTTAAACAAAATGTGTAACTAAGTATGAGTAGTTTATAACCTTCAAGAGAAAGTTACAAACTTATGAGTGCAAATTCACAACCTTTATCGGCATTTTTTAAGAGCTTTCGATATGACCTTTTTGTTACTTTCATTGCACATACACGACATCATATACGTATGTATTTATAATTAGAAACAACCTAGCAGGCGTTTGAGCAAGGCCGGCCTCGGATTATATGAGACCTTCTCAGAACTAGATTTTCATGCAAATCAAAACATACTCAGGGAAGGCTTCCCACAGCAAACGTGCTATCAGGCCTGATATTAGAAAACTTTTTAAGTTTCTCTTATTTCATATATTGCAATGTTTTATGATTCGGCATTACTTTTCTGTCATCTGCAATGTGCATACCGGTCACTCTTTCACAAACCGCTCACGATTTTGGACTTGATATTTTAAAATCGTCCGAAATTTTTTAACAGCTTTTAATCACTTTACACGTACATTTGAATTAAGCTGAAAAAAATTTTTTTTTTATGATATTTTATAACGATGGCTTTCGAAATAAATTTAAAAAAAAAGTTATATAGTCAACAAATAAATAATAATAAAAAATTAAAGGCTCAACTAGTTCTAACACGTTCCCCAACTAGAATCAATTGAAAAAATCAACATCTTTATCCTTTTATTTACAAAACCCATTTTATAAAAAAGTGGAGTTTCTATCTGATCGGTACATTTTTAACACCGCCACAATAAAAAAGACCACATATTCTATTTTAGCGACCGGACCCGTTGGTTTCGTGCTGTTGTTTTATGTTTTTTTTCCCATGCAAAACAGCGTAAGACTTACTTTCAAAATAAAATGGGAACTTAGACAATTCACCGATCAGAATTGAACCTGCGTTCTGCGCCATGCCACTGTTCAAAGATGCTCATCTTAACTAACTCAGCTACTTTCATTATTTTTCTGAGTTACTAAAATTTAATTACTTTTCTATCAAATTGAAGATTCATTTCGAGCAGTTGTCAATTGATAATTCAAATAATATACTTTTAGCCAGGAAAAAAAATAGTAATACCTTGGCTGATGCTGTTAAACTGCTTTCAATGGAATCCGACACAAACTCTGTTTACGCCATTTACAAGTTTGAGCTAGGAAGCTGAAATTTTGGGAAAATTATTTTTAAGCTCAATGCTAAAACATATGCAAAAAAAATTTTTTAAAAAGACGAAATTTTCAAAACAAACACTTTAATATATTATTCATAGAAACTAATAAAATTTGTTAAATGTTTGGTGGGATAGAAAAATTTGGTGTCACTACGATGGAATTTGGAATTTTTAAATTTGAAAGTGCTGATACTCTTAGACATTTCTTTCAAAAATATCTGAATGATGTAGTCTTCTATATTAAATTTTAAGCTTAGATGGGCGTCAAAAATTTAAAAAAAAAACTCGAAAGTGCTGCTATCTCTGCAATTGTCATTCGTGACAGCCCGCAACAACTGTCAATCTCAGTAGGTATGACAAGTGAAAATATATTTTATTGGTCAGAATCAAGATTTCGGAAACATGAATTGCCAAATTCGAACTAGCAGCATACTTACTGGGAAGAAAATAATACTGAAGTGGTCCGTCCAACTTTTCTAAAATTCGTAAAAATGAGTGCCGAAGTTAAAAAAAAATAAATTTTATTAAAATTCAATAGTTAATTCCTGCAATATCGACGAAATACATTATCATCTTTTGCCTGCAGTGACACCTGTGGTCATATTTGTGAAGTGTGATACAGGAGCTTTGGTCAAAAATATAACACTAGCGCAAGCGGTCGTTAACGTTAGCGCGTCGTGCGAAGTAATAATTCTGCATATCCGTTTATCCATATCCGCTATTAAATTTGATCACTCGTCAAAATGAAATGATTTCTTGCTTGTTTTGGATCAGGCGTATCAAACCTTATACATGGTTTCCGTCACAAAAACATTAATACTCTTAAATTACAGACTAATTAACTTTAAAATGCTGTTTACAAGAAAAATTAATTAAGAAAAATTAAGAGTCCAAAAGAGCAAAACTTGCTATTACAGCTACAATTTTGGAATCAACTTCATTTTACAAATGGAATCAAAATTTGGAATTGAAACATTGAATTTCAAAAAAGGAGTTTGGAAAATATTGATTCCATTCTATTTATCTTTAAAAGATAAATAATTCTGTGGAACAGGTTTACTTTGGCATCTGTTGCTCAGTTTCTTTTCGGGGTAATAGAGGGTTAAAAGCGAAAGCAGAATTAAATGTAGTGTCGATTGGATATATGGTAGTTTTAAAGATATAGCCATAGGGAGTTTAAACTCGTTATAAAATGGGAGCCCCTGAATGGATGTCATAAGAAAGATAGCCTATTGTCATACAATAATGGCGTGAAAATTTTAACCCATAGCTTCTTAGATCTGACGATTTTTCTGAATTTTTGACCAAGGATTTTTAAAAAACGTTTTATCAAAAACTACTTATGCTTATGCTAAAACCTAAATTCGAATTTCATAACCGATTTCCTTTATTTAATACGCTACTCATCCCTCATACCATAGATATATGTATGTATAAGATATCGACATTCGAGAAAATGTGGTTAGACTAACGTGACCAGATAGGTTTTACAAAAACGTGGAGCAGGAAAAAGTTGATTTCTATGGAAAAAGAGTTCATTATGTCTCAGTCTAATTGCATAAATGATACAATAAAAAAGTCAAACTTTTTAAAATTATGTAAGGAATTCCAATTTGAAATAAGATACATTCTTAGGATCGATTGGAAAATAACATGCGTAATAAATAAAATAAAACTGTTTTGCCGAAGATATATTGCCAAACATTTGTATAAATAAAAAAATTGATGTTTAAACAAATTTTTCTTATAAAATTTAAGCATTTTTAAACCATGATATCATAGTTTTTGAGATAATTTGTTTCAAAATTCAAAAAAGTGAGCAGTTTCTTAAAGAATGACCGATATGAAGAATAACTAGTAAAGGTGTTATCTTCAGCCAAGCTGAAACTCACATACTGCACACTGCATTGAAAGTACTTTTTCAATAGATGTTAAAAAAATGTTAAATAGGTTGAATAAGTCGAAAATAATGTAAAAAGGTTCAAAAATATTGAAAAGTGTTGGAAAATACTGAAAATGTTGAAAAATATGAAAAGCATTTAAGAAAGTTGAAAGAAATTGAATAAGTCGATATGAAAAAATGCTGAAAAATTGATGAAAAAGTCGAAAGAATAAAGAAAATGTCGAATGAAATTGAATGGGAAATGGTAAAAGGTTGAAAATATCAAAGGAATATGGGAAATGTTGGAAAAAAAAGAATAGAAATGAAAAACACGAAATATGTCAGGCTGATTTCTCCAATTCCGCCCACTTTTGGTTCAATAAATGATATTCGTGATTGACATACGCAAACCATATTTTCGCACAATAGCTTGTGTAGTTTACGATACGTGCCGTAATTACTCTTAAAATTTAGGGCGGTGACACACCTATTGGTACAATCCAGTCCGATTTTGATTCAGAAATAGCTTTTTATAAACAAACCTCTTATAATAAATTTCAGTATGATTACTCATTTATTTCAATAGTTATGCCACTCAAGGTATTTTAATTGTATGGGAGGTTCTCCTCCCACCGTTGCTATTTCACCAGCCTTTGATTCATATATACCTAATAGCCAGTAAACCACAAACATCAAATTTCAGATCAATTGCTCCAATAGTTCACTTAAAATAGCACTTACAACTGTATGTAATGAGGGAGCTGCCACGCCCACTGACGCAATATTGTCGAGTTTCATTTAATTTCAAAGTTTATAGTAACCGACACCTCTACACAAAGTTTTATGAAGATTACTCCCATAGCACACTATCTATAACATTAAACGTATTTTGCTTGTATGGGAGGTGCCGCACCCACCGGCACTATTGTGCCAAAACTTTGAAAGAAGACACCTTTTAACAAGTATATCTGCCATATTATATTTCAGAGCAATTGCGTTGTTAGTTCTATTTTGATAACGTTTATAAATATTGTAGGCCCTTCAACGAAATTTTCCAGTATATTGACGAAGCTTGTATTGATGACTACATTCAGTGGTATCATCCCTAAAGTTTTTATGAAAATCATATGTTCCAGTTCGGAGTTGTACGAACTCCAAATTTCAATTATTAAAAAGTGCCTCGCAGCAAGTATTTTCAAAATGGACTTGGGTATATTTACGTAGAGTATATGCGGAAGGCGTGGCCGTGAACCGATTTCACCCATTTTTATATGCTAGCAGCTTGCAAGTAGGTTTGACTTCTGTGCCAAATTTCATTGAGTTAGCTTGCTTGGTTTTCTCGTAAACGTGATTTCAACAGACAGACAGACAGACGGACATAGCTATATCGACTCAGGTGGTGACGCTGATCAAGAATCCATCTCTACAACACCCCCTTCTATGCGTTACAAACGGAATGACAAAGAGAATATATCCTCTGTGTAGGGTATAAAAATTAATTTCCAACTACAAATTATTTTCCAAAAAATTTGAAAAGAGTATTGAATTTGGATGGACTTGCACCAAAATTATGGATTTGTAATACTGCCAACTTTTCAGGAACGTATTTAGGCCGTATAGCGAATCGTGAGTGTATAGTGTGTCTGTCTATGAGTGTACCCAAATGTTAAATAAAATATATGGTGCTTACAATTCTGTAGATTTTGAAAAATCACTTGATTGATTAACCTTAAAAACACATGTAATTTCATTTGTAATATATGTATATTAGGAATGATTTAATAACGTAATGACGTTGAGTTATAATAAGAGAGTCTGAAAACTCCTCTTTTAAGAATTGGCACCATTAATAGTCTGGGAACATTTCAAATAATACTTGTAGTTACTTGGATGGCCAAAACTAAACCATTTTCATATTGCTTAGCTCATTTAACTCATTAAAGATCTTAAAAACATTCGTACAAGCATTCTTAAAAATTAGACCTATAAAGATTTATAATAATATTTCTGTGCGCCGTTGCGTTCTATTTAAAAAATCTTTAGGCGCAGATTTCAGAGTAAATAAACTACTTTAACTTTTTTCAACATAAACTCAAAAATTATTGTCTCATAAGGACTGAAAAACAGTACATAAAAAGGTCATTAAAATTCATTTGTAAGAAAATCCTCAGCATATGTTTATGTTCAAAAAAAATTTTTTTGGGACATTGGAATCTTGTGATAATCAGTGTCGCTGACACGATTTAGTCACAATTCCCAGATCTATTTATCTTTTTTATCGGTAAAATTATTGTTTCAGTGGCCAACATTAGTACGAAGATGTTCAATGGATGTATACAAATTGTGTGTAGTTTGGACAAAGACTTTATTAGTTCCACGTATACTAGTTTTTACATATTATTTAGTGAGAAAAAGTTTAAGGATTACGGTTCGCCGCACTAATGTTGAATAAATTAGTTTATAAATTTGCTGCACAGCCCTCATTATTTGCTCAAGCTTCATTTCGAGTTTCTCTTCCAAGTAATTGGCAGTGTCGGGTGCTTATGGCTCGGAAATACCACGATGTGAGGAAATAGTTTCGAAAATCTGTTGATAGATTGAAGAGATTAAAAAATCACCTTTCAAGAAAGTATGAACTCATTTTTGAAAAAAATAAAACTAGTTAGATATTCCTCTGGCCAGCCACCTAAGGGTTGTCCCTATAATCTGACAAAATCTCATATTGCAATTTAGGTTGGGAGAGCACGAGAATGAGAGGAAGTTAGATCTGTACACTCCGCTGAAAAAGAATCTCTACACCGCGATTAAAATTCATTCAGAAAGAATATTTTTTATTGATACACACAAAATAGCTTAGTGTAGACTTTAAGACGCGTGCACACACCCACACAGAGAAAAGTAACTTGTTCACTCACTCTCTGTATTTCTTAATCGCTCTCGATTCGTCGCTCTCTATCCGCTATGTGAGATTCCACTTTATATGCATACATAAATGTTTATTAGGGTGTTTATTTTGAAAATTGTTTTGACATTTTTAAACTTTTTTAGCATTGGGATTCAAAATATTTCTCGTGAAATTTCAGCTTCCTAATTCGCAGCTGTGGACAACGCGAACAAAGTTTGTGTACCATTTGGTTGAATATAAACAAAACAAAACGTCCTACCTAAAACGTAGAAAAAATCTGGCAAAGGTACCTAGATATGTATTGCGATTAAAGTATTTAAGTTGTATGGAAGGTGCCACACCTTGTTGTCAAACAACGCCCACATTTTTCAAATGTGGCTAGAAACGCGAACAATGCATATAAGCCTAACTCTGTTTTTATGCGATAGATAGGTACGTTCTCAAAAAATCCGCGTAAAAATAGATGCAGTATCCATATAAAGTAGGGGATTGGTTCTACATTGGAAAAATTCAATAAAATAATATGATTAAAGTATAAAAATGAACCGTCTCTACAGGCGATGCAACCAATAATATATAAATAGCATATAAAATACGTAAGTTTATTAATAAAATATTACACATGAAAAAATGTGGACGTAGTTTGACAACAGTAGGCGGCACCTCCCATACAACTAAAATACCTAAATCGCTTTATCTTGGCACTTAAGCAGACTATTTCTAGGAAGTTGAAACTTTGTAAGAATTATTTTCAACCATGGGCGAATTAAAGCCAAACAAAAAATCTACAAAAATTTTAAAATAAACACCCTAATGTATATACAACAAGAACTTTATACATACAAATAATCAGGCATACTAACTTAATTTTACTTCATATACTTATGTTGTTTTTGTTAGTATGTACATATTACTCTTGCTATACAAACAGTAGATACCTGCCTTGCCTTCTTTTACGCTCTCCTTGGTTGTTTCTGTCTTTCTTTACAGTTTATTGTGTGAGTTGCTCTGACTCTTTCATGTTGAGGTTGAGAAAAATTTTTAAATTCAATTGAAAATCACTTCGTTCGCGGTTGTCGTTGTAAGTAGTTCGTTTAGTGTGCACGTTCCTTTGTTCAGTGGCGACATCGCCGAGTAGAGCGCGCCCAAGTAGTGTTAAGCACAAAACAAAGAGAAAAAAATAGTAATTTTTGAATAAAATTTTACAGACTTGTTTTTTTTCTGTAACGTATATACAAATTAATATTAAATAATATACAAAATTTAAGTGGAGTTCATCAACAAGTTTCTGGATTAACAAAGAAAAGTGTATTTGAAAGAAAAAACAAAACAACTACAACACTATAGCAGTGGCAATAACGTTTTGTAATAAGATAATAATTTTGGAACGATTTTTAGGCCAAACAAAAGCGAAACTCCAAATTAAGAATGAAGCATTTAAGAAAAAGTTTTGCACTTTTTTTTATTCCAATATGAAACAAAATATAATTTTATCCTTTTCGTATTAATAAAAAACGACTTAAAAATGCACTAAAAAGTTTAAATTTAGCCAAGGAAACGCAATTTTTATAAACTCGGCTCCGTTTTTCACCTCTGCTGTGTCCAATTTATGTATGTGTATAGTTTAGCTCTAAGTATGTATTTGTGTATGTCTCCAAATACAGTGTAGTGAAGTGCAGTTTGGGGCATCCAATTGTGATAATAATAAGAACGTACATACACACATACATATGTACATATAACGAATGCAGCAGCTATAATGACAGTGGGAACAGCAATATATATTTGTAATGCAAAGTGCAACAACGGTTGTGTTCAGTGAGCAAGTGTTAAAAAAGTAATGGAAGTTGTCGAAATAGATTTTTCAAAAAATTTGTTTTCAAGTTCATCGAGTAAAAAAGCACAAAGAAAGATTGTGAAAATTTCAATGAAACTGTGTCAAAATTTTAATTTTAAATTCCTGAACATTTTAACAGAATGTACACAAAAAGTTGAAGGAACTAAAAATTCTACAAAAAATCAGTTTATAATCATCAAAAAAATTTTTAACAACATTAAATAGTTATTTGTTAACAAAAAATGTGTCGAATCCACGAGAATAATTTGTCTGATCAAAAAAAGTGTGTGTGTGTGTGTCGAAATCACAAAAAATGTCTTCCTTCAATAATACAACATGAAATGCAATTTTACTAAAATTCTTTGGTTTAAATGCGTGCATATTTTATTAGAAAACAAACATAAAAATAAGAAAACTTATTCAAATAGAGGGCAATTAGATCTACATACATATGTATATCAAAATTATAAAAATACAGTTACACAGGTGACTACAGAACATGTATAGATATTACATAAAATGAAAATCGTGTATCGAATCTTCCAGGGAAACGGGTGTGACATCTTGAGACTTATTTCCATTCATATCTTTTCAGACAAGTGTGAGAATGCAATTTCATCTCTTGCAACAATTACTATGATACTTTCCGAAATTTATTAAATTATAAAAATTTGACCACCATGTGTAATTAATTCAGAAAATTGTATTAAAGTGCGTAACGGGTGTGACAATAAAAAACCTCGTTTTTGAATGTTTTGAATTTGAGTTTGAATTGCCTTAAATTTGGCAGGAATAAGTGATAGAATATATAATTTTAGAAATACTTTATATGTTCTTTATTAGAATCATCAGTAACTTTTAATATAAACTTTTAAATAGATACAAAGGAACTTCAAAAACGTTACGGGTGTGACATTATAATATTTTTATAGGAAAACATAAAGCGAAAAAAAATTAAATATCTGACATTCCAATATGTGATGAAGATTTTGTATCTATGACTATTTCTAAAGCTGCATAGCTGCAAGCATGCATCGATTAATTTACGAAATTTTTTATATGTCTACAATTTTTTTTTCGAAATTTTCCTTAGACCACTTGACGTAAGAAGGCTCACAGAAGTACTTGCCAAAACCTCCAAAGTTTCTTAATTTATAATTAATAATATTTGTACTAAAAGGTCTGCCACCTTAATATACAGAAGACCAGCCTGACAACATCCACACCGTTCTTTACTTCTAATTATTTATCTACTCATGATGTCGTATATGTACAATTCAGATGTAGGAAATAATGTCGAGTCATTAAACATAGCGATATATGAAACAAAAATTCCTAAAAAGCTTTAATATATATGGGGTCCTTCTTTGCCTTCTAATATCAGACCTGCTAGTGCGTTTGCTGTGGGAGGGTATGATAGCATTCTATGAGTATATTTTTATTTGCATGAACAGCTAGTTTTGAGAAGGCCTTTATAAACGCATACAAGTGCAGAAATGCTGAAAAATATATTGACGCTGCTGTCGCAGCAGCGCTAGCAGACATTGCTCAACTGCCTGCTAGGTTATGATGTAGGAGTTAACCTCATTAATAATAACACACATGTATTTATGTAATCACATTGGTCATGAAAACTGCGCTAGTTCACACCACACAATACCTGGTTCTCACAAACTATTTTCTATGTATTTTGGGGCATAAATTCCATACTTGCCAACCCTTTTTGCCTTAAAAATCGTGTTCGAAATGTCCCCAAAACAACCGTTTTTCAGCCCTTTGGTCATTTATTTGGCCATATTTCTATGAGTTTGCGACCTAATTATAAATCACATAATTTTAAAGGAAATAAATAGTTTTTTAATTTTCTATTTTTGTTTCCGATCTTGCACAGTTTTTAAAATAGGAAATTCCAATAAAAAATGTTTGCCAAAATGAAAATTTTGGCTTCACGTATAAATACATACGTATTTCTAGTCAGTCTTCATCTATTATTTGGTCAAAAATAATTATACACATTTGTTTAAAAAAAAATACTGAAGCACGTGTTTAAAGATTAGAAAGAAGTTCCTATCCTTTATGCATAATAAATTATTAAATTATTATTAATAATGAACAGATGTTCATGTGAATCGGTACATGCGTTCAAATCAAACAAGAGAACGGTGTAGGAATGCATATCATTGTATTTTTTTTTAACTCCAAAACTTTTTTTAAAAATATGTTTTTTTTTAATAATGTTATGTTTTTCTATGAATTAAAAAGTTATTTTTATTTTATGCTCAATAAATGACTGACTTATGAAGTTGTTTTCGTTTTAAGCTGTTTTTCATATAAAAATTTTAAATTTCGACTTACACGGTTTTCTGAGGAACTTTTCTTTCGTGTTAATCGTATATATATATATAATTTGTATAAAAAACTGTCAAATTTTTTTTTGAAACATGTGGCAATTGAAATACTCATAAATTATCCAAAAATGGTCGAAATAACGTGAAATTTGCTTTATTAAGAAATAAATAGAAAAATAGCTACATATATGGCTACGGAAAAACTTATTTATTTTATAAAAACAAACATGTTATTTAATTTTTTTGGTACAAAATATTTGTCTCCAAATAATCAAATCCTCTTTTTTCATTTACAGTGTCAAACATTATATATTTGTAAAGTACAAAAAACAATATATATTTTTAAGCAACAACAAAGAATATGGTAAAGTGTTAAGAATCAGTGATCCATTGAATTGTTCATAATAATAACAAGTTTCTCAAGAATCAACAACATGGACAAGAAATAGCACAAAAGTGAGTTTCTCAAAAAAAAAATTCTACAAATATTTATCCAGAAATAATATGAAAAAATTGTGAAAACTAATTACATAAAATTATCAAATTCACAAAACAAAAAAGTGTTTAAAGTCAACAAAGCATCAAATGCTATTTTTATAAATAGCATTTTTTTAGCTGTACAAATTCCCATAAGTGTCAAAACGGAGAAAGTTCTCTGCATAACGCATAAACTTGCACTTCTAACTCATGCAAGTTAAAAAAACTGTCAACTTTTATTGACAATTCAGCCAAAACCACTAAAAACTATTTACATATTTTTGGAACAATTTGTTGCTTTCCTTTAATTTTGGTGCTTTTTTCGCATCTTATCAACATCAGCATCATCACAATGCCTGAAACAGAGTATGAATATATCACAAAAGAGTGGCTGCAATGTGAATTGCGAGCCGCATCCTCTTCCCACCACTCTTCACTCCAAAACGCCAAAGATTTAATTATACTCGATTGCCGTAGCTCAAATGAGTACAGTGAATGTCACATACGTTCTGCGGTCAACTTTTCAATACCAAGCATTATGTTACGTCGATTAGCTGCTGGAAAAATTGATTTGTTATCGACAATACGTTCACCAGATTTAAAGGAACGCATACAGCATGGTTACAAAATGAGTCGATTTATTCTGTATAATGATGTGGGTGTGGGTGTGGGTGGCGGTGGTGGTGTGCAACAGCATTTACCGGATGTCGCATCAGGTAGCAGCAGTACTGGTGCAACAATTTCTAGTGTTGATATGTTGGGTGGTGGTGGTTGTAATGGCAATGGCAATGGCGGTGGCGGTGGTAGTAATGATGCAACTATAAATGTCTTACATCGTCGCCTGAAGCAGGATGGTTGTCGCGTGGTTTCACTGCAAGGTAAGTTGAATGTTTAAATATGTTAGAGTTAATGTCAGTACTTCAAGGTTGCAGTGTGGTAGCTAGTTTATTGAATTAAATTTGAAAACTTTGTAAGGAAAGTAGAAGGGGTTTGTTTTGCCATAGTTATGGTCGCTTCATAAAAAAATTTGGAGTCCAGGAGCTTATTTACCGACGTGTGAAACGAAACTGAAGGCTAAAAAACTTATTTATAGTAATATGTAGTAATGTAGTTGTAAAAATGTTTTTTATTAAAAAAAATTATAAAAATATTAAAAATCTGCGTAAGAAGTTTTAATTTTTTGTAATAATAACCTTACTCGACAAACTTTAAAAAGAAATTGAGAACTTAATGTGATCAATGATACTTGGCCGCACCACTTTTTGTATGTGCGCCAATTTCGGTTTCATTACTTTAAGAAAAAGGGTGAAAAAAGTTTGAATAATCGAAGAAATGTGAAGAATATTGAGGAAAGGTGAAAAAAAATCGAAAGGTAAAACCCCTATCGGGTGTAATTCGTCTGCATTTTCATCTACACTACATAACAATAAGGGCGTGGTATGACAACAGATGGCCTCTCCAATACAAAAAAAATGTCTGAAACGGTATATCTAGGCACCTAGTTAAATTTTTTTCTGCATTTTAGTTAGTGGATTTTTAACGAAATCGGACATGCCACGCTAACTGATGCAGCCCCGTCGAATTCCATTTATTTTCAAATTTTGTAGTACCCAAATTTTATGAAGATTACTCTCATAGCACACTAACTATAACATTTAACGTTGTTAGCTTGTATGGGAGGTGCCACGCCCACATGTACTATTGTTCTACCACTTTTTGATATAAGATGCCTTATAAGGCCTTATAAGGCATCTTATACTTGCTATAGCAAGTACTTATATCTAAGATATTAAATTTCATATCGATTGCGCTCTCAGTTCTCTTACCATATCATTTATAAATATTGTAGGCTGTGCCACACCCTTCATCGAGTTTTGGCAGTACATTGACTTAGCTTGTATTGATGAATGCTTTCAGAGGTACCATCTCTAAACTTTTTGTGAAAGTCGCAGATGCCAATATCGATCAATACAGAATCAAATTTTCGAATTGTTGAAAAAGGCCACACCCACTTCTAACTTGTTTTTGTACAATTCCAGACACACAGTAGACCCCGCTTAGTTGATCTTTTAACGGAGCAAAAAATTTAGATCTATTAACAGGAGAACCAATAAAGCGGGCCCGCTTATTTAATGCAACGTCATTTAAAAGAATCCCGAATTAGTCAATTAAGCGAAGTAAAAAGTAGATATGTATTTTACTGACCTAACCCCAAGAGCCCAAAGGAAGGACCAGCAAATAATATTTAAGATAAAATAATTAAAATTAACAATAAATTCTCAAAAAATAGTATGTATTCCTTAAATCTGCTTAAAAAAATCGGATATTGATGATTGCATTTGATTTTGCATTCTATTGGTAAGGATTTCTCTCCATATTTTTTAATTCATTGAAATATTTCTTGTAAGGAAGAAAATATGTGCGAAGGATTTGAATATTTGGAAGTAGCTTGCTAACAGTTGGAACCCTATCAGTCGTTCCTTCATCTTCTTTGTCTGATCTCTTAAATACGATTGGGAAGTAATTTTCTGATTATTTAAGCGGGAAGATCAACTAAGCGGGAATCATTACACGGGGGGAAAATTTAATTGGGCTTTTTTGGAGACTAATCCGGGGAATTCAATTAATCGGGGATCTATTAAGCGGGGTCCACTGATTTTGAACTGCATCCGATTACCAAATTTAATCATAAGATCTTACATAGGTTGCGAGGTATTGCGCTATAAAAATTAAAATTTAGGGCGTTATACAGTGTCTCAAAAAGCTTCTTAGAATGTGTGGTCTGTGTGCCAAACATCATTCAATTAGCTTGCTTGGTTTTTCTGTAAACGTGATTTCCACAGACAATATATATATTAGTTTCTATACCTGCCACGCCCCCTTCCATGCGGTACAATGTGAATATACTCTCCGGGTAGAGCATAAAAATGTAATTTCATTGATTTTTTTTAAACATTTTTGAAACTATCACGAAGAAAACTCTATAAAAGAGGTATTTTTTGCATTTTTGGGGTGTTGCAAATACTTTGGGACTTCGATTTTCGTAACCGAAATAATAACAGCAGTGTCTAACCGATATTCATCTCCAACACCAACCACTACGTTTTCAATAGTGAATGCTTGAATATATTTAGATCAATATACTTGGAGAACAATTTTTATAAACTTTTATTTTTTCTGAACCACCCTCATGCATATGCATGCATTTCTGAATTTTGATTTATGTGAAGCGAAGAGTTCACTAAATGCCAACCTTGTAGTAGTTACAATGATTTTGTCACAGAAGGCATTGCTCTGATTTACTTTTTTCTTCTATCAATCAATTATGACTTCAATACAAAATCTTTCGATAAAAACAAACTTGTAAATAAATAATTTTTCTTTAACGTATGTACATACGAGTATGCTGTCATCGAAATTGTATGTCTCATCCGAATTGCTTAAAAGACAACTTATCGTTGTATAAAGTGCTAACAAAACATTATCTTGTACGTAGTACTTAATTTAGTCATGAAACACGTAATATCAACATAAAAAAAAACGCTTGTTTCCTTGCACGTTATTCTTTTTAAGCAAATACTATGCAACTGTTTATAATTTCATCATAACCATATTTTTGTAAATAAAATTATACGTACATATGTAGAATATCATTGTAAACATAAAATATCATGTTTTGGATGAGCTGACAATGTCAATAATTTACATATATCAATTTACAATAATTTATGCTGACAAGAAACATACACTCGAACAAATGCATGCATGTCTGAATATTAGACATGTTCAAAATAACCTCATGCTCTAGAATTCTTCGGGAACGCTTAAAATCCAATAATGTTCTCATTTTATATGTAGTTATTTTTTTCGAGCGATCTTCATTGACAATTTCGGATAATAGTGGATTAAGGTAAATACACTGAGATTAGTAAAGAGTTTGTGCTATTAAATAGTCTACTTGACTACACTCAGAGAAAAATACCATGAAGTCAATTAGAATTGGTATTGAATTAATGGAAATTTACTATTGTTTTCGGTCAATGTGCTTTATCGTATTAAGCATTCTCCTATTGTTAATTTTTTTATATTATAACAGTCTGATCAGATTGGAATAAATTGGCCCTAACTACACGGTTAGAAATCTTTGAATAAATTTTAATACAAGCGAAATATTATAAAGATTTTTAATACAATTTTGATTACATTTAAGACTTTTGAATATATTCCAAAATTTTGTAATATATTTCATATTATATTTTGATATAATAAGTATTATATTTGATTTTTAAGCAATTAATTTTAATACTTTCTATATTAAATTAAATAAAAAAATTATGTCGCATTCACTGGGGTTCGAACCTGGTTCCCTTTTAATATAATAGTTGCATGCGCGGCTTAACGACATCAGCCAACGTAGCATTTTATTTTGGTTGGCTTAAAGTATATTTGAATTATCAATGGACAACTACGTAAAATGAAAATTCAATAAATCATTTTGATGGAAAATTATTTATGTTTTTGTCGATCACATAAATGATGGCAGTAGCTTAGTTAGTAAAGATGAGCATATTCCAACAGGGCATGATTGGGGACCTAGGTTCAATTCTGATGGGTGACAGATAAAAAAAACAAATGAAATTTTCCTTTAAAGTTTAAAATGCAACACAAATAAATAACCAGCACTTACAGCAGCAGCAGCATCGTCGAAGAAGGAGACGGATTATTTTTTTAAATACAGAATTTCATCATACTCAGTCGATAAGTTAATCTAAAAAGACATATTTTCCTGTTATGGGCGCGGCACCGTCACTTAAAAACAAATATCTTTTCTTAAGGTTCAATCTTTCCCCATAACAAGTTTAATCAAATCCATTAGTTTTTAAAAAAAAATACCTTTCCTCAGGGTTCAATCTATTTCTGTACCAAATTGCATCAAAATCAGTCCGTTAGCTTAGCCGTGGATACGTATTTTCCAGTTAGAAGCTTGGTACCACCTACTATTAAAAAAAAATACTATGAGCACTGCTCCAAAAAAAAAAAACTAAGAAATTAGGCAGTGTTAAGGTAGCTAAAAGGTGTACATTATTGTAATATCTAGGACGACCAAAAGTAAGCTCCATTCATATGCCTGAAAAACGTGCAAGTAGAGGTCTATCTTTAACTATGCGTACTGTTATTTCTGTTTCGAAAGTCTTCAGTTATCTCTGTTACACTGAACAGCCAAATGAATTACCAGGTTATCATAGTGAAAACTCCTGCGATCTTCTGTCAAGATAGTACCATAAATTGAAAAACATCGTTCTACTTCACAAGAAGTGACAGGGCAATACTTGAATCGAGTAAGCTCATAGGGAGAGAGTTTTTAAATAAACTCACTATCAGTAGTGACCTGCGAATGGTCAAAAACCATATCTCTTAAAGCGTTAATATGGTTGTAGTCGTTCAAAATGTAAGATATTGAGAAAAGTTGACATTAAGTGTGCCAATTTTTTAAGATATCAATTTTATATAAGTCTGTATTTTCGCCTACCAATTTTTTATAGAACCAAGTTCATGAAAATGCTATGCTTACGCAAATATTTTGGCCTTACTTTCTCCAAAGACGTTGAGAGGGTTTCGTTCAATTGGTGTTCGACTTTTTGGCGAATGTAACATTTCTAGAGTCCTATACTTTTTTTAAGGTATTTAATTTTTCATTGAACCCCATTTTGTTAATGTTATTTATTCTCGGGGTCTTGTTTTGAAAAATCGGTTATACACACACATACTTATTGCAAATACATCGATATGTATGCGTATAATTTTAAATATATTTTAATAAACTTTAAAAATGGAGGATCAGGTAAATTGTATCAATAAATATGAGCAAGCACAAATTACACACATTTTTGAATTTAATATGAAATATTTTACTAACTATAGCCCCATATATCTTTCGCGTTTACTTAAGTTTGTATTTCAATTACAGAATTCGAAGATGTTCCCCCTTCTTATTAGAAGCGAGTAAAAAAGCCCGTTCCGCAATTCCCTTTGTGAAAGATTGTGTCAGCGAGTTTCCATTAGGCAGCTTCATTTTCCTACTGAGTATTTTAGTTTATTATATTGCAATTATATCGATTTTTGTTGCCGTTTTTAATCAATGCAAAAGGATTGTGAACAAAAAAAAAGTGATTTGCCTTTTGTTTTGCTGCTAAAAATATAATTGAGTTATTTTAAAGTGCTGAATCTTAACTGAATGAACACCCGTGTTCCTTAGGAAGCAGTTCCAAAAAATAAAATATCTTACGAGTTTTTGAACCTGCTGATACTACAGACATGCCATTGCAGGAAGATTCTCAACGTACGATATCAATGCTATGCCCGACCAAATCATAGCGAGTTACGAAGGCTTCAACTTATTTTCTTTATTTTTCCCGATCTGAAATTTTATATTTTCAAAACGCAGCAAATCAAATCAAAGCTTCCAATCTCTTCGTTACTCGTAGAATGTGCCTTATAAAAATGCGCATAAGAGAGCAAAACTCACAGAAAAAGTCAACTACGGTCGTTGTTGCAGAAAGCGTTGAGGATGAAGCGCGAATTTATTGTGGAAGGTGGTTTTCTTCCTCAACCGGAAAGAGTGTCATACAGGAGATGTGAAACATTATTACTTTGTCAAAGAAGGGGATAAGGATGAAAAATTCATGTATTCCTGTATATTCTGTTTGAATTTTGAGATGTACAAACATATGTCCATTATATACCCGTACTGTGCCACAATAGATTTACCGTTTTCCAACGTACATTGCTACATAAGTTCAAACTTAATAATTCTTGTTTATGATCATTTTTAAAATCGGGTCTTATGTCAGCAACAGTTTGTTAGCAACCTTGGTTTAAAAACTAGTTCTTATATCCGCTAGTATGCCAATAAGTGGACAAATGAAATTTCTTGCAATTTATGACATTTGGAACTCCTTAGGCTTTATCAATTATAATGTTTAAGCGGCCTATTTTCCCCGGGGTTAGCTGAACAATATTAAAGGATCGTCGAATTATATAATCAGAGGCTTAATCCTATCAGAACCTTATATTCAAAACAATAATCCATCTATTTGTTTACTTAACACACCTTTCACTTGGAACTTGAACTTTAATATTCCATTTAAAATACGTTATCAATCGAAAATTCCACTTTATGATAAAATATAAGGCCAACTAGAAGAAGGAATTCCCATGAACTATGATTCATTCATGAAATATTTATTATCAATTAAAGTAAACTTAATTAAATTTAAGAAACGGTGTTTCTCTTTGGGGAAGTTGTCCTTTTATATTGAAATGTTTGTAATTATTGCTTATCAATTTAAATTAATTAAGTTTGATTATTTTTCTTCAAGCTTAGAGGTTTTATACCCTGAAAGTCTTTGGTTGGATAGTCTTCCCGATATGATCTTACAGTATCTATATTTTCTTATGGCACAAAGAGCAAAAAATTGGCAAAGGAAAAAGATGTACTTTTGGAATATATTACGCTGATCAATTTTCGCAAAAATATATCCACGTTTTTAATTAAAATGCATTAATAGTTTGGAATTTTACGCGTCTGTTAATGTGATTGTCTCATAAGCTAGACGTAACAGAGTAAATCGGAGAGCAATTTCGAATTCAGCGCATCAAAATCATTTAGCAATATACACTATTAAATTTTAAATACATATAAGTACTTAGAAGGTATTTAAGAAATTACCTTTTAAAAAATAGATATTTTACCTCATTAAAATCAAATTTTTGAAAATTGTTCTGCAATGTTATTAAAGCTGGAAGTACTTGAATGCGGAAAATTTTCGAAGGAGGTAAAATGCTGAACATTAAATCGCATGTTTGTCGAGTGGCATGAAATGACAAGGCAATGATGTTGCAGCCTAAAATAAAAGAGGAAAAAAAACATCGATATCTTACCAACATTTCTGCCATATCGTTTTTGTTTTTGCTAAAATCGCAAGTTTTACACTTTTTGTTGATTTTCACGGAACTTTAAATTGTTTGTCCTGGCCGGTTCAAAAATTTGTACACGCTATGGTTTGACCAAAACAATCTTGCATTGTATAATATCTTGAAAAATATTAAGATATAATGCAAATATTTCTATACGATTTCCACTGGTGGCCATGTTAAGAAAGTGAAAATGTCCTTTGATTAAGACTTTGTCAAATTGCTTTGCTTATATTCTCTCTGATACCAAATATGAGGAGAATTACATGAAAATCGTTATATTTCACAATATTCTGGAAAGAATACTGAAGTCAATTCTATTTAGAAGATAAGGCCAACAAATATTGCCATGAACAATTTCAAATTAAAATTACTAACAAAACAGTACGTCTGTTATCCAAATATTTTTAATTGAGAGAGAACAGGCTCAAAAAATTAAAAGAATGTACACACTCAAAAAAAATATTGCTTACCACAAATAATATAGATGGAACTACTTCAAGTGAAAATTGTTGTACATACACTCAACAAAAGGAGTGTTTAGCAAGCGTTTGTGGCAAACTATCGAATGTTAAACATAAGCACTTACTATTTCAAACAAGCACTTAGCTTTTGCCAATAAGTATTTCTGGACGATATTAGAAAAATAATGTATAAGTTTAGTAGTGGCAAGTGATTCAATTACTTCTATCGAAAATTTTAAAAACATTTCAGGAAGTCTTACTTCCAAAAGATATACTTCTTCTTAACAACAAACGATTTATCGCTTATTTAAAAAAAAAACGTTTTTTGCTTGCATCCAGTGCAGCTCGAACCTGGGCATTCCGTCTTGTAGTAATATAGTTTTAGTGAAACGCAGTTCATATAACAATAGCAGTAGCTCAGTTGGGTAAGATATGGATATCTCTGAACGGTGGCATAACGTAGGAGACCTGGTGTTGGGTTTTTGTGGCAGAATCCACGGAGTCGAATATAATAAAAACCGGGCGGCAAATGTTGAGTACAGTGTGTGGTGTTTTATTATCTAATGATCAAATTTACATGTTAATTTATAAGAAAAAATATAAAGCAAAGTTCGTCAAAAAAAAAACTTACTTATTCGTTCGGCTCTGTGGACGTTAATGGAATGAATATTCAAATTCCTTTCCATTGACATTTAAACAAAGCTATTCACAATAGTAAATAAAATAATGAAATAAAGATGGCGTTGCCATACATAAATACATAAAGTACCACAGAGGGCGTTTTCTTTAATAATAATGATTTTAGTTCATAACACCTGGGTTGGAATCTCCTCGTTGACATGAAAATATTTTAGTTGTGTATGAAGTTTTTAAAATGAAACATAAATAAATTAATAAGTTGAAAGTAGTTTCCAACTATCAATTATTTGTCATAAATAATAAACATGTTAATGACAAATAATTTCGACATTTTTGTGAGTAAAATAAAAAGTGTTTGTTGCTAATATATTTATTGTTAACCACAACAATTTTCGCAAACACTTGAAGCAGTTCCATCTATATTATTTGTGGTAAATAATATTTTTTTTGAGTGTAGATCAATTTTTAATTTAATATTTCAGGTTTGTTCGTTAAGCGGACTCGAAAATTTTTTGGAAATTCGGTGCATTGAGACTAACAGATACTACGTTTTGGCATTATATAAATAATAAAGAGTGCAACAAAGCCAAACTCTAAATCAAGTTTAACTTCAATATCTCTACTTTCGTTAGCAGTACTGAGCACGAAGCCATCAATGTTGAAAAAAACCGACTGAGAATTTGTTCGTATTAAAAGCTATCTGATACATAAGTGATTCGAGAAAAAATTAACAAACCGTCAGTGTATAATAGTATATAGAGAGTATTATTCAATATACTAAATAAATAAAAAGCATTCGATTGGGCCTAAAATACTCCCTAGAAGAACATTGACTGGGCCTAAAATGAATTTAAACTTTTTCTGTAAGCAATTATGCGAGGGCAATTTGATAATTTCGTGAAAAAGGAAACAAGGAATGATTTTTACGGCAAAAAAACGTTTTATTTCTCAACATGGTCTCCTTTTAGCTCCATACACTTCGTTTAACGTTCCTCCAACTTTTGATTCCATTCGAAAAATACGTTTTCGGAAGGTCCTCAAAATAGGCCTCTGTTTCGGTGATGCGCTCGTCTCTGGTGGCGAAGTATTACGTACTAAATTTAAAAAGTTTTTCACCCTATCGTGGTAGTTCCTTAAAAAACTTTTCTCAAAGTAAAATTATTTAAATGCGAGTTCTGGAAAATCTTTCGTTCAATAAAATACAGCAACTCTTAAGTCACAGTACTTCATAATTGAGAAGGAGTGCTGTTTATTTTTTCTAGTGACCATTCCAAGCCCAGTTATGCTAGCCCCAGACCTACAGCTGAGACTGATATGTGTGGGGAGCTGTTTTCAGCGTCTGCCAAAACGTGGAGTTTATTGCTTTGACAGTCTCTCGTTTTTAGTTTGATTCAATTTAATTTTCGATTCGATTAAAAACCAAAAAAAAGGTCCGAAAACGGACTTGTCCATTTTGTTGTGAAAATACTCAATTATAATAATAAAGAAGCTAGGATGAGTTGCGCGATTGCAAATTGATTTCATTAAGATGGCAAAGGTACAATTAATAAATACGAACTCTCATGAACACCATACGTACTATGCCGATAACGTTCTTAAGATGATCAGAGAGATTTTATTGTTGTTATGTGAAAAGTAGAGTGGCCCATTGCAGAAGGGTAATAAATATCACAATACAGTCAAACAGCTAATGTTTCTGTAAAATGGCTTCACATAAAACATGTAAGCATTTTGTTCGGCTTTGTTGTTAGATATTGTAATCAGCGCGTCATCTCAAAACTACAATGGTTGCTTATATCGAAAAGTGTACATAAGTTTGTACACGGAGAAAAATTTAGTTCAGCTCGACGCAAAGGCTACTAACATTTGCAAAAGCTCTAACTCTCAAGGAAATGTACTATTTATTGCAATTATTTCCATCAGTTTGCTGATTATCACAACAAAAAATATAAATTTTACAGTTTGAAATTATTGCAAAACATACTAAGATTTAAGTATCGCTTTGTTTATTTAATAACTTTCTTCCTTTTCCCATATAAGAGCGACATTTTGGCATAGCCCACAATCTTCCGATTAAAAAAAATGTTCAAGATATACCCAACAAAGTCGTTTTTTCACTTTCTTTTCTTTTATTTGCCTATCAATTTTTGCTTACCTAAATCAGTTGCACACCGTTCAAATGGTTAGCTTTCAATTAAGATTTGATGGAGTCACGAGCGATCAAAGTCCAATAACTTTTTTTATGGAAGCTTTGAAAATGATTCTTAAGAAAAAACAAAAGGTTGGCATTTTTGACATATACGCCATAAAAAAAATGTCTATGAGAAACCATATCTCGAGATGAGGCCCAAATTTGTTTACTAATACTAAAGACACTTAAAATGAATTTCAATCAATTCAAACTCTCCACGACAATATTTTTACTTTGTTGAATAGTAACATTCTACTTTCTCATGAGTGGCTTCTCTATCGTGTGAGGGTGGATCAATAAATCCGTGCTTTTTTGCATGAAACACACTTATTTTGAGCAAAAAAAGTTTTTCTTTTTCAGCAAAGTCTCCTTTTAGCTCATAACACTAAGTCTAAAGTTTCTCCAACTTTTTTATTCCTTCCAAAAAATAGAATTTCTTGATGTCCCTGTTTTGCATTTGTTTGAGCAATAATTTCATCGTTGGAACGAAATCTCTTTTCACCGAGCCATTACTTTAGGTTTGGAAACAAAAAATAGTCACTGGAGGCTAAATCCGGAGAATATGGCGGATGAGGTACCAATTCGTAGCTCAATTCATGGAATTTTGCCATTGAGACTACACACGTGTCACGATTGCGTTAATGGTTAGTTGAGAGCAAATGCGGCACTTATTTTGCAGATAGTTCCCAACTGATCTTTTAAAATGGAAACCACAGTTCCATATGAAATGCCTATGGCATCAGCAATCTCACGCACTTTCACTCTTCGATCGGCCAACCGGTTGGTGAATTTTTGCGGCATTTTCGGGTGTATTGACCTCAACTGTCCGTCCAGAACGTTCAGTGTCACTACTTCTTGTGCGACCAACGCGAAGCTCAGTAAACCACTTTTTTACCATTGACGTTGATGGTGCAGAGTCCCCATAGTACTTATCACACTTTTTTTTGGTTTGAGGGACAGTTTTTTTTCGTAAAAAATAATGTTTTATGAGCACTCGAAATTCACTTTTTTTCATTTTTACAAAAATCAACGAGGTTGTTTGGTTTGAACACCTGTTAAACGCCAAGTTAATGACGAAAGTGTCTCAAAATTTGACAGTAGTCTATCAACAGATGGTACTTGACAGGAGCAGCATTGCATTTCTTACAACTACGAGCGAAGTTAGAAAGTCGCGGACTTATTGATCTGCCTTCGTACGTGTACATTAGACAGTACCAGAAAAAATATTCACCGTACATCAAATCCGAAGCATTTTTGCAAAACAATTTCGAAAAAACATTTTTTTTTGGACGAACATAGAGGTCGAGCATTTAAATTTTTCCTCATACCTTTGGTATTTCAAGTCGGATCTTAAAATATGATGTTTCGATGTATTTGTCTCGAGAAGACCAAGTTTTTCTTTTAACCTCAAGTACCCACCAGATCTCAACTTCTAAGGCATAAATTAAAAAAGTAAAAGTTAAATCAAATAAAGGACGATCCTCACCATATGACACAATTTAATTCGCACCTTTATCATTTAAATAAAACAGATTTTTTATTGTGGAAGAACTTATGTTGCTAAGAAACCCACTTTAATTAATTGATTAAGCTACTTTTCATATAAAGAGAATCGAATTTTGATCGGTCATACTTCGACGTGATTCGAAATCCAAATTTTTTAATTGGAACTTATTTATACATTACAGAATAGAAAAAGAGGTAATCAAGGTCGGAAAAACTTGCAGTTAAAGAGCTAAAATGATAAAAAGCTGAAAAACTTGAAAAAAAAGGTAAAAATCGGTTTTCTCCAAAAGGCGCAGGTTCCCGATTTTAATTTTTACGGGAAATGTTTCCATATGCACTGTAAAATAAGTTCCAATTAAAAAATTTGGATTTATTTGTGATTCGATAATAACGTATTTCAAGCTCACCGTGATAAGCTATGAAAGTAATCAAGTTTAGCAAAGGAAGCTATCAAACAAAGTTATTTTTGTTGTTCTAGCCTAATAACTTGATTATTTCTTATTCCGGCTATCATTCGATCAGAGGTCATTTTAGTATGTTATACCTACTGACTCTAAACACAGAAGATATTTGTCCTAGGTACGGCAAAAAAAATTAAATCAATTTTTAATGGAATATCCGAAATACTTCCTCGGGAAAAGTTTAATGACTTTTTGCATGCTTTATTTTTCTGGCATTAGGGTGGTACAGTAGGATGGCAAAAACTGAGTTCTGGAGGCTAAGCGCTAGAACGGGGTACTTGATGTCAATGACCATTAAAGGAAAATGTTAGTCTCCTCGAGACAAAAACATTGATATATCATACTTTAAGATCGGAGTGTAAATGTCGAAGATATGACAAAAATTTTAAATCGGCAAAAAAAAAAAATTTTTCGAAATTATATTGCAAAAGTGCTTCGGATTTGGCGATGTACGCTGGACTTTTGTTTTTCTGCCTGCAAGGTGGTACGGTGTAATGTACATATATATATGTAAATGCCCTACTACGAAAGCTGAATAAAAAAATCAAAAAAAATCTTAACGGTTTCAATTTTGCATCGTGAAATTAATGACAGCCAGTATTTTTACCAGCAAATTTTTCTGCGTGTGTGTACGAATGCAGAGCAAAGCGACATCTACATCCGGTTGCTTTTGTCATGCATATGATAAAAGAAATTCATGCAAATATGAGAAACATTTGAAATATAAAACTACGTCGGTCGATCGACGCAATGCAATTTTTAAGTTGTAGGTTGATACACTTCATGTTGTAGTTGATGATAATGCTATTGTTGTTTTTATTGTTGTACTATGCACTTATAAGTAAAGCTAAAATACATATCTATATCAACCATAACAACAAAAATAGCTACAGTTGACTGACTTTGAATTGCTAAGCTTTCGAGTTTGGCTGTGGCAGCGTCAGAGACTCTGACGATTGCTGTTGCTATTGCTGCTGCTGTTGATGTTCCCCCTACACGCAATTAGAATTCGTAGAATCGGTTGACGTTACTACTAAAATATATCTTATTATAAACATATGTAGATATGTATGTATATGTATGTGGTATACATAAGACATTGATGCTGTTGTTACAAGCCTTTACTCGCTCTATGTTTCTTATGCTCATATTGTGGGGGAAAAAATTATTAGACCGTCCTTATGCGGGCCGATCCATGAAGGAGTTTTAAGTCAGAATATTACTACCTAAAACAAAATTGCTCACCTTGGTATTTGTATGTTAGTTAAGAAAAAGATAATTCAAAATATAATTGCGGTGGAATGTAGAATATCAAATAGGTAATCAAAAGTATCCTTCTTAAAAAAAGTAAACTCACTTTTGATTTTGAATAATCAAGGTCGAATTATACAGCTTCCGAAAAATAATTACGACCTTTCGAAAGGCCTTTAAAAAATCTATCGAAAGCACTTGGGCTAAGATTTTTACAGTTAGCTTAAGAAATTAATTATCTACACGAAACAAGGGGTGTCAAGCATAAATCTCAAATTATCATCCCCTCTACTTCAGTTGGTTTTTGGCCAATAGCACAACATCTTGCCCAAGTTCGAAGTCAATCGGTTCATTTGACATAAAATGCGTTACATGTAAAATCTAAAAGTGACATCGATACTTTTTTTGCTTGTCACTAGTTGACTGATTGAGATCATCTAATGGCTTCAAGTCTTACCCGACCGAAATACAAGCTACATAGCAAAGCCAGTAAAAGATGATTACATCTACCCGAACCAACAGCTCGTAATGACTACCGCGAAACGTTCAAAAAAGACCTAAGCACCTCCTTACAAATAAACCGTCGCAATAAGATGGAAAAAGCTAGATTTGTCGTGAAAAGTCCGTTTTGAGAGGTCCAGTCAATTTATGAACTCAACGTGGAAAATGTATGACAGCGAAATGAAGTTTTTAATATCAATGTAGAATTTTATTATAATCTTCAACTATACGGGTATCTGCAGTAGAACAGATAAGTGATGAACTCTGTAAGAAACTGCAAATGCAAAACAATACCTACATGCGATATTCAAGCCATGCTGCACAAAAACTCTTTTTAGTAAATTTTAATTGAGTAAAGAAATTAGAAGTGAAATCTGAACAGGGAATGAAAGCTTCCCAGACACCATTGGCGAACAGAAGACGGTGAATCAATTCCTGGATGCGACAATAGAAGATTATGAGAGGGTGACTGTTTGTTTGCTTGTAATGAATGCTGTTAAAATTTGACGATTTTGACTTTGCCAAGGGTATTGACAGTCTTTTGGAAAACTTTTTTTGGTTAAGCTTTCGAAATAGATTATTCAGCACTAATTAAAATAGACTTAGAGCTGAAATAAAGATTACAAAACATGCGAGTTGAAAGTATTAAACAAATGTCAAAATCGTGTCAAGCTTAATTTGTTAAAATTATTTCAAGTTTCCGTATTAATTCAGTATATGGATCTTTAGCCCATACAAAAATAATATGGGGTTGTAGCCCAGCATAAATCCAAGTCGTTATGCCGCAATTAACTGGCACTTCATTAATTTGCTTTAAAAAAATTGCATTCCTTAATTTTTATAAATTAATCAAACTTCATGGATGACGAAGAGCAAAATAACATCCAATACGGCTTTAAAAACGGCAAAAATGTTCAAAATATGAAAACGGTTTTGGCGACAAAAGCCACTAGGAATTAATTAAGAAATTTTAAAATATAACTGGGCAGCCAAAATATCTAGAAAGCACTTACAGGCTTAGTCGTAGCTAACTTTTTTACGTTATAATCTTATATTCGCATCGATGAATTAATATAGCTTACAAAAATGCTAAGTTAAAGTCTAAAGAATGAATTCCGTACTTTACAATTGCGTTATCAACAACCGAACTACAAGGCGGAATGGTTGCTCCCTTTTGTTATTTCAGTAAACCCGAAACCCGGTTACTTTTATGAAATATTTTTCAACAGCAATCTTTTGGGGTTTTTTATTGTGGATAATAAAATTTCCTGAAAAATATAAAATAAGTGCCAGATGAATAATTTTAAAGAAAAAATTCTAAAACTTGCCACACGCTCACTTAAAAAAGAGCTTGTTTTCAATGGCAAATAACTTAATCAGCAGTGGTTACGCAAAACTCAATCCATTTAAGAAATTCTTGCTGTGACCTTTTTCCCCAATCGGAAAAAAATGCGAAAGTCAAAAATCGAACATAACCCATTTACCTCAAACTTGGTGAAGGTGTCCAAGTGCTTTCGGTAGATTTTTTAATGGTCGTAATTATTTTTCGAAAATTATAAATTGAATACCTTCGACTTTTTTTGAAAGAGAGCCAAGGTTTTTTCACTTTAGACACGTTAAATTCTGTTTTCTAACTTCTTGTAAACTACATCTTGAACATCTCGGCACTACTTGTGCCGGTGCAAAAAATAATGTCGAACTGTTTGCGTTCAAAGTTTGCTTTCTTGTCCGAGAGTTTCCTATAGTCCCAAAATGAATGCAAAATTTGAATTTCGCGGCATTTGTGCGGTAAAGTACTGTTATTGAAAAAAAAAGTGACAGTTCAGGGTTATTTAAAATGGAGCGCTACATAAAAGACACCGCCAGCTGTCATACTATCTTTTCTTGGCACACCCTTTATATCACTGTTTCAAAACCTCTTACATATTGCTTAACTAAGTCCAGGAAATGTACCATATTGTGAAGCTTAACGCGTTTCACGCCTCATTATGGTCATTAAGTACGTATAGCAATGAAATAGTGCACACTTATATAAATAAAAGATAAGTGTAAATGATATGATAACAACAATAATATCAAATAAAACAAAATTAATTCGTAAACAAATCAGTTTGAAAAATTAAATGATAAAGACATAGCAATCGAAAAGTTAATAGCAATGGTGTTTGGTTGCTCAGTTTTCAGAGAAGGCTAGGAAAAATGTTAATAATCATAAATCAGCAAATGTAGAATAAATACAATAGTTTTTCAAAACGTTAATAATCCAGTGCAAATCAGTCATTACAAAGTACTCTTTCTTTTTGTATTTGTAATTTAATACTCTTACTAATTATTTTAAATAATTGGTCATTCTAAATTGAAAATGATGGAACCCAGATATAGTAAATGGATTGGAATGATTTTTTTTGTCTTGGATATCTAATGCCATAAAGTAACAACAACGCATTAAAAATTAACGCAATTTCGAAAATCCGAAAACTTACCTACTGCCCATACAAATTAAATTTAAAACGCTATATTGCGAGACTTACATATTTAAGGTAATGCAATCAAATTTTACACAAATCCCACGAATGGTTCGGACAAGTTCTTGACTAGTACTATCCCAGAAGATTATGGCCTTGCCACCTCCTTTCAAACTAACTTTCTGTTTTATATGAAACGTCCCCATAAAATAGGCCTTCTTTAGCAGGCCTGATAGAAATACTCTTCAAGCAGGCCTTCCTGCATCGCTTGCGTTGAGAGCCCTTCTAAGACCGCTTGCCGTGGAAGAGGTCACAGAAGTACTTTCAAAAAATGAAATTAATGCGTCGTGAGACTCTTAGTTACTTGTTTTTTTTTGTATCTGCGTCACCTCGCATGCGTTGGGCTATTTTTAATGTTTGTTTTTTGTGACGTTTTCTTAATTTATAATTTGACACTGCATACACACAGCACTCTACCACTTAAACATAACATGATACAGAAGACCAGCCTAGCAACATGCACACCGTTCCTTAATTCTCACCATTTATCTACTTTTAATGTCGTATAAGTAAAATGCAATGACAAAAAAGTAATTTCGAATCATAAAACATTGCAATACATGAAATAAAAAATACATGAAGTCCTTCTTCTTTGCCTTCTAATATCAGGCCTTATAGCACTGCTGCTATATAGCATTTCAATGGAGTGAAACTATGCTGCTAATTAAAATTTCACTAATAAAATTTACTTATTGTTAATATTGACAGATTGTGAATAAAAACAAAAATCATAACAAAAAAAAAACACAATTAGCATACATGTTTTTATTTGCATGAAAGTTTAGTTTTGAGAAGACCTCTCACAATCGCAGTAGTGCTAGCAGGCCTTCTCCGGGGAAGGCCTTGTTCAATTTCCTGCTGGGATGCCTCTCGAGAACAACTGCGGCAGTACTCAAGCAGAGGCTGGATATATGTATGTATATTCGAAAAATTTGAAACGCTATACTGAAAGAGATATTTACGATGTTGCAACCAAATTTCACAAAAACACTAGAAATGGGTCGTACAAGCTCTGGACGATTTGGCGAATTTGCACAAGAAGGCCTCACAGAAAGATTGGTATGCCATATCCAAAACAAAATGCGAAAAAACCTGAAGAGATCAATAATTAAAATGATTTTGCATACCAAAATGACATCAAATGCAATTTTAACACGTCATTTTCTCTATTTTTCCAGACTGTGCCATTTATGTGTCTGGATAATTTCATCGATTTTTTTACATTATGATAATTTTTTTTTTGTTAATGGATTATAGCTGAAGTTCGTATCATTATTGAATATGAAGCAAAAAAATCAAACACTTGTTGATTGCTAATAACATTTACAATACTGTAGAAAATCAAAGAAATTATAAAAAATGTGCCATTCATGTATATGTCTATTGCCCTGATGGGAACCACACCTGCTATAAATCCCTGATTGAAAATAAATAAAAACTGTTTAAATTCCTTAGTACTTCTTCCACTCCAATAATAATATTTACTTGAGAAAGAACTATTGTCAATTGTTCAATTGAAAAATGACTACCACGTAACTTTTGGTGTAAAAATTTAACTTTTCGAACATACTAATGTAATTTTTCACCAAGCCACACTGGCTATACTAATTTAAGCATAACCTGGCTCTTTAAAAGAATTTATAAGCAACCCATTCGTAGCGTGGTCAGAATTTTTTTGGAGAGATAATTTTCCAGATACTTTTTTCTGAATTCTGAGCACTTGAAAAACATGTGTCTGTGACAAATCAATTCGGGTACCACAAATAGTTTAAAAGAAGAAGCCGCGAACGTGTTAAGCATAAAAGCAATCGTCGTTCTTATAGTACATAGTATGATCTTCAAACTATTACTCAAATCTTATCAACAACCAGCAAATTATCTGTCTAATCTTTATGACGTACAAAACTTGATTTTGTTCGACAAAGTTTATGTATCACAGAAACAATATGAATAAATTGATTTGATTGATAAAATAATGAAAATTTATATTTTCGGTACGTATGACTCGTCAACGCTCGCTCCGAAACCACAATAAACGAGTTCCTTCACATCACACTACTTGTACAACAAAAACAAAGTAAACATTTTAAAATTTTATGTATTTTATTGCTATAAGAAAACAATTTAATTATGACGTTATAGGCAAAAAACAACAGCAATTTCCGATTTCCATTATCGAAGATCTGCTGAACGAAATTGCTCATTCAGTTTTTTTATCGTTTGTATCATTTTTGATTGTTTGCAAACGAGTTTCTGGTTGTAAAGGGTGTTTTTTTTAGAGGTATAGAGCTTCGAATTGAAATAAAACACAAGAAAATCGTTTCAATGTCCATCAATTTGGCTTTATTGGAAGGATAATTTTATGCCATTAATATTTAAATATGATTTCGGGCATGTGGCCGCCGCGGCTGGCTCGAATAAAGCCAATTCTACAGGTCCAATTTTGAACCACTTTTTCGAGCATATGGGGCCGTATGTCGGCAATGACGCCACGAATGTTGGCTTCCAAGTCCCCTAACGTTTCTGGTTTGTTGGCGTGGACGAGCGACTTCACATATCCCCAAAGAAAATAATCCAATGGTGTCAAATCACACGATCTTGGTGGCCAATTGACAGGTCCATTCCGCGAAATTATGCGCTCATCGAATGTTTCCTTCAATAAATCGATTGTGACGTGCGCTGTGTGGCATGCAGCGCCGTCTTGTTGGAACCACAACTCATCCACATTCATGCCATCCAATTCGGGAACAAAATAGTCGGTTATCATGGCTCTATACCGGTCTCCATTAACGGTAACTGACTCTCCAGCATTATTTCGGAAGAAGTATGGCCCAATGACTCCACCAGCCTATAGAGCACACCAAACAGTCAGTTTTTGTGAATGTAATGGCGTCTCAAGGGTCTCATGTGGATTCTCTTCACTCCAAATGCGGCAATTTTGCTTGTTGACGTAGCCATTCAACCAAAAATGAGCCTCATCACTGAACAAAATTTTGCGATGAAAATCAGCATCGAGATCAATCTCATTTTCGGCCCATACACCAAAATCACGACGCATTACATGGTCTCGCGGCTTTAATTCTTGCACAAGCTGGATCTTGTAAGGTCGCAAGCCAAGATCTTTGCGCAAAATCTTCCATAAAGTTGATGGACAAAGCTCCAATTGCTGTGCACGGTGGCGAATCGATTCATTCGGGTCCTCTTCAACATTTTGCTCTACAGCGGCAATTGTTTCTTCGGTGCGCACTGTTCGACGTCTCTGCGGATGCGTATTATCACATAGAGTAAACGTAGTGCGAAAACGATCCATGGTTAACCGAATTAATTGCTCTGATGGACGATTATGTCGACCATAAAATGGACGGAGCTTGCGGTAAACTTCGCGAACCGAACCATTATTTTCGAAATAAATTTGCACGATTTGCAAACGTTGTTCTTTTGTCAACCTGTTCATGATGAAATGGCAAACCAAACTGAACATAAATGACATTAGAGTTGCCAGATTTGACCATAAAATGCCAGTTTTATCTCTATTCGAAAAACAAACCTCTAAAAAAAACACCCTTTACAAAAGCTTTGTTTCTGTTGATAGATGGAAAGAAAAGCAAAAGCAAAAACAAAAGCCGAAATAAAAAAGTTAGTTCATGTTTATTTTTATCACTTCAATTTCCTGTTTTATTTACGAATGAATGACAGACGGCAAAATGTTTCAATAAAAAACAAAAAGAAACACAGCAACCAACATACCAACCTACCACATCAATATAATTTTGCGTTTGCATACATTTGACGTTGCCGAACTGACATCTTTGATTTGGCGCTGATTGACAGCTAGTTAGCATGACAGCAACGACAGACGTATGGTGCTAAGGCGTCGGCGGTGAATTTGTGAAGTAAAAATATAAATATAATAACTCAAATACAATTTTAAATACATATGATTTATGTACATACATACATATTTATGTATGTATATAAAAATGTGTTTCATGTCTTAACACGATCTTTTCGTAACTCTGAACTTTGCTTTATAGCTGGGCCATCTTTTTGAAAGTATGTATGTACATATGTTTTTAAATGAAAATGTGTGTACGGAACAAAAGTTCCATAGTGAATATAATACGGAGCAGTTCGGAAAACTTCAAAACAGAATCTTTAAGACTCGAACAGAGGAAAATTAAAACGGTTGAAATTTACTACTGTGGAATGAAAAATAAAGTTTCGAACTCCAAGCTGAAAACTTTTAAGATAGGTTTCAAGACAGCGTACTCTAGAAATACATTTAGCAATAACAAAAATATGCTCACTTAGACTCTAAGGAATCTTTGAAGTGCATCGTGTTTACCGATGTAAATCTGAATCTTACACGCCCATAAGCCTGACATCCTTATTCTAAATTATAGAAAGAGTAGTTGAAAAATATAGAGATGAAAGACTTGTGGCAAGATCCCTTCATCCACAATATGCCTGTAAATCAGCAGCATTTATTAGAGGTCTGCATGAGTGCGCTTGCTGTGTTAGCAAACTCTTGTGCTCGCTGTCCAGACATTCTGCGAGTCATCAATAGACTCGCACAAAATAGAACGATTCAACGACATGACTTGGCTTCGTTTGCACTCTGACTCGTATTTCGCTGTCAACGTTGTTCAAACCGAACATAAGAAAAAGCAAAGAACAAATGCAATGTCAATACGTTGAAGGGCAAGAGTAGAGTTTTTACTGTGTGGTATGATTATTTTTGAGTTTATCTCTAAGCGGCACGCGTCATTCAAATTGTTGTCGTAATTTTTGTTGGTGTTATAATTAAAAATGGAAATGGCACAGGTTAATTGAAGTTTTTCCTTGTGTTCCTTTTCAAATTAAATTAGTGTTATTTTTTCATAGGAAAATCCAAATTCAAGCGGCGTGTGTTAAATATGCAATATAAGAGGAAAAAGTGGTGTGTGTGATGTATTTGGTCAGGTTAAAACTGGAGCTGGTATTCAATTTGTTGCATACAAAACTTACTGCTATATCTATATTAGGGTGTGCCATTTTTGAGCAACTTTATTTTTTCAACTAAAAAACAGGCTTAAAACTTTCAGAAAGGTGAAAAAGGAAGCCTCTAAAAATTCGAGCTCTTAATGCCTGCTTCTAACTTTCCATTTTCCATATAAATTACATGGAAAAAAAATGATTTTATTTCTTTCTGTTGTAGTTTGAAATGAGAACATTGTAGAAATGAACTGAAACATTATTTTAGTAGGAAATTGAACGTTCTACAAAGAAAAAAAAAATGCGAAGAAGGGTATTTAAATTTTGGTGAGGTCAAACTAGTTTTAGTTAAGATTGAGCACAGTCTAATATCAATTTCAGTTCAGAAAATGTTTGTGTAGTTCGTTTATTAAACTGAATATGAAATTCAAAATCATTTAATTAAGAACTTGCTCCGACTTAAGCTCATTTGAACTTAAATAACAAAATTTGAAATCAAAGTATCGATCCAGATTAACACTTTCAAGATATATCAGTCACTCACTTATTTCGCATTACAAAATAAAGGTGGTTAGCCTCTCGTACTTTTTCACGAACAATGAAAATGTTGTTGAATCGAAATTGGTTGTTTGGAACATTCTAACTATTGTTATTTTTACAATGAAGAAATGTTTTTACGTATCAATTTTTTCTGAATATTGAAGAACATCTAATAATAAGCAAAAAATTTTTGTGGTACAATTGAAAAATACGCTCAGTAAAGCATCTTGTTTTCTATGAACAATAATGAATTTTCTTTTTTCTTAACACGCGCTCTGGCTGGCTAAAGGTAGTGGCACGAATTTTAATAAACCAAACCGATGGATCATGCTGAATGATGCCTGACCATTGCAAACAGGTTTCAGCAAAACAGTAAAGCGGAGACCGAAAGACCGACCAAACATGCTATTAATTTGACGAATCACCTAATTATAGTGAACGTCGCCGTCATCGCATTAAGTAGTCTTTGGTCCCAAAAAGCGCTGCGTAACCTTAAGCTGCGGATGACAATGAAGTTTTCCTACTTTTGATTGCTATATTTTTTTACTTCTTCTCCCCTCTATTCTTTAGCAGTTTCAGTTTGCTTTATATTTTATTACATTGAAGTCAGGCTCTTTTCATAAGTTTAACTTGATATTCTTAAGTACGTCTTTTTAACCTTTTTTAATTTCGGTCGGTTTGTTTTTTGGCACGTGGACAAAACCCGCAACAAGAAAAAAATATTTCTCGTCAGTAGCATTGTTTTTGACATTTATGTTTCGTCAATGGTTACTTTCTTTTATTGAATTTGCAGCTTAAGCTTCGGAAAGTAGTACCGTCTTGCATTTTTTATGAATTAAGTCCACTTTGTTTTTTCACATTATACAATCGAATACAAATTCTGAGCTGTTTGGTATACATAGCTGTAATATTTTTATTTATTTTTTGATACAATTTACTTAAACCTTTTTTGTACCCGACACTCAAGATATATTCAGTTTAGTAATGCGTTTGTAACGCATTGAAGAGGGTGTGACAGGCTTAGAAAAGTATATATATTCTTGGGCAGCATCGCCACCTGAGTCGGTTTCGCCATTTCCGTCTATCGGTCTGCTTTTGGTAATTACGATTACAGGAATATCAAAAAAGGTAGATGAATATAATTCAGTAGGACAATTTTGCCGCCTCCAAGCCTTGCGCCCGGGGTGACTGCCCTTGCGTATTTCTTTAAGACATTTATGTACTTAAGTTTATCATCATTAAAACACTGTGTGCAGTCGAATTCGTGGAAAAACGACTGATCTCAATTAAGCGTAACTTGGGGTCGCTGATCCCAAATTAAATTAACAGTTTATCCATGGAAAACACAGATGGCAGAACCCTTCGGTTTGTGCACAAAAATATTTTATGCCTTTTTCCAGCGTTTATCAACTAAAATTTAATTATTAAAAACGCCCCAAACAATTTGGTTTCTCGAACATCAACGAAAATATATCAAAAATTGTATTTACCTTAGATCGTTTAACCAATTGATGTCACCTACAAAGTTTTTCACGCAGGGACGTTCACTTCAATTTTTTTGTGGTTAGTTTTCGTTAAAAACTTTTCCTATTTTTCTTTTTCTTTCGTTTTGTTGTTCGTCATATCGCCGTTGACGTCGCACATTGGGAAGAACGTAGGCAAAACGCGTGCAAAAATTGTTAGTGCTATAAACATTGGGGTGATTAAAATTTTTTTTGCTCCAAACGGGTTTAATATTAGCAGGTACACGAAAGAGAATTCTGGTGTAGTTTGAGCTCATAATATTAATGGTGGTTCATCGAGCTTTTTAATTTTTCAAACGATTTATATAGGAAAATATGCAGAAAATATTAGACAGTTTCGAGTATATCTCATAAAAAAAATTTCATACGAACAGGACTAAAGCCATCGGAGAGAACATAATATTTGTTAAAAAAAAAATATACAAAAAAAATTTTTTTCTATCTTTCTTCGACATATCCCTGAATTCTGAAAGCTACCGAAATATTAACTTCCCGAAAAAATAACCTGATACATTTTGATAGTAAATTTTATGATCTTTCTAATAGGGTTGGCCCCGTTTGTATGAGATATTTTTTTCACGAGATATTGAGACAAATATCTAGTAAGCCATTTCGACCCACACAAATCGTATGGAAAACTAAAAAGATCGATGAGCCAACTGTAAATATTAATATTATGAGCTCGAATTGCACCAAAATTCTTCTTTCGTGTACTTGCTACTATTAAACCTGTTTGGAGCAAAATAAAATAAATAAAATTTAATCCTCCTAATATACATACATGTATAATTACGCACTTATAGATATGTATATATACATTTATCATTTATTTTATCCTTAAAATTTTTCAAAAATGCCTTTTTTTTCCTACGCCAGAAGCTGATATCCTACCGCCGATAGGAAAGACTTTAAAGGAATTACGCTGTGTTAAACCTAACTAAAAAATTTAAGTTCTGACGACGGATTATCGAAGCTAGCCAAAAAATTTTAAAAAGTAGTTTAAAGTGGATATGATTTAGTGAAACATATATAAATATCATGACAATCATGAAATCTATATAAATATCAATTCCGCCGCATCACGCGAAACTACTGGATAGATTTCGATACAAATTTTTATGTTTTATTCCTTTGATGCTTGGTATTTTTTTCCAATAAAAATATAAACATTAAAGTTAAGATATGTATAGACATGAGCCCAACTTTACAGGCTACATTTACTTTGTTATCGGAAAGGCTCAGAACGTAGTTGTAACTTTTGTGGGCAATGGGGCGTAGCGATTCCTAATAAAAACCCTTTAAAAATTATAACTTGGCACCTATGGTAGCAGGTGTTTTAAAATTTGGTGCTAGGAGATATATATATTACTGTGTTAAACACTTCACATGAAATGTGAGCTGGATTTGACAATGGCGCGTAGCTCCTCCCATAGCACAAGACACAAAAATTACTAGCCTTGGTATTTATACTAAGTTGTGAAATTTGGTTCATGAACCCAATTGTCTACTGTAAAGACTGCGTCAAATGTAGACGTGGTTGCGCAATGGAAAGTACGCGGGCAGAGTTAGAGCCTGCTTTTACTAAATGATAGAAAGAACTAGAGTAACTCAATATGCATAGTAATTTTTTTCTTGAAATCTTATATCTAAATTATATGAGGAATATTTTTACAGATTATCTCAATCTATTATCAACCAATAAAATGTTTTACTTGTGGTCACCAAACTCAAATGCCATATAAGGGTCAACCATGATGCGTGAAAAAGTATTTAAAAAATTTCATTGAAAGAATTTTAATATGAACCATTTATTTCTTTTTATTTTTTCATAATTGAGTAGACATCTTAAAATGGGTAAATTTCTAGTTCTGCAAACGTCTGCAGCTGACATGTTACCGCCATTTAGGTGACACTACTAATCAGTACCGAAATTTTTAGTGGATTCGAGTGAAGTTCTAAAAGTTTTAACCTATGAAAAATATTTTTTTCAAATTTCAAGAAATGCCACATGACGCTCATCTAAACATATCTGCGTAAATGAGTACAACTGAAATTTAATTTTTAAAGCAAATCAAATATGTAAATATTTTTGCTCTACTTATAGAATATCGTAGAATTCCATTCAAAAATGGTGATTCTACTGATTACATCATTGATAATGATATTTTTTAGTAAAAAAAATCTTTCATTAGGAGCTCAACTTCGGTCAAATGAGTTGCAAAATTGATTTTCGACATAATGGATGTGTCTCAATTACGAAATGTGAAGAAACAAATTTAGGCCTTCTACTTTTGAAATATTTCTAATTCGCACGTTTTGCCTACGTTTTTCCCAATGTGCGTCGCCGTCGTCGTTCGTATCATTCAACAACACAACTAACCATCCGCCGACAACCGGACTAAAAGTCAACAACCGCTATCGGCATTGCTTGGATTTTGTTGGAGGGAAAAACAACTGCAACATCAAGATCGACATCGACGCATTCGTTGGCGCACACGGATACTCATGTCGTTTACGCATCAACAGTTTGTATGACTGACTCTCCACATATATCGTGTTTTGTAGTACATATCTGTTGATTTTATGCGCAAACACAATAAATGTCAAGTTATAGCGTTTGTGCCCCAGTCAGCCAGCCAGGCAGTTAACCTACCATCCAATCAACCATACGTTTAACGTCGCAATAGTCGTTGTGCCATAACTTGAGGCCCTTTTATAGAGATTTAAACCGTGCTCAAATGCAATCATGTTTTTTCTGTGCTTTTATTTGTTGATTTTTTTCTTTAATTTGGTCTGTCTTCTTCATTTCGTTTATCATAATCGCTATGTCCCAGTGTCCCAACATTTTGGTGAATGTGTTTTTCAGCAAACCCCTTTAATTTATTCTATTGTTGCTAGGGTGTTGCGTTGCGATTAGAAAATGTGAGTTCTTATTATTAGAATTCCTCGACAAAACATTCCAATGAAAAATATGGATACTTTTATTCCAGGTTTCGTGTTAATCCACTTAAAGGTTTCTGAAGTAAATATAAGAGTTACGTGGACTTACCCGAACAAATCTTGGACGCTGCGAAAATTTTCAACTTTAGACCCTGATTGATTACTAAATAATTTTGAAACTGTTGTTATTTTCGTTGTGAATACTGTAATTAAAATAAGTTTGTAAATTTTAAGTCCAGTCTGCAAATGCACATACGATGGGAGCTGTTATACTTCGAATTTTAAATGTTGATGTTTTTAGGATACTTATGGCTCTGGCTATTTTTCAGATCTAATAATTCAAAGCAGGAACAATGAAATTCAAAAAAAAAGCTTCCATTACAATTATCATACTAGACTTCAAACTTTAAAGAAAACCGATTACATTTTCAAAAACGACAATTTATTTTTGAAACTTGAAAATCTCATGGATATGTATATCGTTTTAAAAATAAAGCTCGAAATTTTTTATGACAACAGCGAAAATTATTAAACAAAAAAAAAAATAAAATTTGGCCGATTATTCGCGGAGTATTTCAAAGCAAAAAACTTTAGTTTCCAAAAATGTATGTCTTTTAAATAGCTGGATAGCGAAAATAGGAAACCTTCGTATTGAGCCTTGATGTGGTTCTTGGTTCCAGCGCTTCGACTGTTCACTGCATTCCAGATGCAATCTGCTTCTCATATATCTGCTCTACGATCATGCGAAGGATAATCATTTGAAAAATAAAAGATTTGTTCGAACGAAAGCCTACTAAAAAGGCGTTTCAGAAATATTTTGAGAATCGGTAGAAATGATGGCAAGAGTGTGTGGACTACTTTAAAGGAGACCATAGAATTGCTGACAAATAAATAAATATTTTTCGATGTAATTTTTGATATTTTTGCAACGCTATTTTTTATTTTTGCTGGCTTGATTTGATATAAATATAATTTTATTTAACTTCATGCTTTCGTAATTAATTACTTCATGGAATCAACTGTACGTTTTAATGTATAGATACAAATTATAAGAAATAAATAAATTAATGAAATCATTTTTATTACTTATGGAATTCACCTTAAGTCAACAAAAACAAAAAGTATTTTTTTTGAAATACATAAATAAAAATCCAGAATTTTTTTGTACATGAAGCATTCAGAAAAATCATTGAAATTTAGACTTTTGTGACCTTGAACATATGATTTCGAAACTTTCGCTCTATTCAATATTCTATTTTCTTCATAACATTTCCCTAGAATTTTTAAATAAGGTTGATCCAAAAAACTCAAGCTTTACCATATGCATACATACATTTATGCATGTGTATGTACATACATAGATACGTACATACGTATTCACAGATCTTCTACAGTATGTACCACATCACGAATGCCATTTCGTTTTATGCCTTATACACTACATCAAGGTAATAAAACTCCATTTTAGGTTAGAGGTTGCTGCTGTTGCTGCTACTATTTTCGCTGCTGCTGTTTAGTCCATTTGTGTCCGTCCATTTTTGGTCGTTCCACTGACTGGTGCTGGTTTGTTGGTGTTTCGTTGATTGTAGAGATTTGTTTTGCTGCTGAATTCTTCATGTTTATTGTTTTGTTAAAGTTGATTTTATATTATGGCAGCGGTGTTTGCTGCAAGTTGCTTTTGATAAAAAGCTAAGGAAGAAAATATTTTGAAAACCAATGGACAAATACAATTTAAAAAATTTCCTCAACTATCGAAGAATTTTGAGCTAACAAGATCAAGTAGACTTTTGGGACGAAGTGTTTTGAATGAAAATAAATTCATTTCATTTTTGCCTGTACTGCCTTCGAAATCATAAGACGGACTAAGCAATTAGTTCGTGTCTCAAATCCCTAACTACGAAATTTTTGAAAATTACAGTAGACTCGCAGTTGAGGGAACCCTTGGTTAAGAGAACTACTCGATCGAGGGCACCGCAAAAATTTTTCCGTTGACTACTCTATAGAGGGAACCTACGATCTGATGAGTGCTGAATAGAAGGAACTTATCAAGTTTAGACGAAAATGGTTCCTGTTTTGTTTTATTCAATGAAAGTAAAGGGATTTTTATTTACAAGTGTGCTTTTTGACTGAAAGTAGTACGGTTAGAGTAAAGGTTGAATTATGCATTTTAATCCAATAAGTGATTAGTGAGAGAATGGACTGAAATAGATAGCAAAATTACAGATAATACAGACGATGAAGTTAAGACCGTAACCGAGGCCATTCAAATTTTTTAAAAATGGTCGAATGGACAGAGGAGAGCACTAACTCGCTTGAACAACACTTGATGAAGCTGCAAAATATCAGAGATATACATATGTATGTATGTAAATAATTTGTTCTTGCATAAGACATTAATATGCCATGTAAGGTGAAACATTAAAATTTAAGTAAGTGATATTTTTTGTTTGTTTAATGATTCCTGCATTTATTATACGCAAATATGCAACAGAATGTGAAATAAATCGTAGTTTTTAACCTTCATACGGTCACTATTAACATATGTTAATATCGCAATATATAATTTGCTGTATCTCGCTTATTCGTGATGCGATTCTCAAGAAGCTTCGACTCAGTGACTAATTTTTCAACCTCTTTTCGAAAAACTTAAAAACCGCTGTAAATATTAATTTTTTCCGTTTCTTTTTGAAAAACTGTCGTTTTTATCCCATATTTAAATATTTCTTTTATATCAGACATTTTGATTGTTTATGTGCATTTTTTATGTTACAATATTATAATGTTAGCTAATGATAAGAAGGCGTTTTTAAATAATAGCTTATTGAAAAACCGATAGCTTAAAAAATTTTATAATTATATTTAGTTATTTTAAGTTTTTGAAGAAGTTTTCACATTTTGTTAGAACTTTGCTATGTTCAACACAAAAAGGCTTCTTGAACTGGATACAAATTTTCCTAGCTGTGCGTTTTCGTTTGTGTTCCTCGTGGTAGGATATATAGCAAGATCTTTTTACTTAGGAAGGACCACGATCATCTCCATCCTGGACAAAATTTTCAGTAGTGTCAGTTTTCAACGAGTGAATAGTTGCTCCAACCGTATAAAACTAGTTTCACGAAATATATTTTGCTGCCTCATTCGTTGCAAATCGGGCGGAGTTTCGCTCCATATTGCTCCATCCTTAACCATAAAAAAATGTTCTCCTTCCTCCTTAGAATAAGGCGCTCCTGCTACTTCAGGCTGATATACCATCATATCCTCATTAATCATGTGTCCTTCTGTTGCGTCTGTTACCTCTGTTTCCGTAATGTCCTCATCCGAGTCCATATTGGCAATTAAATGCTCATAGTATTGTGCCTGCATTTTAAACGATAACCCGAACATTGAAAATATAGCTAAGTTTTTCAATTAAATGTTTTTCAAAATAATTCATCCTGTACTTATTGAGCCGCAGAAGAAGCACTCAGAATTTTAAATTTTTTATTTTTATCTGCGATTTTCACTTATGAGATAATACATTTATATTTTTTTAATTAAAAAGATCACTTCTACTAAGGAAAATCAAAACAAACTAACAAGGAAACGCAACAACTGAATTCTAGGTTAAACCCAAAAATATTGTAACAATAGCAACTTTTACAAGGCGTGCTATAACGCAATGTTCAAATTCAAAAATCATAGTAAATGTGTAAATTCGCATACATTTTGTATGAAAACAAAAATATTAACATATGTAAATAGTGACCGTTACCGCAATAAAACATTGGCAACCGTGTGAAGGTTAATTAAAACCTACGAGTTAATTTTAGATGTTTTGGTGCCAAGGTAAAATCTAGTTAATTTAACCAGAAATCTGATTGAAAATATCAAAAATTAATCTAGTTCATTCAAAGCTATATATAGATAAACTCAATTGGGGCTTGTTCTATCTATTTAAATTGACTACAAAATTGCAAAAAATAAAATATAGCCACTTTTTCATTGACCACCCAATAACACCTCCATTTGTCTTACGCACTTTAATTTCCCATTCACATTTGGCCTTAAAATCCCTTTATCAGCCTGTGCTAGTGCGCCACACACATGAGCCTGAGAGCCAGCCTGACAACATTCACAGAACTTTATTATTTATTAACATTTAATGTCGCAGATACACAGTTCTGAAAGCAAAAAAGTAATAGCGAATCATAAAACAATATTTAGATTTCATTCATTACATACAAACGCAAATTAAATGGTGAAAAGCAATAATTTATAGCCGAAAAATATCCATCATTTTCATTACAATGTGTTAATAATGTTTTGTGATTCGTTACTCTTTTGCTTTCGGAAATATATATATGCGACATTAAATTTAGAAATATTTCTGTAAAAAAATTCAATGTTTACCAGCGTTGTAGAAACTTCCAGTTAAATTTAAAGTTTCCTTGTTGAACATATTGAAACACAAAAAAAAATCAACTAAAACTAAATTAACCAGCCGTCTATTTAAAATAATCAAGATGGAAATGGCTCAGCATGAATTAGTTCCCTTAACCTCGAGTCTACTGTATAAATGAATTTCACCTATCAACTCGTTTCTGTTATCATTTTAAAAGCTGTGTAGCTATTCTAAGAGAGAAAATATTTCTATGGAAATCTCGAAATCTCCTTTTTTGTCGAAAAAAATATCATTAACCAGTAAGACAAGTAGCTCAATAAATAAAGCAATGGAGAGAAATCATTTGTTCCTTAAACTAAAGCAACGCTTGAACAAACTAATCACCAAAATAAAATTGAATAAGGTGTGACTGGCAGCTTGAACTCAACTTACCATAAAAAATATTTAAAAAAAAAATATTTACGTTAGGCAATCTTTTTTTGCACGAGTACTTTCTTACATAAATAACTACGTAGCAGCTTTTACGCATCCCAACGGTGGCATAGTTGCGACTTCAAAAGATAAACCTGAGTTGTCTTTTTGTGTGTCAACATATTTTGCTCATTGATTTCATTTCTATTGCCCGTAAAGGTTAAAATATTTATTTCTGGATCAGTATTGTTTTCATCTTCTTTTTTTTTTGGTTGGTGTCTTTCTGCTATTCACAAACTATTTTTATTTTTCTGTCACATTGTTAACATTGAAATTGTTACCATGGGTAGTAACCGTAAGTTAGACGTTGGCATGGGTAAAAATCAATTTTATTTTTATCATAACTTGCAAGTAATTTTTTTTTTTTTGTTTTGTCGAGCATAAGGTGCGGCCGTCAAAAGCCGAATTCAAGTATCGAGATTAGGATAATTTTGAATACGCTGAATACGAATTTGATTTGCGTTTAATGAATGAATGTCGTTTTTATTTCATTTCATTTCATTTCTTTATTAAGTCTTTGGAATAAATTTCCTTACAGACTAGATACACAATTGGCTTATTATAGTAATTAAGTAAAGTAACAATGATGAAAATAAAATTCAGTTATTAAAAATAAATATAAAAATAAATAATAATTATAGTAATTGAAATTAAAATATATTAAGACTTTTTAAAAGAATCTTTAGACATTGAAAAATCAAATTCATTAGTAAATGATAGTCTATTAAATAATGATAGAGCTCTAGAAATAGGCTCATTCTAAGCATAATTAGTTTTATGGTTCTTTATGAAGAATAAATCAAAATGTCGCAACTGTCTAGGTGGAATATAAAAATCAATTAATTGAAGTAACTCCGGACAGTCAATATTAGAATTAACTATGTCAAAAATAAAAGTTAAGGACATAACCTTCCTTCTCAACTCTAGGGTATTTAATCCCAAAAGTAAGCAACGTGCATTATATGAAGGTCTAGAATCACCAAAATCTAATGAACGTAAAGCGAATCTAGAAAAAGTTTTCTGAACTCGTTCAAGTCTAGCACAATGAATTACATAAAACGGATTCCAAATGATGGAGCCATATTCCAATCTAGACCTTACAAATGAAAAATAAAAACCCTTAAATGCATAAGGGTCAGTAAACATAGAACTATGTCTGCGAACAAAAGCCAACATTGCATAAGCTTTTGGAATGACATAATTCAAATGCTCAATAAATGTGAACTTAGCATCAAAAACTATCCCCAAGTCCTTAATAAGATTAACTGACCTGAGATATGTACCCTGTATGTGGAACCGGCAATCAAGTACATTATTTGATTTTGTAAACGCACAGTGAAAGGATTTACCAATATTTAAAGGCAACTCATTAAGAATACTCCAGCAGCTGACATTGCATAAGTCACGTTGTAAAAATTCGACATCACTTTTACTCTTTATACGATTAAATATTTTCAAATCATCTGCATAGAGTAAAAATTTTGAGAACCGAAAGCAATTATGAATGTCATTTATGAACAAAATAAAAAATAGTGGTCCAAGGATGCTTCCTTGTGGTACTCCAGAGGTGGCTATAAAACTATAAGATTTATTTTTATTAATGACTACAACACACGGTCTATAACTCAGATACGATTTAATCCAATTAAGAAATGTACCATGAAAGCCCATTTTGGCTAGTCTTACGATTAAAACACTGTGCTTAACTTTATCGAAGGCTTTTGCGAAGTCAGCATATATAACATCCACCTGGTATCCCAATCCAAAAGAGGAAACACAAAAATTTGGAAATAATGACAAATTTGTTATGGTAGATCGACCAGACACAAACCCATGTTTCGTCATGAACATAAAAAAAAGTCAGCAAATAGTACTCTGTACAAAAATCAGAGATGCAAACGCAAAATGGTATCCGATTCAGCGTGAAAATTTGTTTTCAATGGTAACTTATTTGATCATTCAACGTCATTCAAACTGTTCCTTAACAGTTATTCAAAAGAGCTGGTTTACCCTAAAAATTCTTCTCTATTCTCTTTGTGTTTTGATTTTTTTACTCACGAAAGCTAAAATTTCTTTGTGCTTGTAAATGCCGTAAGCAGAATAACAGCGAACGAGCAGAACGAAAGAGAATTTCCGAGTACGACAAATTCTTTACTCGACCCTTTCGATTTTCCCTTCTTGCCAACAAACAACATGAATTTTCGAATGAATTTCTGTGTATGTACAAGGAAAAAGTAAAGCTGCGTTTACTGCGAGGCGTATTTTGCCGCGACAGCTTTGGAAGCGACGGCGCTACCATCGAAATCGCAAGCGAAGTGGGTGCTTACTGCCGGCTTTCCAGCCGCCCAGCAGGCAATTGAGCAAGGCCTTCCCCAGAGAAGGCCTGCTAGCACTGCTCCGATTGTAAGAGGCTTTCTCAAAACACAGTTTTCATGTAAATAACAAAAAAATTTTTTTTTTTTTTTACTATGATTTTTGTTTTTATTTACAATCTGTCAATATTAACAATAAGTAAATTTTATAAGAAGTGAATTTTTAATTAGCAGAATAGTTACTCTCCATTGAGTGTATACTCATGAAATGCTATTATGCCTTCCCACAGCAGTGCTGCTATAAGGCCTTCCCATAGCAGCAGTGCTATAAGGCCTTCCCACAGCAACAGTGCTATAAGGCCTCATAATAGAAGGCAAAAAAGAAGGACTTCAAGTATTTTTTTATTTCATGTATTGCAATGTCTTATGATTCGACATTACTTTTTTGTCATTGCATTGTACTTTTACGACATCAAAAGTTGATACATGGTTAGCAGTAAGGAACGGTGTGCATGTTGCTAGGCTGGTCTTCTTTTTCATGTTATGCTAAAGTGGTAGAGTGTTGTGTATTCAATGTGAAATTATAAATTAAGAAATCGTCACAAAAAGTAAACATTAAAAATATGAACGTAAGAGAGGTTGACGCAGATAAAAAAACATTTAACTAAGAGTCTCACGACGTATTAATATTTAATTTTTTCAAAGTATTTCTATGACCCCTTCTACGGTAAGCGCTCTTAGAAGGGCTCTTGACGCAAGCGATGTAGGAAGACCTGCTCGAAGAGTACTTCTATCAGGCCTGCTAAATGAGGCCTTACTTATCGGGACGTTTCATATAAAAAAGAAAGTAAGTTTGAAAGGAGGTGGTAAGACCTTAATCTTACCAGGTAAGGCCTGCAAGCTCCTGCCCTTGTCTACTGGGCGATAGCAACCCGTGATTAAGTAGTGGTAGAGTAAATAAGATGCATGCCAAAATTAGGTGTTTATTAATATTAGAAACCAATTATTTATAGCGTAAAAAAATATGTATAAAATATAATCCTGATAAAAATTGTATTGCACCTATCGATAAGCAGAGGTCCGGCACCGGGCCCGTTTTGGGCCAATTTTTCTGTAACTAACTTGGTTCCTATTGATCTGACTTTAATTTATGTTAAAAAAGTTGTAGAATATCTGAGATTGTACAAAAAATGTTCATCATAAAATGTAAAAATGTGCAAAACATATTTTTAATATTTAACCTTGAATATTTTTAAAAGGGTTGAACTAACGCGATTAGCGGTATTAATTTATTTTTCGTTATTACATTTGTTGGTTCATTCAAGTGGTGACAAAATGCCGAAAAATGCAAAAGTGTTGCGAATGCACTGAAAGACATTCTCCCCCGTCTTTGGGGCTGGCGATCACGATGTACGCTATTTTAGATTTCGGACCCTACTATTTCTAAATATATAAGAAACACCCATTTTTTGTAGTTGCTTGTGCTACGATCAGGGCCGTATTTGGGGGGGGGGGCACTAATTTAGTTATATCTTTGTAACCATAAAAGCTCAAGGTAATGTTTTACTATTTTAGAGTCTGTTTTCATTTGAAAATTTTTAAACACGTTGGCCACCTAGCTTGTCATATATTTTTTTAATATCACACCAGCTTAAATTTAGAAGAAAATATGAAGAAAAAAAAAATTTTAAATTCAACTTATATTTTTTAAAGAACCACGTTTAATTTTAAGTCATATCTGATTGCATAACTATTTGAGAATATTATGTAAAAAATGTTAAAAAAAATTTCTTCATTTTTGGCTGTGGTACCAAAGCGACTATCCAAATCTTGCATTTTTCCGAAAATATAAAAAAGGCCGATTATCTCGAAAACGGTGCGACTTTTATTACACAGGATATTACTTTTTGTGAGACGCCTTGGGGTCGCCCATTTGCTGTTTGAAGGTTATCCATTATATATGTGACACCTTGTAAATATGGAACATCGCGCTGTTCTACGGAAAACTTGACACAACAGTCACAGAAACGTTTAAAATTATGCAAAAAGCTTATACGAATGACTGTCTAGTACGGGTGAAGACTTTCGAGTGGCATTAACAATTTTTAGAATGCAGACGATCTCTGAAGGACGAAGCCAAAAAAATCTGAAAAATTCCATCAAAAATCAAGACATTGTTTTCTTCGAAAGCAAGACCGCGAATTCGTCTGTTGTCGTTGTGAATTTTATTTGGAAGAATTACACCGTTTGATCGTCCGAATTTATAGAATGCGACCATAATACGGCGGGCGAACCTGATCTTTTTTGGCACGAAATCAAGTATGTATGTTGAATAATCCACCGCATCTTGAGAGCAATACCACAAAATTTGCTCGAGAGGGCATTTGAATCACTATTTAGTCGCTGTAGCAAAAGGATCATTGAACTGTTTTTATGATAATAAACAGGGATCGCTTCTTGAAAACAATGGAATAATGACAGCACTTATTTATGTTAGTATTCTAAAGGACTCATACCTCCCAGTCTATGAATGCGAACCAGGCGTCAACATCTTTTTGCATAATAATGAACCGAAGTATAAAACCAGAATTACAACAAAAATATTACCTGCTTCGATTAACCAGCACAGTCCCCAAATATAAACCCCATTGAAAATTTGTGGAGTATTTAAAAAAAATGCTTATGAGAAAAACCAAGCCCACAAAATCTGGGCGAGTTATGGAAAGTCGCTAATGGACAGTGGTCAAATACTAGAAAAATTAATATTGAATATGTCTAAGAGAATACAACTCATCATTATAGCCAAAAGCGGCTACATAAAATATTAAAAAAATATTTAAAATGTTCACAAAAGTGTTCACTATAAAATAACTACCCAAGTACCTAATTCAAAATACGAACTAGAGCTAACTGTATATATATGTACACATGTATAATATTGTATTCAAAAATTGAAAAGTGAGTTACCTAAAAAAAAAGCCTCGGTGGGTCTTAACCAACTTTTATTAAATGTGTGAGTTACTACAAAAACTTCGATTGGGAATTATTTGGGATGTCGATATATATGAGAAACAAAAGAAATCCTTAGAGCTTTTTTTTCATTACATGTTTATTTTTTTCAATGATTTTATATATGTAAAACATACGTATGAGATTTAAAAAGTACATTTACAGTTCTAATTTCAACTCTCTAGGTTGTCGGAGTCCTGAAAAAGAGCCACATTTTGGCCTGAAAATAGCCAGATCTATTCCGTTTTAAAAATTTTAGTTCTGAAAGGATATCACTCTTTTTTGTTATGTCATATTCTATACACAAAAACTAATTTTAAACTTTTAGACCTTAAGACCTTTCTGTGCGACCAGATTTAGTGAAAAAGACGCTAGTAAAATATGACATCTTTGAAAACAGTGTCCCAAATCAAAGCCCTACTCATAAAACTTAAAGTATACTTTGTATTTTTAACATTTTCATACCATTCAAAATGAGATATCACACAGTGAAAATGGTTGCCCAGGTTCAGAGATATTAGACATTGAATCCGGCTGTTTTCGCAAAAATAGCGTTTTTTCCAAACTTTAACCTAACAGTACTCAGGACTCCGACACCTGGTGAGCTGAAATTTGTGCTGTGGGGCTATCTTTGATGTGCACAAATTTGAGCAACATCGGATGTTTTTTAAATTTCGTACGTATGTTAAACGTATTCCATACGCATGCCATTAAATTTTTTTCCTGTTGATATATATCGACTATAAATATCATCCCAAATAATCCCCCAATCAAGTTTTTTTAGTAACTCAACTTGTCATTTAAACTTGGATTTAGCCCACCGTGAAGGTTGATGGTTAAAATAATTAAAAAGATGGCTTTAAAAAATTTTAAATCCAAAAATCCGAAAAAAAATCACGGCCTTGGCTACGATTGCGAGGACCCTTTGACTAGGGTGATGTTGAGTCCGACATTTTTTCCTTAAAATAATGTGGAATTATATTTAAAGATCTCGTTACCGCAAACCCTCTCAACTGTAGCATAGAAAACTGCCTGAAGGAGTTGGAACCTCATTCTTACTAATTCAAAACAAAAAAGTTCTGTCTTAGCAGACTGGTTTCAATCCTGTAGACAAGAGTAAGTCAATTTATCCATATTCAGTTGAAAAACCTCGAACCTTTTGCCTCGCAACCGTGGCACAAAAACTATAAAAAAGAGTGGTTTTTCGCATAGTTCAAGGAAGAAAGTGATTCCGAAGTTGTCGAAAATTTAAAGGCGATCCTTAAAAATTATGAATTTTTGAAAGACATATTGAAAATATTTGTATAATATGAGGTAGCTAAATCTTATCACCTCAACAACACTTCGATATTTTTGTCAAATTGCAAGGACCTATACCTCATGGCGTCTGGGGTCTGAAGCTTAGTCTTATAAACCCATTGCGGAAAATACTATATAATAATATTTACATTGTTGAAAATTTTAATAAGGCTACATACATAAATGGTATTCAATGGTTTAATTATTAAGTGTGGATGAATTATATGTGGCACATTTATAAGGTCGTCTTCGAATTGTGCAAGGTACTATAAATCAAGAACGCAAAATCTTTTAAGAGCAACTTTGGCCTTAGCTCTCTGAATGGTTTAATGATGGAGAGGAATCAATTTTAATGCGCGATGGAGACAGAAAATGTACGGGAGCTCATGAAACAACAGCCGATAGAGAAGCTGATTGACGTCTGGCTTCGTAATGCACACCTTCAGGAAGTGGTAAAAAGTTGCGCAGATAGCAAACCACGGAGAACAGGAGCTCTCATTGCAGCAAAAGAACATCACCACAAAATATTGAGAATTTGTAAACAATAGATTATTTTTTAAACTCTTTTTTTTCTCAATATAATAAAACGTCCTACATCGAGTAAATGTGCTTCATTTTCTACGTCATGATTTCATAATAAATAATTGATTGATTGAATTCCACTTATACAGCCATATTAAAATTTTTAACAATGTAAATATTATTATATAGTATTTTCCGCAATGGGTCTAATAATATGGCACACCACTGTGCATTTCCCATAGCAAAAGATGAAAATAATGGAGGTAAATTAAAATTCAAATGTTTATGTGTGTCACCTTAACAATCACAAGCTGCTTTTTGCAATATTTCTAATCAATGGGTGTCATTAAGAAAATCACTCGGTGGGCGTATCCGATCTACTTTAGTGTCTCAGTTTTTAAAACTCAAAGCTTTACAAATTTGCGTGTATAAATGACAACAAGCAGCTGTGGGCAAATTAAAAACCGTTTGCAGCGGCAGCAACAAACAGCAAAAGTGGACAACCACAATTATCACCACCACATGAGCTAAACTAACAGCTGTTCCAAATAGCAAGATACGATTGATTGGCCCACACAGCAATTCACATGCTAAGGCTGACTGAAATGAGCGACTACGACGACGACGCATATTAACGCCTAATTGATAAAATAAGCACGTTTTCACGTTTTAATTTCAGAGTTTAAGTTTTAGTTTAAATTAAAAACAAATCTCAAGTTGTAGCTGGCATTTAAATAAATCGCAGTTTTAATGATTCATAAAAATAATACAAGGCGGCAATATACAGCGACATGTTGCTGACTGGCGACAAAATTGCAATTGGGGTCAATAAGCGTGGGCTAACACCTATTAGTAGCGGTGACCACAATACATAATATATGTTTGATGATTAGTCAATTTTGGAACGAAAATTGTTCTTTCATATATAACGTACATGACATGCATATGTATGTATGTACATACTCGTATGCATGAATTAGTTTCTATGAATCGACTTGTTTCGATTTCCTGTGCTGACAATTATTGCTGTGTTTACGTTTTAATAAAATATCTGGCGCGTCGAGAAAACAGCTAAACTTAATTCAAAGCAATTTCCGGACAATTACAGCTTCATTCTAGAGCAGGGGTACCCAAAAGTTTCTTATGAAAGTGCAAACACTAATACATATAAACTTTATTAAGAAATAAAATACGGAATTCAATATGTACACAGAAAATAAAAACGAATTATATTTTCTGCAAATTTATCTGCAATGAAACAACAAAGATATTAAACTAAATTTCCCTTCATTCTTCCAATAAAATAACAGCCTTAAAATTATGAGTAAAAAAATCACTTTCCCACTTCTCTTCTAAGGATTTGTAATTCATTTTTCAAAGTTAGAATAATTTAAATTTGAAACTTAAGTCATACATAAATTTTTCCAAGTGCTCTCAATCCACAGCTGCAAACTTTTTTCAACGAAATTAATCGTTAGACACCAACAAATTGCACGTTGAAGATCACTGTCGCCAATGTATTAGAATGAACAGCCTATGCCTTAGGGCATTTACAAAAACAATTGTGCACCGAGTGCATAGGGCTTGGGCACCCCTGTTCTGGAGTATTATTCGCCCAATTTTTTTTTTTTTTGTTGCCACAGTAGGTACTCGTAATTAAAGACTTTTCTTGCAAGAACGCTCAGATTATATATTTTTTTTTTTCATTAGACCAAAATATACCATACCAGAGTTAAGGTTTACTTGGCAGCACGTAAGAGTGATTTCTTAAGTGTTCCGTGAGGCTTCAATGCTGATTTCACCTATTGAAGAAGACTTAAAGCTGAAATACCCATCAAACATTTTAAATCGCGGTTTAATAGTTTTAATCGCGCGCGAGCTCTTATGTTGATAGGCGCTGTGCGGAGTAGTTGAATCTACTACTAGAAGTACGGCAGAGTGTGATTGGGGATATGCCTATACCCGTCATCGCTTATCTCAACTAGATATCGTCGGAATATCGCTTTAGAAGATTGAGAAACTAATTTCGAAATAATTTCCACAACAGATCCGACTGGTACTAGCTCTACTATTAAGATACTTAGCAGCTCCTACCTCAGTCTTTCAGTGGATATCCTACTCAAGAAATGCTTGAAAGTATGCAAAACAAATTTAGTAATTCAAATTTAACTCTTTTAAAATAGATACAAATTCATCGCTTAGAATAATCTTCCGAATGTTAGCTGGGTTAGGATCCATTCAAAATTCATGTGAAAGTGAATATCTGTGCGCGCCTTAATTTTGTGTTTAAATTTTCGTTTTTCACAATTCTTAAAATTTTGCAACAATTGATGGCGTTGTTGATGATTTCCGGTCGTTAGCTCATGTTTTGCGCTGGACGGTATTTACTTATCTATATCTGTTTGGATATGGGCACGGGTAAATATGATGCATGAGAACACATACATAGGTATGTATGTGCGCATGTGTAGGTACGTATGTTGAGTGAAAGCAGACAGAACAACAGTGTATATGGTCCGGACAACGCGCTTACTTTCTTGGAACTGCTTTTATTGTATGTATAATTCTTTCAAGTTGCTGTGCTCAGGTTCTGTTCTGTTCTGTTGTGGTTGTTTTTGTTTTTGTGTTGTAATTGTTGTGCATGCTTAAATGCATTAAGCAGCCTTCATCAGGGGAACTGCAAATCCTGTAACTTCACTGTAAGAAATATTTTACCGAAATTCAACTCTTCCCAACATTCAAAAATCTAATAATGCCGCGTCGTATCTGTACTGATTATCCTCGAATAAGTATTCTCATAGCTTTTAATAGCCAGTGAGCCGGTGAATATTTTAGGTACATATGTATATATATGATTGCATCGTCGTTGGTATTGATATGCAATGTAGTTCACATTTATGCGAATTGGGAGAGCTTAGTGTTAAGTGAAGATCGCGCTGTATTTTTTTAAATGAATTCTGAAGTTGCAAAACTATATTAAATTATTTTATCGCGCCGGCCATCTTATATATTGTGTTAAAGGCATAGTATAGATATCGAAAATATAAATGGCAGATAATTAATTACATTCTTGCTTAACTTTTTCCCTTCAAAACATACTTTGAATTACATATATCGATATTTTTTTTTCGACTAGATATCGGAAATTTAAATTTTCCAGTTATCCTGCCCTACGGTATATGTTTTCTTTTAAGGATATTTCGAAAAAAATTAAAAAAAATTTATGAATGCTAGCCTGAACCAGTACTAAGTGAAAATAAAAATCAGAGATGCAAAGCAAAATTGTGACCACAGCCAGAAAAATTAAATTATATAAATGATCGAAAAAACAGAATACATATATATGTAGTAAGTTTTGATTAACAAAATCAACACGTTATTAGCTTATATCAGCTATGGGCACGTAGTAGCACTTTCCGCCCTCATGGCCCGAACCGTTCTTCGACGCATAAACAACCCAAAAACCAATTCGCAGAATTTCAACGCTACCGACACACAGTGTTCACTAGAGTTCAAATGAAAACAAAAACAACACACAACCCGCATTTTTTTTTGTGCTGTTGGCGAATTTGGAAATGAAAGCAAAAAAACTTAAAAATTTCGTTTTTTGTTGATTAATTTTGTTGTTGCGCCGTTTTGCTAGATTGCCATGCCCACCGCTGGCTTATATAGATATATCCTTAATAATATGCACCTGAAGTGCTCAAAATGTGTGCCTTCGGGAAAAGCAGCGCTGGAATCTTCTGATTTCTCTATATTTATGTTTTTTATAAGTAAAGGAACCAGTCAGCCAAGAGGCAGACGCGATAAAATGAGTTAGTACTCAATATATTTATAACATATTTGCAACACTGCAAGATTTAAATGCGGCAATGACTAAGTGTCAGAAGTGTTTTCTCTCGTTTCTTATGCCACAATCTCTATAATAATCTCAATCTGCCTGACGATAAGATCACTTTAATTTCTATGTTTCATCTGGCTCTTGCACTTATCAAGATCGCAAGACGCGATAAAATTGTTAATGTGACCTTTTTGTACAGTTTCAAAGGGCTCTCGATTAATAACACAGAGATATTGATCGTGTTATTTATATTACTTAGAACTTCATAATTTTCAACCTCTGCCGAACGATAAAATCATATAAAAATTTAGACCCTCGCACACTGGTCCAAAATCGAGTTTAAAAATCGGAAAACGAATTTTTTAAAAAAAAGAATCCGTTTTTATTTATTTAAAGTTAAAGTGTTTTTCTTTTTTGTCGTTTACTCGAAAACTCTTTTGAAATTCGAGCTCCAAGGATTTGTTGCAATTTTGAATAGCTTTCATTAAAACAAAGACAAGATTTGCGCTCTCCAGTTTTTTGCGAACCAAAAAATATTTAAAAAAAAATTGTTTTCGGCTTTAACTTTTAGCTTTTTTTTAAAAAATGCTAGAGAGCGCAAATCTGTCGAAAATTAAAATTTTTTTTAGTTAAAGCAAACCGGAATGCCGACAGATCGTTAAAGCTCGAATTTTGAAAAAAATGCGGATTTAATTTTTTCAAGTTTAAAAAAAAAAACATTTTAGGCCTTTGACTTGAAACAATTTTATTTTTTTCTTAAATTCGGGCTGCGAGGATTTGTTGAAGTTTTCTTGAACGTTATTTATTGCTTTGTTTAAAAAAAATGTTTCTATTTTGGAAGTTTTTACAAGAACTTTTCCAAGCTGCTTTCCCATTGAACTTCAACTTTTGGTTAACGAGTACAACTTGCAAATCCTCTATCATATCAAACCCTTTAGCTAAGATACTATAGCTATAAAGATTGTTAAAATAAAAATATTAAACTTTAATTTTTGACAGAAGCCGAACATCTTTTCATTTTCTGGCCCACAGGTTAGAAAACCTTATCAGTATGCTAGAAATACCCAGTAAATATTTTTTAAACTAGAACGAAATATCCACCCTATAAAGATTTTATTTTCGACCCATAATATTTACTAGGCACATATTTTTAATTTACTGTGTTTCAAAAACTCGACTTTTAAATCCGGATTCAGTGACGTTTTCCGATTCGAGTTAAAAAAATTGTTTTATGCCTCTGTATAATTAAAATAGCCCTATATCATCGAGCATAGTGAAATCACTCTGGAAGTGTTCTTTAACTGGTTATTTAAGGATTTTTATTGAATTTCGTAGCCAGTGCTTCTCACAAAATGACGACGGTGTGAAACCCCATTTTCGGCCTCTTAGAACTATGTTCAAATTTATTTTTCTGTTCATAAAATTAGCTAATTTTCTAATTTAAATAGATGATTTAAGAGTTTTTTGTTATGTTCCAGTATATTCTTTAAGATCATGAATTTGTTTTCCATATATAGGGCATTAAGATATAGAAAGACCACAGGATTTCAATTTATTCATGATTTCGAAAAATTGCATCCCATATACGAAAAACGAAACTTTCCTATTTCATGTAAACAATAATGAAATTATATAATCCGTAAATGTTCTGACTGATTTTTTTTCTTACGTCCATTTTCGCATTATTTTATTATTTTTATACTTTTGCCGCTTACTTATATCGTTGTTTACTTTATGCCGCTTACACTTTGGCACTTTGGTGCTATTTCCTGTTTGCTTCCTGCTGTGCGCGCCTGGCTTTCAAAAACTTTCCGCCTGCGATTTTAATGCAGTGCACGTTCTTCAGTGATGCGTTCTTCTTGGTTTTATTGTTACTTGCGCAAAAACATTTACATGCAAATGTTTATTATTATACATACATATGTATAATTTGTTTTTCAAATCAAATTATTATTTTTTATCAATGCATTATCTACGAGTATAAGTTTTTTAATGTCAACGTATTGAATGTACATTTATATTCTCCTTGTGTCGATTAGAAAAAAAAAAGTTGAAAATCAATTTTTTTATTATTTTTATGTGTTATTAAAGACGACTGACACACCTTGCTGACAACAACAAAAAAAAAAAGAAACAAAAAAATGGTGGACAATTTTCACTTTTAGAATTGTAATGATGGTAAATTGCGACTTTCGGTAAATCGCTGGGTCATAATTTGTTAAATGATGACTTACTATATTGCTTTGTTTGTTGCGACACTTTAAATTTCACAATTATGTAAACACTTTTCATAAAAGGTGTACCTTTTATAATTTCAAATCGAATATTTTTTTAACTCGAAAGTACAATCCTTCCGGCTGATTATGGAACACTATTTCATTCAAATGAGATCGCGCTCACCATTTACTGTAACGCATCTTCCTTTCTCATCTTAAAGCAAAATGATCCAATGATACCGCCAGTAACAGCAGCAATGTTTTCGAAACAAATAACCGAATCGAACACAATTTTCTTACAGTTTCGGTAGAGAATTCACCATTTTGCAAGTGATTTTTTATTATTTCCCAACGTTGTTGGAGCGTGTATCGACCCATTTCCTTAGCCGGACATAAAAAACTAACGTTCTGTTATGAACCAAATAAGATTAGAGTTGCTACACTCAAAATATCCATTAGTTTAAATTCCAATCGCTAGATGGACCACCCTGTTGTTTACTTATTTCTCAAAGCCATCGATATCTCAACCTAACTAGTGACCAATTTTAATCAGTTCATATTTGAAACGCAGTAAAGTCTTAAGATTGAACGCTTCCAAAGTTCCCAAGTCACGTTATTTTACTAACACAGTACACTTTCGGTGTCAACAGGAAGCTCACATTAAACTTGACCCCAAAAATTTCAATTTGTCACTTCTTGTTGTATTTGTTACTTCTTTATGTTGTCATCATCATCGTCGTCGCGTCCATTTATTACTCTGCTGTTATTGTTGTAGCCCACTTTACATGGGGAAGTGGACATTTACTAAATTTTATTTTTATTTTTCTTGCACTTTTATGCGAACGAATGAACGCGCCAAATTGTTTCATATACCCAATTTTAGTTCGCGTGTTTTTCAAGGATACGGTGCTGGTTATCGCACTTTGTGTGCACCACTGCGCGTGGTAGTGCAAATAATTCAATTTCAATTGTAGATACTTCTGTATATGCGACATTCTTCATACTCGTAGTGTGTGAAAAGTTTACTGAATGTGCCACACCTTGAAAATATGAGCACATCTAGTTGGGTTTGAGAAATGACTTGAAGGTTATTGGTATGCCTGCACTAAATTTTCAAAAGTATTTTTAAAAGTTACTCACAAAAATTTATCGAATGGAATTCGCTATGAAACCTTGAATTATCTTTTTCGCCAGAGGTCGAAATGTTCGAGAAAGTGGCTTTAAGTTGTTCAATTCTTCTTGATTGGAAATGCCGTGGATCGCTTTTGCAGAAGACTGTTTTGAATGTTTGCTCATTCTGCTCTTCGGCGCTTTACCTTTTAGTTTTCCATTATTTTTAAGGGATTCTTTACTTATATATGGAGCCATACCGGCTTTGTATCTGATTCTTTATTCAAATGGCTTGACAACAACTTTATTTTCGAGCTTCTCAGACCCTTATAAAACAATGCGTTGTGGATGAAGAAAAAGGTGAACAGTGAGACCATTTTCTTGAATTTGCATTTAAACTCCTTATAGATATCTGAATTTAACTCAAATTATTATTTAAAAGCATATTTTATTTTATTATTATGGAATGAATTTTGTTAAGTGAAGTTAAACCAACGGTAATATTAGATAAATTATACAAGAACTCGTTTATCTCCTTCAATAATTTGCAGTTTACTGTCAGTGCAGTCAATAGCAACAGTGAGACACAAAAAAATATATTGAAAAAATGCCCCTTAAATCTTGTTTGTGATGAAAAAAAAAAGCAATAAAATCAAATATTTTTGATATATTTTTAAGTTTTACTAAAACAGTCCCGAAGAGTTGTAAATGTGTCTCATTCTTTTTGGAAAGAGAGACGTGAATATATGTACTATGCATATAGTTTTAATGTAAAAATACCTATGCGGAATCCTTACAGTAAACCATCCATTTGATAAACACGAGGTAGTCCAACGCAAAGTTAAACAGGATGCCTACAAAAATGCACCACTGTCTAAAAAGCTCATAGCTCCTGTTATGGGGAAGAAGGCCGGTTCGGGACCCATTGAAAACACTAGCAAGCAGTCGGCTGGGGGGTTCGTTGGCTCTTGCTGTCACCCAAACCTGGACACCTTACACTTTTTTTATTGTAGAGTCCCTGAGTGCCACTTTACCGAAACAAAAAAAAATATGCTAAACAAAGTGAAAACCTAAAGAAGAACAAACTGCAAATGATTTAAAAACAAGGAAAGATAATGAATTGATAATGAATTTTGTACGGAGCATCTATTTACACCTTAACTGTTATCTCAAAGATATGACTGAGATATGTGCGTCGATACCCTCCCATCCTAATGATCCTATTTTATGCACGACAATATTGTAAAGGATCCCATTTCTTCACAACTTTCACTTCACTTACCCCATTACTCAAGGAATTTTAGTTTAGAAAATCATTATTTAATTTACTAATACTTCAGGATTTATTCAAAAATAATTTCATGGTTTTTTTCTCATTTTCTTAATTTTCGATCTTAAAAATATCTATGGTAAAATTAGAATTATATATCAAACAATTCATAGTAATTCAAATTGCAAAAGAACATATCGGGTAGTATGTAACAAGAAACAAATAATGTTTTTGTTGTTGTCAAACATATAAGCTTAAAAAAAATGATCTTAGATTTCTAACGATATAAATTCGCGACCCAAAGAGGGTTAAAGAAGTATCTATGTGCTAACAAAAAGTTTCTTAAATTATCCGCGCAACTTTAGAACAATAATATCGATGTAATACATATAATTTTCGTCATGTAGTCATTGAACTCAAAAGTTGCAGTACATAAGACAAAGACTATACGATCTCTATTAATTACAATGCCGATGCAATAATCAAAACAAACAATAGAAAAATGTCAAATTACTATTGAGCGCATGCTCCGATTTTTTATGAGTTTTAAACTCTCAATTATCCGGACCCGCGCTTACTCCAGTGGAGATTATGATCAAAAGAATTATAAAAAGAAATAACAAAAACAAAACTCACGGTTTATCCAGAACATGGTGTCAGGCCTTTCACGATGCTGCTGGCTTGCTGTTATTGTTGCTATAGAGATTTGATTAATGCATGCTTAACATAGGTTTAGGCTTAGGTTATAGAAATTTTGAATTTAACACTTATCTAATTTCTAATATAAAGAGGCGAATTTGCAACCACTTTACTAACTTATTTTCTGAAATTTTGAAGATTAATTTTGATTAACGTTTGTTGAGTAATTATAGTATTTTTTATATTTTCTCATTTTTGAAAAATTTAATTAACATTTCTTGATGAAATCGCGACTTTTCACTGGAATTTAAACTTCAAAATTTCTGGTTAGTATAAAATTGAAAATTCACTTTACTTTAATATTTTTACCAATATTGGTATTGAAGTTTTTTCTTTCTTGGCGTGAAATCACAAAGCACTACTTAAATAACTAATCAGATATATGTCCGTCCGAATAAAATGTACGACTCATATGCTGCAACTGAGGCTAGGCTTACAAAGCGGTTGATCTGCAGACTTATTTATGCTTTGCTGAGTTTGCTCTTTAATTTTGTTTTCCTTTAATAATAAGCAATGATCCTATGCCCAAAATGAGAGTCAATTTGTGGAGTTTTGAGCTGATAAACTTGAAGCTCGCGAATTTGTATTAAGGCTGAGTTTCAATTATATAATAAATAATATTATGCACGAACCTGAGCAAAGGAAAACTGATTAATATGAAGATTTTTCGCTGGTTTTTAAATAAGAATTCTTACCTCAATTAGAGGATTCGTGCATTTGAAATTTTCTGAATAAATTCAGACAATTTATTGCCAAATCTTAATTGAACGATTTTTAAAATTTCTTCGCAAAAAATTCCAGTTTTATGAGCAGCAAAAGATAGGATTTTCACTTGTTTTAACAATTAAACTTTTTTAGCAACACTTAGTATGACTTGCTCTGATGGAAGATGATATTAAAAAGAACTATCCACGTAAAAATAGCATAGTTCCTATTTAATTATGTATGTTGGTACTTCCGAATTTCATAAAGTTTCGCAAAATTATTAAAGAAAAATTCCAAGCTATGTATACATATGTATAAACACATGTATACACAAAAAAAAAATAAAATAAGGTGACCAACCGTAATATTTTTATAAAAGTAAAACTTTAGACTAAAGGTATAAAAATACAAAATTGGCAAATTTGTTCGTTACAGAGTCTATCATAAATATGAGGATACACGCTGTATTTATTACAATGCTCAGATTTGTTCGATTATCCGTTGATGTGTAAGCCACGCAGAGCCGTAGCCAGCGGTGCCCCAGGGAAGGGAAGGGGCCCCCTCCTCGACCACTTTTTTGGTCCTGAAAGAAACTTACCTCGGTAAAGACTTTGGGGTCTCCTGAAAGTGAACACGAGAAATTGAACACTGTGGTCTCCCAGAATAAAACAATTCTACACTAAACAATTCTAAACTAAATCCCACACTGGGAAAAACGGTTCCATTAACCGGAAATTCCCTATGTATCATCTAGAGGGAGCCACGCTCACTCTTTCCCGTTCTGTGTTGCGCGAACGGGAAAGAGGTATCTTTCCCGTTCTGTGTTGCGCGAACGGGAAAGAGGTAGCGTGGCTCCCTGCTCCCTCCCCTGGGCCGAGTTTTATCCCAGTGTAAGGTCAGTGTTCGTATATTGTAGTAGAATTCTGTATATAATTCTATAGAAATTCTACTACAATCTACAAACACTGGTGTAGGGGTACTTTAAAATTTGAAAAAAGATTTCCGTATGGGGGGCCCAAAATTTACTTGTTGCCCCAGGGCGAGGCTCTAGCTACGGCCCTGAAGCCACGGGTATATCTAGGATCGTCTAGAACCCTGTTCTTGAAACAGTCTGGTACTTTGGGATTTGCTGATATCGATGGAATGATTGGATTGTCATTTTCGGCAGAACGTGACAATAACCGTATATGTACTAGAGGATCTGTTCTAGATAGCACAGTAAAAGATGCCTGGAAAGGCGATATCGTCTCACCACACATTCACGTATCCAGCTATTAGCACAATGTCGACAATAGCAGTGGATTTGAGTACTATTTCAGTAACAGTGAGAACTCTTTTAGCTGACTGGAATAGCTGTCGATATGGTCAAACAATTAGCATGTAATTTTTCTTGTACAAAAAAGTTTCATCGCTCCTCAACATTTAGAGCCAGGAAACGAGGGCAACTGCGCGATCCATGCCAGTTACGTCAAAGATAAAACAAAAACCGAACTATTCAGCAGTGATTTAGAAGCATGATGGCTGATGGATGATGATGAAACAAAAATGAAATAGAAGGAGTTATGATATGATGGTGAAAATGTGGTGAAAACAGCACAAACACATATGCAAGAACAGCTTCTCGTAGTGGTACACAATACGAGTTAAGTTTATTTTTGATTTACGAGCCAGTGGCTTTCACTTTCCAGCCAGAAACTACCAATGTTTATCTACCAGCCCGGCTGGTTTGTGGTTAAACTCAATTGTGTATCTCACCGAGTGAGGTACATGAATACAGCTGTGGAGAAGACATGGTTTTATGGACACGCCACATTTTCGCACGTTTCAGCTACCGTCATTTGGGTTCGATATTTCTCCTTATGTATGGTACAAAACTTGTATATGTTCCCTGGAGCATATTCTGTCAGCTGTTCACAATATTCTCTCCAAAGTACATAACTCTGCATGACAATCTTTTTTGTTCTATATTATTGAATAGTAAATTTCTTTAGTAGTAATCTACTCCATCACATACATATACACACACATACATTAGTATTTTACGATATAAACTGAGTGAAGAATCCAAAAAACCTTAATGGTTCTAAGTTTACCAAGAAAATATAGTGGAATTTAATTTAAGTCCAGCATTCTTTCCTGGAAATTTTTCTTTCTTGGTATACATATTTCGTATACATTCCGCTTGCTCTTGTGTTTTATAATCGTTCTAGGTAATAGAAGGTTTTAATTTTTCTACATTAAATCGGACGAGAACGATCCAATGATACTTACTCATGCCAAATATTGTGTCATGCACGAGCTTCATGCTCCTTTTTATAATTTCGTATTCACCTCCATAAATTATTTCAGCTTTTCGAGCTGTTATTCTGTCTCAACATCTGTTAACATGATGCACGCAAGCGAAAATCTATATATTTATTCCTCGAAGGTAACGCTTAGTCGACGCGCTCTAGAACAGCTAAAGCAACAATGCTTTATCAAATTGAAGTGCTCATCGAGCGAATTGCGGAAAATTATTGGATCCAAAATCCGTAGACCTGAAGCTGAGATATAAGCGTGGATAGATTTGCTTTTTTTTCAACTCTTTCAAGCATTGCACTGATTAACTGCAAAACCCTTGCCATAGCGAGGAGAAAAAAATCAACATACCTGCTACTCTCTCTATCTCTCTAATTGTTATTGTTTTCCAATTAAGCGTTGTCACTAAAACATTAAAATCAAAGAATAAGTGGGTGCGTGCGCAATGTACATACCCAATGTGCCAATCGGATCCATTTCGGATCCGTTACGGATCCGTTCCCTCGGATTATTTATCCGAAACGGATTCCGTTTCATTCAAATTGAGCATACATTTTTAATTATAGGAAAACCCCGCCTTTGTGTGTGGGGAGTCATGACTATAAACTAAAATTAAATTTGCACTTGAATCCAATGTTCTCATATCTACTCTTTAGTATTCTCACTAGCCAATTTTTAAAAATTTCTAACTGCACATTTTAAGAACCCTTGGATAAATTTTTATTTATAGTTAAAATGCCCTTTAGTATAAATCTATAAATTTATGATGTAACAAAAAGATTTTAATATGAAAACATTCGATTGTAGGGCATATAAAATTGCCCCAAGGATTATTGTAAAAATTGAGTTTTCTTAAATAATGACTCACAAAAATTGTAAGACTGCGTTTGGAGGGAGAAACTTTGTGAAATATTTATCTTTATTCGGTAAAAAACAACCTGGCTCATGGAAAAAATAGTTTATTGTTGAAAAAAATGAATGGCAAAATTAGTTAGACTTTATCGTTATATATGAGGGGTGTATAATGATAGCGGAGTACGTGATACTTTTTTTCGAAATTGAGATAAGACTAAGGATGTGTCCCTCATTGATACATCTATTGAGAATAACAAGTCACTGTTTGTTGCCCTGGTCCATAAGGAAGAAGAATCAAAAATTAAACATTCGAGTTTTTTAGGTCGAATCTAAGACAACCCTTTGTTTTATAGATAGTAGCCGCTTACTCCAGTGTCATTCTTCGTCCCCCATATTTTTTCTGGATAATGTTTATGAAAAATGTGGTTTAATTTCCCACTGATGATCAATATAAACTTAAGTATAATGGGGAAAAAATATTGTGTTAAGTTTTGGTATTATTAAAGTGAACTTTATTGTAAATGCCACTCACTTAAGGTAGTATACAATAAAATAATAGAATAAAAAAGAAAACCAAAACATTTAAACATGAAAATCATAAGATTATTTAAGATGATTTTATGTAATGATCAACTTTAAGTTTTCAACCCAAAAAAATATTGGGTTTTGCGATCTTTTCGATCGAAACAAGATGATTTTTTATAATCATCCACACTTAAGTCTTGCTGCACATCGTATAAAATAAATAAAATGCATAATCATAAAGATAAAATTGTGACCCACTGAGTTGTGTGTAAACGGGAGTCGTATTGAATTTTTTGTGTTTGTAGTCAATTTGAATTCAGAAAATCCCAAGAACAAGACCTGGAGTGTTCGCCAGAAACCAAGTGGAAGATTCAGATCTGTTTAGTGCGTACAACACACACACCCGATTTTCGGGGGCTATCACTTGTATTAGCTAATTAAGTATGTAAGGCATTAATTAATTTCTATAGATGACATTGCACATTTTTACACTTAATTGGAGACTACTTGATCTATTGCATTAAATTTTAAGTCAAAAAGGTTGACTGACTTATTTGCTGAAGATATGATTTGTAACGAATCTTTTAGCCTGGGTTTTTGGTCGTCTGTGTCTAAGGTTCAGTTACAAAAAATTAATAAAGATAAGAAAAAAATACTTAGACTCGGTTTTAATTTTTCGCTATATTGTTCCTTTTGATGTCGATGGGGTAGTCCCTTTTCTTCGCTCTCGTGCTTCCCAGTTTTTGCGCCAAAATTGACATATTGGTAAATGACTCTTGTACAATTATAATCAATATAACACAAATAAGATGATTAATAAATGTATATCATAGAACTTATGGTAACATAAACATATTCTTAAAGAAACGTTATAAAAATAAATCTTCTGCTGGTTCTCATGATTCTGCGTTTAAGTTGTGGGTGGAAAGGAAGTCCACTGATTTCTATCTTCACAGTATTGCAAGTGCTGCTTTATTAATTGTGAAGCAGAATAATTTTAAATTTTAACATCCTTTATTTATAATGCAACATTTTTAAAAATAAATTTTTCTCTCTTTTATTTCAGGTAAGCTTCACTTTAAATCCTGATGCTACTCACACAATTTGGAAAAGGTTTGATACTGTTTTTTTTACATTTAGAACTAAAGATCAGCGGTAGTAGTGAAATGAAAATTTCTATTTCCATATGGGCCCTAAGAACACGGTTATATTTAAATACATTGACATCGACAAAGAAGTTTATGAACAAAAATGAAGTGCAAAGAATAAATCCAAATAATATCATGAAACCAGTGCAGAAAAATTGTAAAATTTTATCTACATTACAACAAAAAAGTCGGCTTAGATGGAGAATAGCATAGCTTCATAGTGTGCCATCTACTCCTTTTCATGAAGCCTTTGACGATACTCGAGTTAGATTCCATTTGCTGGATCAATATTGTGTCGTTGATCTTGTAAATATGTTAAAAAAAAATCATTATATTAAATAGAATTACAAAATATTTCTTGCCACAAAGTTGGAGAAAAATCTTGCGAAAACGTCAAAAATCGCCCCTCAAAAATTATTGCCCATAGCTCATTTTCCAGGGAATATTTTCGCATTCCCCAAAAATCTTCCACGATTGCAAAACCCACAAAGAAAACATTAAAAGAAAATTACATACGTACATATTTTGTATCTTAAGCAATTATAAATTGAAAAAAATTAAAACAAAAATTGCTACTAGTGAAAAATAACTATTATATACTTTTGTTTTATGGGCTTTAAAGTTATTTTTAACTATGTTGTTCTTGGATTTCTGGGAAATCTCAGTGCATTGTGACTTATGTTACTTTTAATGAAAATTGAACAGCATTTTTCGGAATTTATTGACTGTTTTTTTTTTTGAAACAAACGTTTTCAAAATGCTATATTTTGGTATTTTCACAGAAAACAAACGGCATTTTTATTTGGCCCACTTTTTTCGTGCTCATTGGTGCTTTCTGCAATTGCTATTTAAAAAATTTATTTATGATCGAACATTCAAAAAGGCAGAATTGTCAGAACTTAAAGGTTTTCTTAGCCTCATTTTCACTTTAAGATCCATTTCAAAGACAACAACAGCAGTATTATATTCTCTTTCATAACCATTATGTTACCAATTACATTCTTTCTGCTAAAAGTTAAGCTTTATAGCTCTATGTACATTAGACATCGCAAGCTCTAGAACTCTTCTGTTAAGCTTAAAATCAAATAGTTTACATATGTACATACGTATGTATGTGTATTGTGTCTGTATCTGGCAATACTAAGAAATCAAAGCATGTGACTGCAATAAAACAAAGTGAATGAATTGCCATTGGCAATTTATATGTGGTGTTTTTGGAAACAAACCAAGTTAAAATTATACCAATATCAGAACCAAAATAAGAAAAACAAAACAGGCTGAATTTTATGTACGAAAATGTGGAAACAGTCGCAATTGCAAGAGTACAACAATAAAGTGGCAGCAAATGCGGCGTATGAGCTTGAATTTCAGCAATAGCAGCAACAAAAAGACCGATGAAAATAATCATAAAAAAGGATTTTTCCGTTGAAAGTTTTATTTTATGCAAAGTGATTACTCACTTTCTCACTGTTGCTGTGAAGAAAAGTATCGATATTTTAAAGCAATAGTTGCTGCGTTTCATTCGCCATCCGCTGCAAGTTATCTATGTAAATATATCTAGCACCGATAATTATATGGGAAAGCAAAAACAAAATCTCAAACTTAACGAGTAAAATTATAGTTGCTATGCATACATAGCAAGGGCTACCCAGCAGATTTGTATTTTGCATATTGTGCGCTTTGAAATGAAACGAAAAGCAGCTATTTCGCAGAAAAATAATTTTTTAAAATGTCTGGCGGCAAAAAGAAGCGATTTGAAATAAAAAAAAAATTGAAAAAACAACAAACGAGAAACATGAAACTTGGCAACTTGTCGTTTTTTTATCGAATAAAACACAGCAAAACTTAAAAAAAAAACAAAATAATTTTTTTAAAAAAAGTTTTGAACTCCAATTATTTTTAAATACCTAATTTGGAAAGTATTTTGTATATGTTCAATAGTATTGTAGTCAGAAAAAGTTTAAAAGTTTTTGTCACATATATACATATGTATGTGTATTAGAGTGTGTTTTAAAACTGAAATTGACATGACATTTGTTGGTATACATATATGTATGTACTTATTATAGAAATCCGGCTGATAAAGGATTAAATGGAAAATCAGAGTCTCATCATGAGAAAATCATGCAGTTAAAGGGGAATTGAATTCCCCTGTGTGTCAAGAGGCACACATGTCAGATTAATGGTTCTGAAAATATTTAAATTCAACCACATCTTTTAGAATATATAGCATCTGCTCTTCATTGTCAGTCAAAGTCACCTCTACATCTTGATGATCATTTATCTCACATTTTTAACCATCAAGACTTTTTTTGTTGAGAACTTAACACAGTTTTAAATGGGTATTGAAAGCTTTTGTTAGCGATTAGATTAACTGATGTAGAAGTTTTTTTAACGAAAAAAGTTGAATGAAAATAGATGAAAAAATGTATTTTGAGAATTTTTGACGAATGAAAGTAGTTTTTAGTCGATATAACAAGTTTTTAAAATTTTCTTAATGTCATGTCATTCGTAGGAGCCTACGCAAAAATGCAAAACAAAAACAACCAAAGTTGCTTCTGCTGTTTATAACAAAATATATTTGTTAAAAAATGCACAAATAAAAAAACAAAATTAAATAATAAAATACGCCGCCTACAGGCATATTTTTAAGAAGCCAACATTTAGACGTGTTTTTGTAAGCAAATTTTAAAAGCAAACGCCTACAGTACAAAGTTGGCTATGCATGTGTGTCGATGTGTGTGTGCTTTTGTGGTTTTGAATGCGTGTACTCTAAGCCTTGAGTGGGTTTTTCATAGTCTTCTTTAACCAAGAAAAATAATTTATATGAATGTAATCGGAAGTTGTTAACTTTTTACCAACTCCTTAGTATTTCTTGTTTAAAAATTGAAATTTCGGTGAAATTTTAACTGTGCGATATTAAAATTGACAATATTCAATTTACACTGCATAGATTAGTTGACATTTTCAAGGCCGTGTCTAGAGTCTGCAGCCCTCTAGATGCATAAAAAAGGCCTCCAAAATAATCAAAATAAAATCATCAAATTGATTTAGCGTAATTTTTTTATTACTACACGAATATGAATTTTAATGATTTTTTGGAATATAGTTTTAAACGAAATATCGAAAATGAATTGTTTTCTATATTATGACTGGTTGGTGAAAATCGTATCAAAAAAATGGAACTGCCACCAAAAGATGGGCGTTTGGCCACTTTAGTCTAATCTAATATTGAGATTTATTTTTGAAAAAAAAAAAATAAAATCTCGTAAACTATTTTATCGCGTCTGCCTCTGATATATTGTGTTAAGGGCATGGTATAGAGAACGAAGATATAAAAGACATAAAAGTCAGACGTCCACACTGTTTCATTTTTTACAACAGCGTAAAGATTCAGGGTTTGAAATTTTGCTGATGTCGACAGTTGAACTTCTGCTGCTTGAACACAACCAAGAGGGACCAAGCGCACGTGTACTGAGTGCACTCAAATAATTCAGCAGCCTCCACCTTATAGTCTTCAAAACTATCCCGTTTTTTCGATATAAAGCTTGTGAACGATGTCAGTACCGAGGTGTCGAGGTAACGTCTAATCTGGGGCTATGCCGAGTTTGTTTGTTTGTTTCTAGTTTTGTTTACTTGTGCCAAGATCCCAAAATACCAATTGCCATCTTTGACATTTTGTAATGTAAACCTAGAGCATTAATACGTGCTTTTCCTAATTGTTCTTTGTCCTCTGAAATTTCAAAAAGATATTTTTTATTTTTTATAGCCTCGAAAGAGGTAATCGGTTAGAACTTTGTATCTGTTTGTTGAGACTGTGGAACATACATAAATTTCTTTCAAGAATCAGAAAAGCTTACAGAACTTCGGCAGCAACCTGCACCTCAAGATTGAGTGAATCATAAGACCACGGCAGCTTTGAATATTCAGAAACTCCCTTCGGTTGTATTTTGTCCGCATTTTTAGCCACACGAAAAATGTGGCCGTGGTTTGACAACAGTGGGTGGCACCTCCCATATAGTTTAAATACGAAAAACGCCATCTCTTGGCACCTAAGATTTAATTTTTCTGCGTTATAGTTAATACGTTTTTTTCTTAAAATTTCAACGAAATCGTACAGAATCTCTGTCCACTCCGTTTACAGGTTTGAGCTAGGAAACTCAAATTTTGGTACAATTATTTTTATACCTCCAGCTTACATCTACACAAAAATAAAATACATCTACCAAATTTTCAAAATAATCACCACAAATTAAAATTTACTCATCACGTCACAACTGAAATTTTAATTCTTTCGTTTTAACGGTAGTTAGATGGAAAAAATTGTTCATATCCCCTACCAAAATAGAGCCATTTGGGTAAGCCTAAAGCTATTACATATCAAGTTTAAATTCTTCTACCGGTAGTCGAACTGGCACTTTATTTTTTATGCTGTCAAACAAAAATAGAAATTACTATTTAGTTTATAAGAAATCATATTTTTAGTATTACTTACCAATAACAGCAAACTATAATATGACAACGTAAAAGGAAGCCATAGCGGAAGTCTCAATATAAACTGCATCAGCAATAGCAACGCCGGATGTTTGCAATTCCCCGTTTCATGCCATAGTACACGCGGCGACACACTGAAACGGCCACAACTTGCAGAAATTGAAAACAAAATAGAAAATCATAGCAAACTCAAATACAATACATTTCCGTAGAAATGAAGACACCTAAATAAAGAGACAGAAATCCAATAAGTCGCTTCTGAGCAGTTGCTGCCCCAGCATTTGTGTACATCACAGAGCAGCGCATAGTCCACTACGCCTACGCGTTAGCACAAGCTATGTATAGTAAAGATGACTGACATTCCATTGTGTAAATGTGATAATACGTTTGTTTTGTATTGCTACAGTAATAAAATTAAAGCATTTCCTGTCTATCAGTGTATGGAAATAACGAAAGTTATTCTTATAATGGAGACTTCCTATGCATTTATTGTCGAATGGTACGCAAATATGGATTTGTGACCAGTGTAACGCAGCCGTTATAGTATCTTAAGGATTTATTTCTTCGAAGTAGTTTGTTGATTTAGCCACAATATAAATTAAATAAAGTCACAATAAAAATCACGCTTCTTTTCAACAAGGGGTTTTTTAATTGCATATTAAATTCTCTGAAAGTGGACAGTTACATTTTTGAAAATCTTAACTTTGGTGTTGTATGTGGGGTAGAGGCTTGGTTCAAGGAAGAAATAAATGCGATATCAGCAAAAAGTTATTTTTAGATCTGATGTATCAGATCCTGTAAAGTTCTTTTTAAGCAAATTATTAGAGATAAGTCCTTGCTATGAACATATAATACCGATTGGTAATATGAATATTGACTTAATAGAAAATGAGCCCAGTTGAGGTGATTTACCTAATGCATTAAGAACTGGAATTTCCCATCATGAAATGCTTCTTAAATCTTACAACTTTGATCTATGTAAGTAAGTCTGATGCTGAATTCTTCATAAGTTTAAGAGATTTTTGCCGCACAAATAATGAAAATTTGATATAAGGAGCTCATTTATTACCTTGACAGGATTGCTGACTTTACTCTGACATTAATGAAAAAATTAGGCATTGTTCATCCTTGTTAAACAACCTTTTTGACAAACATATGCTTTCAAGACAGGTAAAAATAAGAAAAGATTACTTAGCCTTGGCGTAATGGAAAAATTCTTCGACTTTTAGAATCCGAAGAAAATTATGTGGCACTTTTCATGCAACAAAAATAATTAAAACGCTACTAAGCACCTCAGGAAATATGGACGGGATTAGAAAACGACGCGTGGCATCTTCGATGCAACAGAAACAATTAAAAGGCTTTGTCTGGTAACCTAATGATGACAAGAGTTTTAATATTTGGTTCAAGGGTACATACTTATTATCTATTCTAAGAACGTCATGAAATGTGAACGTGACGTGGAACCTTTCATACAACAAAAACTATTTAGACGTTATATCTTGGGTCCTATGACAGCTACCGTTGTGAAACTATATCCATTTGGATGTACAAGCTACTCGCAAAATGTGAACGGCTTTGGACATTGGGGTGTGGCTTCTCCCATCCAACAAAAACACTGAAATTGCTTGGTACTTAGAGGACGTCCATAAATACCGCGCTTTTTGAAAATTCGGACCCCTCTCCCTCTTGATGAGATTTGGTGAGATCTGACTAGACCCCTCCATCCAAACCCTCTGGTGAAATTTACATTATAATTTTTAAATACATAATTAAATTATCTTTATATGTTAATGTATATCGCTTCATGCCACTAATACGAATGACATGTAACCTTTCAGAAAGTTTCAGAAACAATACGTAATGTAACAGAAATGTTTCATTTCAAATATTGCAAACGGAACGTTACAGAAATCTTTCTTATATATTTCAAATGTACTGCTTCAAATGAAATCATTCTGAAATGTTTCTGAAAGGTTCCAGATTCAACGTTTCCTGAACTAATCAAATAAAATCTTTCTGACACGTTATAAGCAAAAGTCTTTAACATACTATGTGGTTTTGGAAGGCTTCAGATTTGGTATTAACTGATTTTTTTATGAACATGGCATTTAAGTATAGTTAGTTGTTGAATATAAATTAATACCCCTATCATGAAGAGCAAAATATTTCAATCTTAAATAATTGACGAGTGGAAAACTTCTTTTCCAGTCAGCGCTACCAAAATATTTCCAATTACTTTCAATCAGTTAATAATGCAACTGTGATTTTGCATACTTGATATTATACAAAATAAAGTGAATTCAAAAGAATAAATTCAAATAGAATTTTCTAAAAATTGTGTAATTTTATAGTAAAGTAATTTATTATATAATCTTTTAGTGTAATTGCTCTTTATTGGTGTTGTTAGATTTTTAAATATGTCATCTTTATTATAAATAAACTTAAAAATTATGGTTTCAATGCTATAGAAAAGAATTTGCAAGAAACGTCAAAAATTTTCCCTTAAAAATTATTACCGATAACTCATTTGCCATTGAATTTTTTTTTTATTCTCAAAAAATCTTCTATGATTACTAATCCGGGAAATGATGAACAATTTCGAGGGATTGTTTATTCATAATAGGGGTATAACAAACGCCACAATAAATAACTGCATAGTAAGTACCAATGCAAGTGATGACGAGTGTAAAATGAAAAAAGTACTGCATGGTCCCGATGACAACAAAATAACAGCACAAGTGACGCAGAATAAAAAAAAAGACCGAAGACGTAATTAAAAATGTTCAGAAACTCTTCAAATGAAATCAAAAGGTAGACATTGACACATTTAAGAAAGATTTCTGAAATGGAAGCGAAAGATTTTGGAAAAGCGATATTTTTGTAAGGTTTCAAGTGAACGATTTCTGAAAGGCTTACGAAACGTTATATGTCGAATAGATATCTACTTAATTTTTCTGTGAAATAAACATTTAACGTATTACCATTTCCCTCCGCTAAAGATTTTAACTGAAATAATTTGGTTGCGATTGCTGTAATTTTACGGGCTCTAGAGCTACCCAAAGCCAAATGTATCGTCATCGGCTTAAGCATATCAGCTTATATAATACGTACATATGTATGTATGTACAGTGGTGGCCATGCATTTAGCACACAATCAAAATTATAATAAATATTTAAATATTTTATTTATAAGTTATGAAACTTACGTGTAATATCTATTTAGCTTTAATTATTTATATATATATATATATATATATATTCGACATATAACATATATATATATATATATATATACACGTTATTACATTTTTAAAGAAAATAAAGTTAAAAATTATTCTATACGACCTGGTCATGAATTTAGAACACCAACATAAAAATTCATTCAAAAATTATATAACTTAACTTAAAGCATAAAAACTTAATATTGTGTAGGAAATCCTTTGTTTTTAAGGACTGCATCGCATCTCCTACATTCCACAAAAGCTGTTTGAATTTCTATCCACAAATCATGCAAGTTTTTAGTCTTAACGGTTTGCATTTGCGCCTCAACATCACTCCACAAGTTTTCAATGGGATTGAGATCTGGGGATTGCGCTGGCCACTTTAAAGCATTAATATTATAGTCGTCCAAGCAGCGCTTAACTAAGCGAGAAGTGTGTTTTGGATCGTTATCGTGCATAAAATGTTATGAAAGTGGCAAATTATCCTCTGCAAACGGGATCATGTTATTTTAGAGTATGTCTTTGTAAATGTGCTGATCCATTCTTCCATCAATTTTAACTATTGGACCGACTCCGTGTCAAGAAAACACCGCCACACCCTAACATATCCGCCAACGTGTTTGACAGTTTTAAGTGTGTACTTTGGACTGTACTGCATGTTTTGTGGACGCCATACATATTGCTTTCCATCAGATCTGAAGCGACAAAACTTAGATCAGGGGTCGGCAAAAATTAAAGTGAGAGTGTTTGGTGAGAGAAGAGAGGCTGCACCGCAAGAAATTTGTAACCAAATATTGATTTTATTGGAATGATGCGGCAGAAAGTGGAAACTAAAAAAGATTAGAAAAGGCGTTTAGAGTTGTTGAAAAATCATAAACAAAGCAACATCGAACGCGGTGGCTATAGCGCTGTTGTCTTTAAACTTAACAAAAAAACACTTCATTCATGCAATTTCAAATTGCTACATCAAAAATTCATTCACATATTATCTAGATAAGAAATTTGGTTGCAGTGTTTTAAAAATAACCCATCCAAAAATGGTTTACCGTGCTTTGCAATTTCTATGCTAACTAGAGTAGACGTGTTATTTAAGCTTTTTTATTTTCAATACTACTATCATCATCAGCTTTATTGTGTCTAAAAATACTTTTCTTTTTTCTATAAAAAGTTTCTCCCTCTCCAACCCTACAAATTCATTAAATTTATAATGAAAAGTTTCGTAATGTTTTTTCCTGGAAAATTTATTACCTTTTAACGACATATTACAAACTAAACATTGCATGTCGTCAAAAGCATTTTGAATCATAAAATTCGTTGCATCATTTGCCATAACTGTACAAGAAATTCTCTCCGTGCATAACAAGCGAAAATAACTACAGCCGCGCTTGATGTTGCTTTGTCAATGGCTTTTCGACAACTAAATGAAAGAGCATAAGAATACGTGTAATATTTCATTGCACAATTGTGCTATGCGCGCCGACCCCTGACTTAGATTCATCACTGCAAAATATGTTCTTCCAAAGAGCAATCGGTTTCAACAAATGTTCTTTCGCGAACGCGATTCTACATATAATATTTTTTTGTGACACAAGTGGTTTATGTTGGGCTACGCATCCACGTAAATTTTTTTCATTTAAACGCCTTCTAATGATTCTGGAGAATGCATTTATGCCAAATTCCGATGAAACTTAATTTTTAATTTTATTTGAGCTTTTAAAAAGGTCTTTAAGTGAAGCTCTATGAATTAAACTGTCTTCTTTCGCTGTTTTTTGCGCTTTTTTTCACACTGTTTGACATTTTTAGTGCTCCTATATTGCTGTGTGTTTCAATGCATTGTAGACCATCTTTCTGGCACATTTGAGGGACCGATTGATTTCTGCAACTGTAATTCTTTTTTTTTTCATTTTATGAATTACCTGCCGGTGAGTCTCTGTACACCACTTTCTTTTTGCCGTATCTTAAAATATTTGTCGTTAAAAATATTCTGAAAATTCTATAATTTAAACATACCTTACGAAATAAACCAAATCAAACAAAATTTAAAAAAAATCAGCGATATTTTTAAATTGTTATAAATTCGTGCCCACTTTGAAAGGCGCGTTAGTTGCAAATGATTGTAATATCTGAAAAATCAGAGTAAAAGCAATCCTTTAAAGTAGCGGTACTTCATCGCCTAGAAGTAAACAACACTCACGGAAAAATATTTGTTTACAATTCTTATATTTACTACAATATTAATATTTTCAAAATAAAGTTGCCACTGCAGCCTGAGCTAAACACGTGACAACCACTGCATGTTGAGCGACATACCGACAGGGTGAAACAAACGTGTCAGCAAGGTTTGTTTTTGCGATACAAAATGCTATCTATTATTATACCCTACACAGAGGATATAATCGCATAGAAGGGGGCGAGGCAGGCATATAAAAGTGTATATATTATTGATCAGCGTCACCACTTGAGTCGATATAGCTATGTTCGTCTGTCTATCTGCGTGTCTGTTTGTTGAAATCACGTTTACGGGAAAACTAAACAAGCTAATTCAATGAAATTTGGCACATAGGTCACACGTTCTCATAAGCTACTAGCATGTGCTTGGGCAAAATCGGTTCACGGCCACGCCCACCGCCCATACTTTGTGTAAATATACCCCTACATACATTTTAAAAAAAGGTGCTGCGATTTTGCTGAAACTTTGTGATTTGGTGAACATGTGAACAAACTTAAGATTGGGCTAGGTTTCAAATTTGCAAAGGCTATTAAAAGAGCGTGACACATCCCCAAACTTTAACTTTAATAACTCGTTAACCGTGTAAGATATTGTGATGAAATAAAGTACACGGATAAAGATCATAAATATCTTGAATTGTGCTTAAAGTGTGTGGAACTGGAAAACGGGAGTGGCACTTTTCAACAATTGGAAATTTTGATTTCGTATAACTCACAATTCACACATACGATTTTTATGAAAATTTTAGGTTTTTAATTTTCAATGTATTTTTAACATTTATTCAGAAAGTACTTTCAATGCAGTGCAGGGTATGTGAGTTCCGGCCTGGCCGAATATATCACCTTTACTAGCTATAATTTATATTCTCTGAATAAAAAAGTCTACCAGAGATTTTCCTTGATTTCTTCTTTCCCCGTGGTGAGATTTTTCCGGACCCCCCCCTCCCCCCCTAATTAATGTCACGTAATTTATGGACGTCTAAATGAGAGAGTCAAACTGCTTTTTTTTTTCTGAAAGCGCGTTTTAAATTTGAAAGCTGGAAAAGCAGGTTTAAATATTACATTTACTTTCATTGAAGTCAGTAAAAAAAACATTTTCGACTCAAGAGTATCGAACCCACGCACCGTGAGCTATGAGTTCACAGTCCTAACTCTATGCCATGCTTCCTGCCGTCTCCCAGCGTTTTATTATTCCTTTTGGGCCATGGCCTTTAAATTGAAGTTGTCATAAAAACAACGCCGCTTAAATGTTGCCTAACTTTGCGCGACTTCTTTATTTAGTTGTCATTCCATGCCCCAACCTCCAAGTAATTTAGGCTTTATGACGCGCACCCAATAACAAATTTTGTATCGATGATAGTGGTGGTGCTGGAAACTTCCGGCCACAGCGGATGGATAGTAATAGTACTTATTTGACTTTTTTATTGTTGCTGCGCTACTTTGTAATTGGTTTGGTTTTGTTTTTTCTCAGTTTTCATTGTCTTTTTCATTCGCAAGCTTCTTTTTCCAAATGCTTTATAATCATATTTGAATGAATGAAAAATTTGACATATTTTCTATTCTGCTTTTGTTAGTCAACAACATGGTGAAGCGTAAAGAGATTGCGACTGGTTTTACAATTGACTATAACCATAATTATTATGAGCGCGTAAAAATTGTTTTCACAGGGTGTCACACAATGGAATTTTAATGATTTTGGTTAATTGTAGGAAGGATTGTTACGGTCACACTTCCATGTAGTTAGTAGCAGAGTTCTAAAAAAATAATCTCTTGCGTTTTATTCACTTTTATGTTGAACCAATGCGAATAAAACTCTGCTACTATTTGTATGAATCTTCTAATACTTTAAGAAAATTTCTCTGTAGAGCTAGTTCATTTGTTTGTTTTTATTTAATAAAGTTGATATAGAAAACCAAAATAGATAGCAAATCATTTGAAAGGATATAAAATGTGATTTCTTAGTGTAGTAACAAAAACTTACATATGTACACTTGTGCTCACTTAATTGAGTCATTCGTATGCCACGTAACATTTTTGTCAAAAATTATTTATTGCTTTTTTTCTGATTCTTACATTACTAGTTTTAATAGTCCTGCTATGTTAGCATATATGAATATTTAGGAATGTACTAAGGGATTACCCCTTAGTACATTCCATTAGGGATTTAAAACTGAGATGGATTTTGCAGCTTGATAATGGCTCAAAACATTGTTCTCGACTGGTCAAGTCTTGGCTGGACACACAATCCACCAAGGTTTTGAAGTGGCCACCTAAAAGAGAGGTGAACTTGTGAGGCATAATATACGAGTCGAAAGCACGAAAGCCAACGAGTAAAGCAGCTTGAAGCAGGTTAATCAAGAGAAGTGGCATAAAATTACTCCAGACCAGTGTGCACGTTTAGAAGGCAGCATGCCAAACCGATTCTCAACAGTTATGAAACAAAAAAGTTATCCTACTCATTATTAAGCTAAACAAAAAAAAAATAACTTACAACAAAATTTCAACAATTTCAATTACTTTCTTTCAGATGACTTAATTATATGAACACAGCAAATATGAACTTAATAGACGTTTTTGCATTTTTCGGGATAAAAAAACCACGATATTTATTTTGATTTTTTTGCTGTAAATAGCTGCTTAATTCATTAATGGACATATTGAATGTACATAACTTCATTCGCTCTTCTGTAACTAAACTAGATTTTTAGACTTTACGAGGTCCTTCACATAAATCAGTAAACTTACTTCCTTAAGCTCTCTCCTTTTGAAGAATGCGACCAAACTACTCCCAGCAAAGTTTTTACCGTTTTTCACACTCATCCTCTGAAAAATATAAAATTTATTAGTTAAAAATCTATTAAATAAAAATGCACTCATTTTAAATATTTAGTCCCAGCGGCAAATAACCAGAGTACGCCGAAAATTCATCGATGAAAAGTAACTTATTTGCATAGTGCGTTTCATCGATGTGATTTATTTTTATTTGCATCTATTTTCCGCTTTAATTTTAACATATTTTAATTTATGTACATTTTTTTCGTTATCGAAAAATTATATATAAAATCCATTTCGATTTTTTTATCTATTGAGAAAATTTTTGTAACAGAATTTTTTGTTTGCCTTGAATTTGGCATACTTTTCATGTAGAAATATAAGCAGTCTATCTGCTTTTGCTAACTTTTTATATGGAGATGTAGACAGCTCGTCAAAACTTTTCAGTTACTTTTCAAGCGACGTTTTAGCCAATATACCTTTTTTGTGTAACAACAATCTACACAGAGATGTCTGCAAACTGCCTACAAAGCAGCCATTGCTGCTGACAGTTGTGAGCATTACTGCCTACAAAAAGTATTTGCCTCTAAGTTGTTAAATATTGCTACAAAATTTTTTTGCGTGCCGGCCAAACAGATGTTGTGACGAGTAGTGACGGTTTGGAGTTCGGTTCTTACGGAACATCACGTCTCGTCAAAATGTTTCGTTCACTTTCGAAGTGTCCTACATCAATACACACCACATCTTATCCACTTCCCCAAGGCTTACAAAAAATTTAATTATTTCTTAATTTCTAAAATCTTTTCAATTTTTTAAATTTGATTAAAATTGTTATCGAAATTAAAAAAAACTCCACATAAATCAAGAAACCACACGTACGTTTTTTTTGGTCATCAACATTTCCTTATATCACGTTTATTTTGGTTTAGGCTTATGGCAGACATTTTCGGCAGAATGTAGGTTGTCATTCATACCTAAACTTTCTTAAAGAGAATGAAATTCTCCTTGAAAATACTATAATTGAAATTAAATTCCGCGATATCGACAAAACATTTTATTTTTAATTATAATTTATTTTATTAAAATCACTTCCACCTAGAAAAACCTAGACATACCGGGCTCATTTTGTACCTCTCGTTTTCTTCATTCAATTTTCACTAGAATTTTTTAAATCCAGGATGACGCCATTTTTTGATGTCATCGGCCCCTGTGCTATAATATTAATACTTTCATTTATCTTGCGTTGATGATTTTCTGAACAATTAAGGTCATATACTAGCAATAATATAGTTGGCATATATTTTTTTTTAATTTCAAAATCTTATAGGCGTCTTTAAAATACATTTGTTCCCCATTAAAAAGCCATAAACTTGCAGCATCCACACATGGCTATAGTTACATGTGCACTGCTGCTGTTCCTCTTCATCAACTACTTAAGTTCAGATGTGTTAGTAAAAATTATATCATTTTAAAAGAATTTTTTATGTATACATACATCTAAACATGTTCGGAAGACATATTATAAATACAGAAATACTGAAAGCAAAGAGTTGCATTTGCATCGAGGTTTCTGTCAGCTATAGTCAACGGCAGCAAAGGCAGGAAGTTTGCAGGAAATATTGTTAAGTATTGGCTGGACCGATCAATAAATAAAATGAAAATGAAAATATTTTCGAAGGTAATATGCTCACAGTTAGTCTTATTTGATTCACTTTCACGAAATCATTAGAAACTTATTTTCAAGCATATGCTCTTTCATATGTTAACGTTGTATTTAAATTTGTTGATCTTATTTTTCACTTAATACTAGAAAAGGCTTTAAAACTATACGAAGACTATTCTCTTAAATATTTCATACCAAGTTTTAAATGTAACTAATAGTTTCAGATCAAAGAGTGTCTCCTTTATGACCCGAGTAGACAGATCCGAAATCCACAAATAGAGACCAATCATTTGCTATGCGACTGATTTCCTGGAAAGCTGATTAAGATCTTACGCGCCACATACTATTCTGATTAGTGAAAAAGAAGCAACCTTGCAATAGTTTAAATAAATAAAATATATGAATAAAATGTGGCAACACCCTACAGAATGACATGAAAATCTACTGGGTCATGCCAGTATCTATGTCAAAGGCAAATTCAATTATAAAATTTTATTACATTTACTCATTTAGACAGTAGTTCACTTATAAAAAAAAATACGATACATTTTGTTTAAAAAACGATAAAACAAATAATATCCCTATCCCCATCCCCATCCCTATCCCTATCCCTATCCCTATCCCTATCCCTATCCCTATCCCTATCCCTATCCCTATCCCTATCCCTATCCCTATCCCTATCCCTATCCCTATCCCTATCCCTATCCCTATCCCTATCCCTATCCCTATCCCTATCCCTATCCCTATCCCTATCCCTATCCCTATCCCTATCCCTATCCCTATCCCTATCCCTATCCCTATCCCTACCCCTATCCCTATCCCTACCCCTATCCCTATCCCTATCCCTATCCCTATCCCTATCCCTATCCCTATCCCTATCCCTATCCCTATCCCTATCCCCTATCCCTATCCCTATCCCTATCCCTATCCCTATCCCTATCCCTATCCCTATCCCTATCCCTATCCCTATCCCTATCCCTATCCCTATCCCTATCCCTATCCCTATCCCTATCCCTATCCCTATCCCTATCCCTATCCCTATCCCTATCGCTATCCCTATCCCTATCCCTATCCCTATCCCTATCCCTATCCCTATCCCTATCCCTATCCCTATCCCTATCCCTATCCCTATCCCTATCCCTATCCCTATCCCTATCCCTATCCCTATCCCTATCCCTATCCCTATCCCTATCCCTATCCCTATCCCTATCCCTATCCCTATCCCTATCCCTATCCCTATCCCTATCCCTATCCCTATCCCTATCCCTATCCCTATCCCTATCCCTATCCCTATCCCTATCCCTATCCCTATCCCTATCCCTATCCCTATCCCTATCCCTATCCCTATCCCTATCCCTATCCCTATCCCTATCCCTATCCCTATCCCTATCCCTATCCCTATCCCTAACCCTATCCCTATCCCTATCCCTATCCCTATCCCTATCCCTATCCCTAACCCTATCCCTATCCCTATCCCTATCCCTATCCCTATCCCTATCCCTATCCCTATCCCTATCCCTATCCCTATCACTATCTCCATAAAATTCCGTGATAAATCAAGTTTCCATCCTTCATTATTTTTAATTTTACAATTGTAAGGGGGAGAGGGAGGAGGGGCCCGTTCATGGATACCCCCGGGCCTTGATTTGCTCTCGACGGCTCTACCTATCCCTATCCCTTTGCCTTTGAATTTGCCTTTGCCTTTCCCTTTTCATATATCTATCCCTATCCCTATCCCTATCCCTATCCCTATCCCTATCCCTATCCCTATCCCTATCCCTATCCCTATCCCTATCCCTATCCCTATCCCTATCCCTATCCCTATCCCTATCCCTATCCCTATCCCTATCCCTATCCCTATCCCTATCCCTATCCCTATCCCTATCCCTATCCCTATCCCTATCCCTATCCCTATCCCTATCCCTACCCCTATCCCTATCGCTATCCCTATCCCTATCCCTATCCCTATCCCTATCCCTATCCCTATCCCTATCCCTATCCCTATCCCTATCCCTATCCCTATCCCTATCCCTATCCCTATCCCTATCCCTATCCCTATCCCTATCCCTATCCCTATCCCTATCCCTATCCCTATCCCTATCCCTATCCCTATCCCTAACCCTATCCCTATCCCTATCCCTATCCCTATCCCTATCCCTAACCCTATCCCTATCCCTATCCCTATCCCTATCCCTATCCCTATCACTATCTCCATAAAATTCCGTGATAAATCAAGTTTCCATCCTTCATTATTTTTAATTTTACAATTGTAAGGGGGAGAGGGAGGAGGGGCCCGTTCATGGATACCCCCGGGCCTTGATTTGCTCTCGACGGCTCTACCTATCCCTATCCCTTTGCCTTTGAATTTGCCTTTGCCTTTCCCTTTTCATATATCTATCCCTATCCCTATCCTGGATCGGCAGACATTGTTCTGCTTGAAATTATTTAACTTGCTGGAAAACACAAATATGCTGTACATTCTCCACACAAAACACTTTCGAATTTTTACAATTTTCCGATTTTTCTTTCATACTTTTCCAAACTTTTTTTTTACTATAAGCCTTGCCTGAACAATTACAAACCCAACACAAAAAAAAAATTGATCAAATCGGTTGAACTATTCTCCAGCCTTTGCGAGACTTATGTACACCAATTGATTTTTACATATGGTAGATTTAGGTGAATGTAATGACACCAGCAAAGGATTTGAGCTGTTACATAAGAAACATCAAAGCTCTACTTGTCCAAAGATCAAAGATTTTTTCCTTATATGTATGTACATATAACAGGTGATTTCTTATGCGTTTGGTTTTTGAAAATTGAAAAAAAGAACAGAAAATTTGCAATAGTGAATGAAATACTCATTTGAAGCGATACATCAGTTCATTTACTTTTTAAAGATTGTTTTACGTAAATGTTGCCTACCGCTACACCTGAAGTGGTTCATCTGTAAGCTCCAATTTTGGTATACTTTTTCCAGCATTTAGGCCGGTTTCTCACCAATATCAGCTGTAATGTTGTCTTTCAGGGTTGAGGTTGGCTTGTCCCTGTACACGAGAGACTTCATGTAGCTCCAAGCAAAATATTCTAGTGGGGTCAAATCGCATGATCTTCGTGGCCAATAGTGCTGCAAAAAGTGAAATTAATTGCTCACCAAACTTGCCTCTCACAGTAGGTCCACGGTATCGCCGATTTCTAAGGCCCACTCACCAAACAATGGTCGAAGCTCAATTGCTGACAACGGCGACAAATTGACATATCGCGATTTTCATTGACACTGGACGATATAGCAGCAATATTCTGCTCGATACGCGCTCTCCGCATACAGGTTGGTGGATTAATGTCCAATAAAGTGGAACTGATGCGAAATTTGGTCACAATAGCTTGAATAGCCTGTTCGGTGGGTCGATTATAACGACCATAAAATACACAGAATTTGCGGAACATATTTCGCACAGAGCACGAATTATGATAGTAAAATTCAAAGATTTGCAAGCGCTGTTCGTTTCTTAGTCTATTCATGGGGAAATGGTACTTCGGTACTTCCTTATGTGCACATCAGTAAAATGGAAAATAACTTCCAAAAACAAACTAAAGAAAAAAGGCCAATTTTCTTAATTTTCTTACTCTGGTTGCAATACTAGGACTTTTTGGATATACTCGAATATGAATATATTTTCGAATTTTAAGAGTTCCAGAAGAATTCTAGAACACGCGTTTTTTCGAACGTGTCTAATGTACATTCATTCAGTGTTGCCGATGTGGCACAATTAGATGCCCAGTACCAAAAGTAGCACAATTGCAAATGTTGCCCTCTTTTCTATAATTTTTTCTTCTTTAGTTGTTAAAACCGAGCAAACCAGAACCATAATACACACACTCATATTTCAAAATATTTGTTTCGTTGTGATTATGATTTAGACAATTTATGTACTTTTAGAAATATAACAACTTACGGCAACCTATATTATTGAATCATGACCATAAGTTGACTGATTTTTTTATTTTACAGAATAAATAAAAAAAATGGGTAAATTGAGACAGGGTACCCAAGTTGCACAGAAGTAATTTCCGGCCTTCTAGAAATAAAAAAAATTGTTTTTCCTAAAATCGTAGTAAATAAAATTTTTTTGGGCTGATAACATTTAATATCTAAAAAAAATTTTAAGTCTATATCATAAAAAATTGTCCAATTCCCGGCTATTTGACATGTTTTTGAATTACTACCAGACCCCCGGCTCTGCCATGAAATTTCCGGCCTGTCTGGGTTATTCCCGTTACCTCTAAAAAAAACAGAAATATGCTCTGAACGTTCAAGCCTCTTTTGGAAACTGAAATAATATTGATGAGCTAAAAAAACGGTCATACTAAGTTTTTCGCATCTCATACCATGCGGGATAGCACGTGTAGCACAATTTACTTTTCAATATTGGAACATTTCAAAAATAGCGTGCGGCAACACTGCATTCATTAAGTTCTTTAATGACATCCATTACAAATAGCATAAAATTGGAAAATTTATTGTTTTCAAATTACAAAAAATGTATAGAATTAAGGCGATTTTAGTACTACACGGTTAGAAATCTTGGAATAAATTTTAATACAAGCGAAATATTACAAAGATTTTTAATGCAATATTGATTTCATTTAATACTTTTGAATATATTACAAAATTTTGTAATATATTTCATATTAAATTTTAATACATAAGTATTATATATGATTTTTAAGCCGTGCTGTATTGTATTTTAATACTTTCTATATTAAATTAAAAAAAAAAATTATGTCACATTCACTGAGGTTCGAACCTGGTTCCCTTTTAATATAATAGTTGCACGCGCGGCTTAACGACATCAGCCAACGTAGCATTTTATTTTGGTTGGCTTAAAGTATATTTGAATTATCAATGGACAACTACGTAAACTGAAAATTCAATGTTTCATTTTGATGGAAAAGTATTTAAGTTTTAGTCGATCACATAAATCATGGCAGTAGCTTAGTTGGTAAAGATGAGCATATTCCAACAGTGGCATGATTGGGGACCTAGGTTCAATTCTGATCGGTGACAGTTAAAAAAAACATTTAACTTTTCTTTGAAAGTTTTTAAAATGCAATACAAATAAATGACCAAAGCTTACAGCAGCAACAGCATCATAGAAGAAGGAGACGGAAGATATAGTAATAGTTTTTTTTTAAATTTTAATGAAAACGAGTATTAAATTTTAATACAAATTTGTAAATTTAAATAAAAATTTGTATTAAAATTGAATTTTAATAATTAGGCAGTATTAAATTTTAATACAATTCTGGTGTGGGCATATATGTAAGCCCAAAAGTATTAAAATTTATTCCAAAATTTCTAACCGTGTACCTACAAATTAAAGCTTAAATTTCTAAAGCGTGCTCATAATAAATTCTGAAAACAAAAGCTTTAATTCTGGGAAGAAAAATCTTATAATTAAACTTATCATTAATATCACTAGCTTACGAAATTAAATTTCTTTCCAGATCATCTGATGAGAGGTAACTTTTCTTATGTATTTTCTCCCGCTGTTTTCGAAAATCAATGCCAAAATTTTTTTATGAAACAGTTTTTTGAGACTGCAATCTCTACATTTTTTCACTTCAAAAATCATATCTCGAGCTAGAGATATTCAATTTCGCTTCTTTCTTGACACTGAATCAAAACTTTTCAAATGTTCAACAAACACATTCACATAATTGTATCTACAGTTGATTAAGTGGTTCAAAAGATATCGATCAAAATAGGGCAGATTTTTGACAAAATAAAGTTTTACTGCTTATTCTGTGGCCACGACAAAATATAAATTGATAAAAACCGTCTGGTCTTACGTACGACAGCAAAGTGACAAAGTTATGAGCGATTGAATGAATAAATCTAAGCCCCACAATTTCTGAATATATCAATTTTTTTAGCAATTTATTGAGTTTAATCGCCTGCAACCGCTCGTAACTTTGTCATTTTACATTCGATTTACTTCTGATGGGTTTGTCTTTTCCCAAAGGTATAACGAACATTCTTACGTATATACATGACGTAAGACCAGACGTATTTCATCGATTTCTAATTTTTCCGTTTCCACAAAAACAGCAGTATTTTTTTTATATTTTTTAGTTTTTTTATGCAATATTTAGCCTATGAACATCAATATCTCTTGTGACGCTTATCCAAAGAAAGAATCAATTAACTTTAAAAACTGATATTTCTCTTAAAAGATTAAAGAAAAATTTGTATTCATCCCTTGAAATTCACTGTTTTAATTTATAAAAATTTTGGAAATTAATTTTCTTATCAACACTGCCAACCTATCTATGATGCACATCGTACTAAGTACATGCATTAATTTTTTTTTTTTGCAAATTGTTTTTCAAAATTTTATTTCGCAACACCACCCCGAGCAATCAATCATGAGAGCAAAGTGTCAATGTATGAAACAGATGATGTCATAACTTTATCTTCTGTTTTCTATCAAATTATATTCTATCTCTCGTGCTGCAATATAAAATACAGCAGTTAATTGAAGTTCATCATGTGGGATAGAAGAGAAACTTGGCAACAGCTGCTGCCAATATGGGCAGTCACAACACGAAAAAATCGAAGAACAGTTTGAAAGGGAGACACAGCTCCGGCACAGCTATACGTCACTGCTTCATTGATGAGTTATACAAACGAATGTGTGCACCTTTTAACGTTCATTTCGACCTTCATATGGTAACGACTAAATGAAAAATGCGCACTTGGCTTTTTTGTATGTTTAAAGACTACAACCTGTACGGGTACCATAAAAGTACTAAAAATTCATGGTCAACAGCGGTTTATTGACTACAGTTTCTTATTATTATTTTTTTAACAATTTTTTTTATCATGTGGCTTAAAGAAATCTCATTCATAAGAGTGGATACATATACTCATATTGCAATTGTTTACAAAACAAACCATCTACTTTTTTAAATAAAAGCTAATGACACTATGCATAGTAAATGTTAAATACGGGTATCAGCAGTGCGAAAGCTTTATTTATTTTGTAGCGCAGGGGGAAATATTTTCATGACACTTATGAATGAAAACCCATATGATTAGTAGTGAAATTAGATACAACGAAATTGACATGCATGACTTATTCAGTTGCTGAAAAATCTTTTAAACTTAACTTGGATTCCGTCTGGTATCAGTTTATAAACATTTTCGATACTCTTATCGACTTCTCGACACTATTCGATGCTGTTAGACTTTTATAGAGTTTTTAGATATTTTGCGATTCGATTCATTGCTATTGAGTAGTTTTTGACGTTTTAATACCATTCTATATATACCGGAAATTTAAACTCATTCAACATTTTTGTTGCTATTTTAGTAATAATAGAGTTTAGTTCCTACAGTTTTACGCTTTTCGTTACCATTCGATACTTTTCGAGTTTTGCCGACTTTTTAGATACCACTCGCTAATTAACGATTCTTCGATAGTTTTAGAAACTATTCAATACATTTGTTCTTGTTGTTTTCATTTAACGTGAGTTATAGACTATATTGGATTCAATATGATTGCTGACTTGTCGTAATTTAAAAAAAATTGGAAGAACACTATTTTTAACATCATTGTTACATATGTTTGTTAATCTTTATTTCAGCTTATGGAAGTCTTTAGTTTATTTTGAAAAATTCGGAATAATTTTGTATACGGGCTTAACCAACGCTCAACACTCTTGGAAAGCAATAAATCCAAATTTGGCATTAAAATGCCCTATTAGAGCATTCAGATAATCTTTGTGACATTGCCGTTTGTTAGACATTCCCACTGATTCCAGAGATACAGACCACGGCAAAACGATAGCAGAACTAATTTTTCCGTGTTTTAAGGGACTTAGAACATCATGGTATATGTTCTTAAAGCTAAGAAAATCAATATCTTAAAAATAATTCATCGAAAAAGTTAATACATTTTTGAAATAAACTAAAATCCTCAATTTGAAGATGCGACAAAACGATAGCACAAAAGTTTTGTAATTAAAATTCGTTCTAAGTGTCGTAAAAAGATAAAAGTAAAAAATTTTTTTAGTAATGGGTGGATCCTTCTTCATTCTTTACCACTTCAGTCATTCGCGTCATGAGCTTTTGTAAGGATTTACAAATGCCGGTTTTCTACATACACCTGTCGAGCCAAACAACCCCAGCAGTTTTCAATAATAAGTATTCAGGTCAGAAGAACGAGCTGGCCATCTTAGAAGATTTGTGTTGCTGTCCCGGGAAAACTCTTTGCTATTTTTTCTGTATGAACAGCTGCATTATCCTACTGAAATATCATGGTGCCTCTGGTTAATTGCTGTCCACGTAGAACTACTTCAGTTCCGATTAAATTTTAGTAGTCCACGCTTATCATTCTGCGAGACTACTTAGTTAGCTTCAATTTCTAGAATAAAAATCTTTTGCAACTTTTATTTTTTTACTAACTGTCAAATGAAAGTTCACTTCTATTTCTTTATTAATTTTATTAATACAATCGTCTGAATCGCTCCGTACACTGTTTTCTTCACAATTTTCAAAGAAAAACACTTCATGTTGTCCATATCTCATACAATATGATTTCGCTTACAAGCTTGGAAATTATTTTTGAAGTAAACGAACAGTTTAAGTTAAGAACGGTTCTATCTTAAATTATTTAAGGCCAATCAATCATTATATTGAACGGAGTCGCTTTAACATGCGCTACTATACTTTTCAGAATTACCTACTTAATGTTATTTAGTAGGTATTAGTGCTTCTATTTTACTTTAATGAAAACATTTTTTTCAACAATTTTAAAAAATTTATTTACATAACTCTATTTCTGGACTTTCATGCAGAATGAATACGACATTCCTTCATACATTGAGCAGCTTACAATGCAAATGACCGGAAGTAACACACATGTGAACACAGACGTTATTGTCATATTCCAAGTGCTTTATCTTTCAAAAGTTGTACAACAAAATATGTATGTTCACATCGAATTAACATGTATAAACAAAGCAATTATGTCATCAGTACGCGAAAATATACAAAGCTGATGCGCAGTGTAGTAACTCTGACAAAAAATACTTTGAACAAAAAATCGTGTAGCAAAGCACGGCGCGCACAAAAATATTTTCTCCCTCCAAAACTTTTTGATGAGAAATAACTATTACAGCATTATAAAAAAAACAATGCGAAAACAACCAAATTCGATGTCTATGTGAGCCTGGTTAACCATTTTAACTGCGTGGTATTTAATTTAAAAGGGGATAAAAATACAAACAAAAAAAAACCCGTCTTAATATTATGAATAAAAGTCCATTTGAGGCACCAATTTAAAAGTTTTTGTATTTTACTAAGACCTACTTCCTGTAATCGGGCTTAAAATATTTTTTTTTGTGTATAGTACATGACATAGCCAAAAAAATAGTATTCATAACGTTAAATTTGGATGTGTGTACTTTGAGAACTAATATTTTAAAAGTAGACCAAAAACGGCTCGTTCTGAAGACCCCAACCACCTACGAGGCGGAAATTCAGGATAGGTGCTGTTAAAGTAAGTAAGCGTGTCATTTGAGCGAAATCGGGTGTTTTTTTTTAAATTCCATACGTATGTCATACCTACATACATACATATGAAATAACATTAAAAAGGGGTAGAAACGTTATTAAGCAAAGAGCTCTGTGGATTTCTTATCTTTTGGCATTTACCGACTCAATAATATAACCAAATAATCCTCAATTCAATTTATTGCTGTGATTCGAATTTTATTTAGGTTTGTTTAAAGCATACCGTGCTCTAAGTTGTGAAACGCAGTACATAAGTACTACTGTGTCCAAAAATTAAGGCGACATTGTATTTATTTTAAAATTCTTCATTTATTCTTCCAAATCAATTTCATCCCCTTCAAAGTAATCCCCGCCCGATGCAATGCCAACGGATTTTCCAAAATTTTCCGTCTAAAAAGGCCGGAATTGTGGAAAGACAATTCATGGTTTTTACACCACGATAATACACCATCCCATACTGCACACGTAATTCGTGATCATTTCGTCAAAAACTCAACCCATATCGTTCCGCAACCACCGTATTCACCTGATCTGGCGTCGTGCGACTTCTGGCTGTTCAACAGGCTCAAAAGACCGCTCCGGGGACACCGTTTTGATACGATAGAGGAGATTCAAGCCGCAGCGAAGATGGAACTGAAGGCCATCCCGGAAAGTGACTGCAACCAATGTTTCGAAGATTGGAAAATCCGTTGGCATAAGTGCATTGCATCGAGCGGGGATTACTTTGAAGGGGATGAAATTGATTTGGAAGAATAAATGAAGAATTTTCAAAATAAATACAATGTCACCTTATTTTTTGTACACAGTAGATGTATTATATGTACATATGTTTCATTTTGTAGCTCTTACACGTAAGCAAAGATCACAGGTCAAACGCTCGCGGCTCTAAGTGTCAAAAGTTTCTGAGGAAGAAACTTTCTCCGTACTCCTATAGCCGTATGTTAAATGCACCAACAACTACTATATTTCACAAAAACGAAAATGTCTAAATTATTTAGAATCTTAAGTTGCAATAACTGCAGATTTGCTTATTGGTAGGGAGTCGGTGGAAAAAATTTTTATATGATTTATTCCTGCAGCAGAGGTTGAAAATCATGAAGTTCTAAGCAATATAAATAATACGCACAGTCTCTGCCATTGCGTTGTCTCTGCGTTATTAATTGAGAGAGATCCCTTTAAAACTGTAAAAAAATGTACCATTAGCGTTTTCATTGCGTCTGACTTTTATTAAAAAAATTGTCGTTTTTGTTGTTTCGTGCGAGAGTAATTCCTTTTTTTAAAATGTTTTGATATACAATTATGGACACATAAATAGCACGTTTTTTATATTTTCTTTCTTATGCTACGTTATCGTAAATATTATTAAAAAATAACAAGTGTTTGGTGTTTCGCAAAGATGTATTCTTCATATTCAATAATAATACGAACTTCAGCTATAATCCGAAGAAACCGATGAAATGAGCTAGACGTATAAATGGCACAATTTGGAAAAAAGAGAAAATATCGTGTTAAAATTGTTTTTGTTTATTTTTAGGTATGAATAAATATTTAATTTATTAATACTTTGTGGTCGAGCCTCAGTTTTTGATGACAGCTTCACACGTGCGACCCACAATCTTCACGTTTTTTCGTATTTTGTTTTGGATATGGCATACCAATCGTTCTGTAAAGCAGACCAAAGGTCGTCCATATTTACATATATCATTTTTCTTCATAACTTTGACTTCGTTCTACAGGTTCTCTATCGTATATAAATCAGGGCTCCGGGCTGGCCAATCCAAAACGTCGATGTTTTCCGCACAAAACCAATTCTTATTTACTTTGGAGAATTGTTTGGTGTCACTATCTTGCAAAAAAATGTATACTTAATTGGCATGGAATGGTTGTTCAATGTGTCCAAATACTGAAACTTGTTCATTTTGTCATTAATTTTTATAAGCGGGCCTACGCAATGCCAACAAAATACACTACAGACCATAATGTTTTCGCATCCAAGAAAAAGTATAATTTTTTGGAAAAATGTGTTGTTGAGCAGGGTTGTAACGAAGTTCATCTACGCGGAGGCGGAGGTGCAAAAATAATTTGAAAATATTTAAAATTCAAGAATTAACTAAAATTTTAACTTTAAATAAGCATAAACATTTCTAACGAAACTAACTAAGCAAAAAATAAGCACGTTAACTAAGTTTCTAGCTATGTCGATCTAATTTAATTTTATCCACCTACTACCATTAACAAAACAATAAAATGTAACTTAGCCTAAACAAACAACCTATCGTTTCTCTTGGGCCTTACTGCAGCAGTAACAATAAATATTTTTTACATTTTATAAATTTTATATTTATTATTAAGAAAAAAATTTACAGTTGCATTAGATTTTTCATATTGCTTAGAATCAAAACAAGGATTTCTTGGTTAGTCCCTAGTAGTTGAAACTAATGAGTGGCTAATTATATTTAATAAATAATAGTTTTGCTGCTTTATTTCCTCTAATCGATTCCTTAGTGGATAGCAAAAATTCAAAGTTGCATGTGAATTCACAAGTATATGACCTTCTTTACTTTTCCACATATTAAAATCGTTCGTAATGGTGCAACTAAGTGATTTTAAGATTTGAAACAACTACAAAGCTGAGTCAAAACAGTTTTTGCACTGACTTTTCCACTTTGCAAACTCTAATGTGGATTTCATATCTTGCGTTATACCTCCGTTTTACCGCATTAAAATGTGCCGAGTTGGAAGCGGTGGCACGATTTCAAGCGGAAGTTCCGCACTTGTGGATGCGGAGCTCCGTTACCACCCTATTGTTGAGTGATAAAACGAATATCAGTAGCATGAGTTCATTGTTCTTAATAGCAAGAGTACAATCCTAGGATCACCAAGAAGATGGTAACGGATATATGTATGCATGAAATTCAAAGCGGGTTTTAAAGGGAACAGATTATGCCTTTCAACTAAATAATTAAATACTTTTGGAAATCTTGGTCATCCTAAATGTATTTTCAGCCTCAAGGTGTAATATGGAAAAACGATAAAAGTTTTGTTATTAAATATGCAGCAGTGTGGACGTCTGCGTTTTCTTTCTTTTATCTTTAGTTTTGTTTTTTTTGTAATTACAAGATTAATTTTTTAGAGAAGCTGACATATTTTTATTAGACATCAATACCGACGACGATGAAATCATATTCCTAAAATCTTCACCGGCTTCCTAACTACATAGAGCGACAATCCAAATACTCATAGCCAAACATACATCGTTTTATTTATGATCGATGAGTCATGTGAATTTCTTTGGAATTTACATGAGACGGTAGGTACAGCTGCGTAGAATGCATATGAATTTTTGATCCATTAAAAATTTAATTTGATAACCGCAAACCACAATGTTTCACCAAAACCGAAAAGAAATAATTTTTAAATTAAAAAACATCCTCATATTTTAATAAATTTGTGTTTTCACTTTGTTAATATTTAAAATATTGTAAGCAAATTTCATAATAACTTCAAATGTAAGCACAAAGTTACGGTACATCGACCTTCTTGTCTTCATACCAAAAGAAAAATTCCACAGGAAAATCTTTGGTGGCATAAAAAAAAAAAATAATGTAAACTTTACATACGAAAAAGTCGAAAAGTGAAAGGGAAAAAGATAGAAAAATAAAAGAATAAGCACACACAAGCAAAGAAAAGCAAGGAAAACCTAACGGATTCCATTTTCTTCATAATATTTGTACGAGCAACACATAATCAGCTGTGCTACAGCGCAAACATCTGCAATCGGACTCCCACGGACTAACTGACATCGCTATGGCATGGAGAAACACAATGTGTGTGGCAATACAATTGCCAAAGCCGCCTGCCGCCAACATGTTGCCATAGGCACCACCATCCCTACTAAAATCGCCCACACACAAGGAAGTGTTTCACGTTTCCTCAGTACAACACTTGGCTGGCTGCTGCTGTTGTTGTTGCAATTGTATCTTGTGTTTCAGTACCACAAGTAGTACTCTCGTATTAGATGAATGCATATGAGTTATTGATGAAGCTTTATGGTACAAGAAGCGGCATCATCAGCAGTTTCAAATACGTCAAGTGCACAGAAATGTTGAAATACCCAATAGGAATGCTGTAATCATTGGGTGTGGAAAATAACTTGATGTTAAGATCAGAAACTTTCATAACTTTTGCCTTGGTTAAAGCGGCTCTCAATGGCTAATTTAATTGACTCCGATAGGCTATTTAACCTTTTCGGCGTAATTTAATCGGTATTTCGATATTGTTCGATTTTATTGGTTTGGTTCTTTTCTTCAGAATTGAGAGTCAATAGCGATAAGTTCTATATTCCCTTTACAGATTTTCTAAGTATTTCTTATCAATGAAGTTTACAATTCTTGCACGTGAAAACTTACCCAAGCGGCACAACAAGGTCGTGCAGACGTCGTTACAATGTCGGAAGATGACTATATCCGACCCTTCTGACGTCAACACGACGGATTTTGGAAAAAAAACGTTTAATTAGAACTGTGTACTTTGCCGACTTCCACTTTTCTGACCTAAAATGAACTAGCTATGACCCGACTCATTGCGACTAAATGCGACGATAGTCGTGAATAATCTAAATTTCGTCGAAAAATGTAGAAAAATTTTCAAACTTTGCGACTCATTTTATTCTATAACCGGTCAGATTTGTTTAATTATTACAATCCTTTTCCACTTTCAAGACTAACTTGATTCTAATATTAGACTGTTGATATTTTATAAATAAATAATGAACATATATTTTTTTGCCTAAACTTATTATTTTGTATGAAAATTAAAAGTTTAAACAATAAAATGAAAACGCTGAAGCATTTATATATTTATATGCGTTACCTGGAAAAATATCAATCATTTCCTTCTCTAAAAATTATATAAAAAAATAATGTTTTTCTAAAAATTTCATGTTTTGCATGCATTGCTACATCTCTTAATCATTAAAAAAGAAGCGGATATACATTAAATATCCATACGACTAGTTTTGAACCAAAATTTGAACTCTTAGTCGTTAAAGTCGTATCAAGTTCTCTTTTGGTCGTAAACGATAAAATGAATAGTCATTCAACGACTAGATAAGACTTAGATTAGGACGTCGCCAAATGACCAATTTTAAACGGTCAAACGATCACCAGATATGACATCGATACGATGTCAGAGTATGACTTAAATCAACTGGTCGTACGTCGACGTCTTTGCGTCGTCTTAAAGTAGTCGGAATATGTAATCATACTTCAAAGACCAGAAATGTAATTAAACTGAAGCAAATCCGACTGCTCCGACTAAAATTTTAACAAGTTATTGCCACATATATCCGAACGACAAACTAGACTCAAAGTCGGACTGTGCTGCTTGGGTGGGCGCATAATCATAGTCAAAATAAAGTACACTTCAAGGTCAGTAAAGTAAGTTGTAGTAAAACTTAAAAGATTTCGATATTATTAGAAACGAGATTTTATTGGGACGGCTATGAGACACCAATTTTTTCCTGCTGCACTCCAGTTATGCTCACGTACTCGCTCTATAGTCATAGGAATATGTTGATATCGAAAGGAAGAATTGCTAGTAATTAAATGTACTTTCTTTTATTTCTTCTGCCATCGCCAAATGCCGCAGTAAGAATTTAAAGAGTTGTAGAAGTATGTACTGGACTTACTATGGAAATTATGGACTTAAAGCAGGCTCTATCTTTTTAGTACTTTACTAACCAAATCTAAGTTTTAAAAGTGACTGTGGCCCTTTACTTTTAAGTCTTGCATGAGCACTCGGAGCTGCTTTTTAGATAATTTATTCGTATATTCCTCTTAGACAAACATTTTCTAAGTGACACGTCTTTAAAGTAAACTATGTGGCCAAACAGTTGATCTAATTGGTAACAAAAAATTTAACATACAACATAAGGAATATTCAATTTTGAAAACAAATCCTCAGGCTCAACGTGATAAAGTCTTAAACATGAACAAGGTGATGCTTTTGTCAGCACATCCTTAAGATTACTTGACCTTTAATGAAGAGCAAAACAATAGCTCTTGCAAGTGCACTTAAGTGATTAAATTTTCGTATCCCGAGAACCATCTGACACGAGAATTATTATTTTGACATTTGATTGATTACATTGTTTTGTTTCGGACTAGATCCCGCTAGTTCACTTAAATCGATTTTTGCCAAATATGCGGCAACAAATTAACTTAAAAGACCTGTTGCTTTGAAAATATTTTAGTTAGAGAGACATAACTTATCTAAAAAGTTACACCAACATGAGTATTATATTTAAAAATTTTTCTCTGGCTTTCTCCTTCTAAGCGAAAATGATGATGCCCTTATAAATTTACATACGTAAAAGCTTTGGCGACCTCTTATTATTGGAATTCCAAAATTTCTTTTGTGGTAAATTTAATTCTACTCATATTTATGTGTGTATGTATTTATAGTAAAAAATATCGTGAAAATAAATGGAAAAATAAAAATTTTTTTTCAAATTTTTCGAACGATTTTGAATTTATGTTGTTTGTGGAAGACACGAACTCTCTTTAAAAATTCCACAGATGTTATATAGACTGTAATAAGCTTGAGGCCGATATCTTTTTGCCGACTTCATTCCTATTTCTAATACAATCCAATCCCGAAAAACTATTGTGAAAGTATAAGATGCAATAAATGAATTCACACTCCCCAAACTCGTTTTTAGATGGCACCATTTTGACGAAATCGCTTATCCACAATTCTGCATTAAAATTTCTTCGAATAGGTATTAAAGAGCGTTAAAAGTTACTCAAAGTCCCTCGGCTCTCTTTAAGAAATATGTTGTTTCCATTAAAGACCACATCCAACTAGTGCTGTCTTTTTGTAATTCTTTAGTAGTATTTCGAATTTTTAAGAAGTTCGTAAAAAATAAGAAAATCGTCAGATTTTTATGTATCAATTTTTTGGTCGAGTTTTCGTTGGGTCATTTTTTGATATAAATTGTTATTGAACCCATTGACGAAAAATATTCAAAACGCCGGGCTATATTACAAAAAATCAATTTTTTTGACGATTTGTCATGCTACTCTAACCGATGGTGAAACTTTAAAAATTAATTTTCGATTTTCACCAAACAAAGTTCAATAATCGAAGTTCCACAAATCTATGTCCCATGATTTTCATCTGACCACTTGCCGTTCACACTTGGTGTTAACGTGTCATATTCTTATTTGAATTTCCACTAGGCAAACTGGAAAAAATATCAACAATTTATAAATCAGTCAATTAACTTTGCTAAAATTTCGTCTCATTGTCTTGATTCATCAGAAAAAATCGATCCAATACACGCCAAATAAAATGAACCTTAGACGATATCCGCTCCTCATTAAGGCAAAAAGAGTCATTAGCCGTTGTAACCTTTGATATTAAAAAAGCATTCGATTGCTGTTGTGTACAAATTCATAAACTACCAATAATTAATATTATTCCAAGTATTCTGCCTATGTAAATTTTTTTGAAAAAGTTTGCATACGGGACAAACGTCTCAGGATTTGTTCATACTTTAGCAAAAATATTCCCCATGCAAAATTAAAAGGGGTCCTCAAACAACAAAACTTACCAAGAATGATCTGTATGACAGTTCAATTAAAAAATAAGTAAATTTTTTACGCGTTTTTCTCCATATATGGATAATTAATTTACAGAAATATGTCTGTCGTGTATGTGTTGGATCATAAAGCCTTAATCGGCATCTAACTATTAGGGTACTGAAAATGCCGAATTTTGTACTCGTATTCGTATTCGTGTAGCATCATCTAATGGAAACGTTGAAAAAAGTTTACAGTTTCGTGGCTTATTTGTAAAAACAGATAACAATGACAAGTAAAAAGCTCCGTAAATTTTGTATATTAAAAACTATAGGTCATCTGAACCCTAAGAGAGGTTACAAAGAACTTTACGTTCCATAAGGGGGCGTGACATTACCCATAACAAGAAAAAATTTTTCATTGCTAAACTGTGGACGGTACCACGCCTCTAACAGGAAAATACGTCTTTACTGCTAAACTAACAGACCGAGTTTGATGAAATTTGGTTTGGAGATAGATTAAAGAAAAAGAAAAAAAAATTTTAAAAGTGCGATTCAATTTTTGTTAATTTTTCTTGACCTTTCTTGGATCAAAAATTATTTTAATTAATAAAAAATAAATGTTTATACCAAATGAAAGAGCCTGGTGGCTTGCGAGCATTTTGTCTGAGAAAAATAATTAATTAAGTTTTGTAAAATATGTCATAATCATGGTATAACTCGTAGTCAAACTGAAAAAATGTGAATTTTTTAGATATATGTTCAAAACATTAATAACGATATTAAGATTTGTTTGATCCCATAAATGAGGCTGCATTTGGAAAACAATTTCTATGAGTTTTTGTGATTTGGAAAGTGGCTAGTGTATATAACCTATACTTTTGGTGATATTGTACTAACTGCGACCATATTTTTAGAAACAAAATCAGGAACAACAAAAAAATACATAGAACACACCCAAAGCAAATAATTGCAAAACTTTTTATTACAGGATATATACCGTTACAGACAAAATATCATTTATGAAAATATTTGAGCTCAGTTCAAATGTTGTATGTTAATATCCTGAAGATGATGAGTGAAGCTCGTCGAAATTTTGGTATTTTAACTATTTTCATTATGTTAAAGTTTAAGTTTCGATTAATTTAGTCGAATACCAATGTACTGAAGCTTTATATATATGTGTAAGAGCATATTGGTCGGACTGAGACCTTAGGGGTATATTTTTCACACTTGAACTGCTTTAGTTTTTTTAATTTATTTCAAACAATGTCCTATTTTTTGTTCAAATACTTAAGATATGGTCAGAAAAAATCTTCTACTAAATTTTTTTTTTGATATTCAAAGGGTGTTGTTTTGAAAGTGAAGTTTGCATAGGCCTCCAAAACTCTTACGTTTCACCGAGTGGCAAATATCAATTGAATTGAAAACCTCTCAACACTCTAAAAGCAAAATTTTGTTCAGAACTAGTGGCTCTGATATCTGTAAAAGAGATATCAGATTTAAAAAAAAAGCTTTTGATATTTTTTATGTAACAAAAAAATCTTGCTTAGGCTCTTGGTCATCAAAATATTAGTTAGGCAACTGGGTGCTGAATTAGTAGAAATCATATGCCTGTTCGTATGTCTGAATGATTCCCAACGTTCTCGTAAAATAAAATTCAGAAAATAAACTGAATTCATTTGAACCTCATGCCAGACCAGAAAGAAAAAAAATTTTGGAAATTAAAACGTCGGAACAAAAAAAGTAGTTCGTCTTTTAGAATGAAACCACTTTCAAGCAAAGCGGCACACGTTTCCACCCCCAATGCAACAAACACAACGATGAAACAAGTTGTGCGCTTGTTTTCCCCACAAAAAAAAAATTACACATTTATTTTTTAGTGAAAAAAGAAAGAATAATATACACAGGAAAGAATAAAATCAAATTTCATTTTAAAATACTGAAAAATCAATAAGGGAAAAATGTCACAGGGCCACCTATATACGAATATGTTCAAATGATTAATTTGCAGGTCGAAGTTACCCAAAAAATATGGGCATCTTTTTCGGCGATTTCACTTAAAGTATTCGTTTAACTCGACGAATTTCCTACAAAACATTTCTGGCACAGTTTTTGTAGGAACTACAAGCGAAAAATTTAAAACTTTATACTAAATTAAAGGAAGAATTAAAGCCATTAAATGCAATCTTGGTGTTAAAACCTTTGATAGTACAATCACGTACTGACCAAAAATGAATGTTTTCTGATGAATGAGCGTGGTACCTCGAATGCAAGCAAGAGTTTTGAAGCAATGTGCGCAGAAAACTGTTCAAGGCAAATTTTATTAAGCTTGGTACGGATAACGGCTCTAATAGTGCTATTCAAGGCTTATATCATGCTTACTAACCCGTCACTCGAACCTGGTACGAGAACGTTTTATAATACAAGCCAATACCGGTTCTGAAGTGGGTGGTGTTGGATAACTAGGCGTGTTGCCTCCCATTCAATCAAAAGACTTAAAACACTATGACTAAGTAGCAACCGACGCAAAGCTTTAAAACTTGATATATAAACTTTTGGTTCGATATGTTACAATCGCAAAATACAGACTTCTGGAAAATACCTTCAAGATGTTTTCTAGTTTTCAAAAATGCAGTTCTCCATATCCTGTTATCATATAATTAATAAAACTAAACTTCATCCAATTAAAAACGTCTACAGTACAAAGCCGCTTCCTGAACTCGAATTTTTTGTGGATAAAAAATTTTTACCACAAGTGCATTTGAAATGTACGGAAAATGTTCCGAATGCACATTATACATGCCTTCATTTCAAAGCGCGAATGGACTGAACAACTTACAATCGTACAGGTCCGTCGAGAGGAGGAGAAGGGGGAAACGCCCGGGCCTGGGCTTTTCACAGCCCGTAAATCGGCGGAACAACAAAAAACTTTTCGTTTTTTACCACAAAATACAGTTTTTTTTTACAAATTTTTTCTAAACCTATAAGTTTTTCACCGATCGTGCTCCATACAAGAGCGAGTATCAAACAATTGAATTTTAATACGCTTATGTATAAAAAAATTTGCAGCCCAGAAAGCAAGAAAAGCGCATCTCTAATGTGAACAAGTTCGAATGTCATATTACATAGTGTTTCTTCAAAGGATCGGGGGTAGGGGCCCGAATTTATACATTCTCTGGGGCCGGATTTTCTCTCGGCGGCCCTACAATTGTACTGAAAATACTATCAATTGTGCAGCTATATATGTAATTGCTGAGGTGTTCAGTATGTAGCAAAATTTTTTAAAGGCACATCAACAAAATCACTTTCATAGAATTGAGCAACACTAGGTAGCATGTTTCTCAAAAATTTCTGAATTATACTTTCTTTGTTTTATTTTTATTTTAAAAATAAACTCATATGAATACTGCGTTCAAACGTAATGCTTTTAGGATATTTTCATTTGTTTTGTAAATAAACAAAGTAAAAATAAAGTAAATATAAACAAAACTATCATACTTTCATAATGATTCAATTTTTATGAATCGCTGGAAATTTGAAAAATTCGTGGTATTTTCATAACACAATTTTTAGTATCAACTTTGCAAGTGCAAGTATTTTAAGTCGATTCCCTGTGTTTACTCAAGTAGTTTATGGATTTCATTCAGTTTTTAATAAAATATGCATTTGTTGCTTAAAATGTTACATTTTCTAGCTCTGTTATCAAATTACACAATGATTTCCAGAACATTTTCAGTACATATAGCACCACCATAATTAATGGCACATCATAGCTTGAACTGTTTTTTTTAACGTAAGCTTTGTGATTTTTATAAGTAAGAGCCTATGTGATGGTTACATGTTTTGAAAAATACTAATCCGTAGAAAAACATTAATATCATTTGGAATTGGAATTCGAAATCTAGTGCCACAATTCCATTTCAAAGGGAACTGATTCCTTTGGCGATTCCATTGCAGGAATCAAAATTTGAAATTATGAATCGATTCTTTCAATTCCATTTGAAAGCCACCACCATTCGTTGTGGTGTATCGGGCAGAAAGTAATTTAAGATATTTAACTGAGCTTACTGCTGTGACAACATTGTACAACACCAACAAAATTGCACACACTGTACTGATCGGAACTCATTCATTCCAAGAAATGATTACCTATTAATTCAAAAATCAAAAATGAATTCATTCCATTTGTCATCGCATTGAGGACAAATTGATTTATAATTCAATTCAATTTATAATTCAAATGGCATGGAACTAAAGTTTTTCAATTTCAAATTTTGATTCTTGGAAAGAAATGGACAAAGAAATCGAATTGAAAAAGTTGATTCTAAGTTCTAATTTCTTGAAAACATTTATAGAGAAAGATTGCTGCCAGTAGATTTTTTCGAACTAATACTCGTAGGTACGTATAGAAAAAAAAATCTGAAAATGGAATTTTGTTAACACACCAAAACTTTTCAGACCTAGCAGGTATGATATCTGGGTATGAGCAAAGAATTTTTTTTCCATCATTAGCTTAAAAGGTTATAGAATGAAAGTATAAATATTAAAAATTCTGTCTTTAAGTATTGGTATATATTTTAACAAAAAAAACTTTAATTGAAGTGCAGTGAAAGCTCCCGCGCGCGGATATCTCTCGTGGCCGGACGAGTTTCTTGGTCCCAAGTTTTTTGTTATGATTTTATAACAAAATACATTCCGGTGGGCGGACGCTCCCTTGGCCGGACGCGGTCACTACATTTATACACATTTCATTCAAGGCATACCAGCAGGCGGACAAAAAGCACATTCTAACGAAAAACTCTTTCTCAACTCTTTTTCTACTTTGCTGTCTACTTGTTGTTCTTGATAAGCCATTTCTTTGTGTGGTGTTTACAGCAGAAATGCGCACAAAATTGTTTTTCGGGAGCTGGTTACAACAACAACAATTCTGGTAAAAAAAAAATCGAAAGATTTCGCTAAGAAATTCCTAGTAATGAGATTTGAAACAAAAATCACTCGTTGAAGACCAAACTACGAAATCAAAAACCATGCAACGATAGCGAACCGAAATTTTTAACTTGAGTGATGGCAAGAGTTCAACGAGTAATTCAGCTCGAACAACGGAAGGAGCTCGAAGTCAGCTCAATATTTTTTGTTATTGTTGTAAGAGCTGGAAGAGCCAAACTATGGGTTGCGTGTCCTTAGTTTAAAGCATAAAACAGGAGATTCCCATTTTATGTAATTTATACTTTGCGATGACAGTTAGTGTCGATTTGATTACATTTTTAGCATTCACTAGTTGGCTGTTGCAGATATCTAGATATCAGAATGGCACCAAGACAATTACCCTCTTTAAAAGAAAAAAATTAAACTTAATGTGCAAGAGATAGAAACTTGCGGAAATTTCAGTATACTCGATCGAACTTGCGAACGGAGCAACCAGTTTGTTGTCTTTTACTAAAGTTGAAAAGTGTGCAATGGTATCGAAGAGTATCAAAAAAACTCAATAAATGTTTACAGGTATCATAAAAGTCACATATAGTCCAAAGCTATCGATTAAAATTGAAAAATAAGTTCTAATATATCGAAAAGATAGGTGGATGTCAAGAAAATTAAATTGCATCAACAAATTTCGAAAATCAAATAAGGTCCTCAGCAAAGGAAGAATCTGCAAACTCTGGCTTCTTGTTTGAATCGAATATAGCGCCATCCATCAAAGTTGATTGATTAGTTTCAGAAATATTGGCACAACAACTGGCTAGCAATGTTTATTAATCAAATTTTCACTTAGTTAATTACTGAATGCAGTAGATCAGCACAAAATGAGCCTAGAGGTATTCCCAGAACTCTATTTTACCATCAAAACAATTCAAATCGCTTAACAATGCTGGCGATGCACTGCGGGCTTGAGAATAAATGCTGTAGAAACTAAAGAAATCCGATTAATCAACGACTCGTGTCTAGCGATATATAAGTAAACGGATCAAAATAACAAAATCTAGTTCGGTGAGACATACCCTTTCAAGATATTACTCGGACAGGTCACATAGAAATATATTGTTGATAAAAAGAAAAACCGCATCTATAGATAATAAGTAATGTACCTGTGCGTTATTGTTATTGCTATTCCACTTTTGCTTGAAGTCATACAAGCCCTCCATCTTAAAACTTAAGTCTACTCATGTTGTGGCTTAGCATCAGACTATTTTTATCATAAGGTTGGAAGAAAAATGCAACAAAGAATGAAACTAATAGACTTGCTCAATTGAACTTTCCAATGTAGGTTTTAGTCGAAGATCATTTGATGAGTATCAATTGGTTTCAAAAAGTTTCGTTGCAGGCACTGTCCAAATATGAAGATCTGATCTGAACAAAATTAAGATGAAAAACTTTTTTTATCTGCTTATGCTTACCCAACTTTCGCAAGTCGTTGGCTATGCTTCGAGAGTATTTGCCGTGAAGACCGCTTTCTGAAAGAACGCCAATTGAATCCGGCATTGAACTGCAGGTCCCCGCCACACTGTTTTATCGAAATCGATGCAACAGAGTTGCAGTTAGAAACAAGCCTTTTATGGGCTTTTGTATTATAATTTTAATGCTCTAACCTTCTAATAAATAGTCAGACGACTGCCCCTTTCATAAACTTTCTTAAAATGTGAAAGATCTCATATATTCAATTATTGTTCGCATGGGCTTGCAAAAATCTTCCACTTTGCTCGCTCGCAGTTTTAAATCAAAATGAAAATAAATCTTAGTTAATGATTTATTGTAAAAATATTGGCGTTTTTTACAAGAAATTTAATTCAATGACGCACAAAATCAGAAACTCCATCATCTCAAGGCAGAATTTCCCTTTAGGGAAGTACCAACATTGACTTAAAAAATGAGTTAAAATAAAACCAAAAAATAAAATGCTTCTGTTAAAAATCTTACAAAAGTTTACTAATCTCAATATTTTCGTTCTCTGGTTAAAAAGTAGATGTCGTGTACGCAAATGAAATATTTACTATGTAACGAAATGTCATATGTAAAAATATTTTTCTTCATGATGCTTTTTGCTGACTGTTTTTAGCGACTGCTTTCCTCAATAACAAATTTTGAGACAAAATTTCATGGAATTTTTCGTGTAAAGAAGGGAATTTGTTGAATTTTTGATAATGTTGATAAATAACGTACTTCTTTTGTACATAGAATATAGTAAAACTGTTTTATTTACGCTCGTGATGTTGTTAAGAACAATAAATTTGAAGTTCTCAATATCCAGACTGAACAACAAATTAAATGAAGTAAAATATTGCACAATATATTTACAATAAATTTGCGCAATATATTAAGCTAAAACTTTATACAATATATGTACATAATAACCAAAAGTTTTTGGTTTTAAAGAAGAAAATGTCCCCGCTTAGTTGATCATTTAACGGCGTAAAAATTTGGATCTATCAAACGGAGAATCAATAAAGCGGATCGTGTTTATTCGATCCAACGTATCAATTAAAAGAATCCCGGATAATTGATAAAATTAGTCAGTTAAGCAAAGAAAAAAAGTAGATATGTATTTTACTGACCTTAACCCAAGAGCCCAATATAACAACCAGAAAAAATTTTATAAATATCTTTCAGCTTGAATTAAAAGGTTTCATTATTTTTTTTTTATAATTATGCCGCATAAAAAGTAAAATAATTAAAATTTACAATAAATTCAGGTATGTGTAACATTTCACAAAAAAAGTATGTATTCCTTAAATCTGCTAAAAAAATCGGCTGTGGACGACTGCTCTTAATTTTGCATTAAGAATATCGCTCTCCATATTTTCCAATTTATTAAAATATTTCTTGCGAGGAAGAAAATATGTGCGAAGGGTTTGAATATTTTGAAGTAGCTCGCGAACTATTGCAACCCTATCAGTCGGTTCTTCCTCATTTTCGGCTGATCTCTTAAAAGGCGAATTTTAAATGTATTATTTATGCACTTGGCAAATATTTTTCCTTAATATTTAAGCGGGGAAAATCAATTAAGCGGCAATCATTTATCAGAGGATTTAGATGCATATTTCAAGTGAGGATAATTTCATATGGTTCCAGTTATCCGGGAAACTCAAGTAACCTGAGATATATTATGCGTGGTCCACTGTACTTTAACAAATTTTACTCATTCCCCTGAAAGGTGTTGCCGCCCGGGGCCCCTAAAGATGTTATTACGCCACTGATCATGACACGTCCAAGCTACACAATTTTATCAAAAAATTATTTGAAGCGATCAGTTAGAGACGGTAGCTTGATAGCAAACTAAAGAAAGATGAAAACCTTAGAGCACATTCCGGTAAATTTCTATCATGTCACATTCATTCATTCATGTCTTCATTACATTCACTCAACTTCTCTTTCACTGTTACTCTTTCAAGTTACTTATTATTTAACCGTGCATAACGTTGTTAAGTTATTTAATTTTCTTTTCTTCTCTTCTCTTTTATACTCCAGTAATTTCTTACCGCTGGTTTTCATTCATAATTTAGTTAATAGTAGGTTTAAGATTTTAAGTATTTCTTTGTACTTCTGTTGTTGCTCCCTTGCTCGCAGATTAAATTTGTAAATTGTTGCGAGTATGTGTTCATTGTTGAGTTATCATTTTCAAGGTAATTTCATCGTTTATTCAGTTGTTTTTGTAATTTATACGACGCTTGCAGCAAGCAAGCAAGCATGTCGCGTTCAAGCAAGCATGCAAGCTTAAATTGCATGCTGGAATTTGTATTTGCTTGGCACAAATTGGACGGTGTTTTCATTGAGCAAAGTTTATTTGCCATATTTATGTGGTGATTGTGTACAAACTCAAGTATTTATTACACACAAATTACTAACAAGTTGTTTCATTTGCATGCAGCGGTTCTCGCAGTCTATTGTTTGTTGAGAATATAAATATTTCACGAAAAATTAAAGGACGTGTCATTGTTTCAGTAATATTGTGCCATTTTTTTTTCCAACTTTACGAACGTCTGAAGTCTTTCAGCAACTCTGATCGGATCGTATTAATGTGGCTTTTTCACTAACAGATCGAGAGCCGGCCGAATGCTCTCACTCAATTAAATGCTGTAAGAACCATCGAGTCTTAAATTGATATCTATTGACTTATGTATAAGGCCATGGCGAAGTTTGAAATCCCGACAAAACTAATCAAAGACTTGAAAGTGAGAAGGTCTGGAGAAGGGTAACCTAAGGCAAACGATGTAATTTCGGACTACCGAAACTGTTGGGCTCGGAAGACCATAGTAATTCTGTGGTAGGCATTGATTTCTTTACAATGCTGTGGATGTATTTAGTTCAAAAGGTGATTATTTTATAAGTCTACTATCGAGTATAATTTGAAAATTTTGCTTAATGTTAGGAACATTGCGTTATCAAGCTCAAAATATTGCACATGTTTTCGAAAAATTGCTCAAAATTTTCTCTAAGTTGCTGTTTTTAATAAATTTTGGCCGAGTTCTTGAAATAAAAAAGATTCGCATAGTTAGATTAGATTTGCACAATATTTCACAATTATTTGTACTAATTTTAATATACTATACGAGTAGCTTAAATTTACCGAATTTAAATATAGTGGACCCCGCTTAATTACTTGAATTCCCCAAATAACTGGTTTAAAAAATGAAACTTTCCTCATTTGAAATATGCATCTAAATCCCCTGTCAAATGATTGCCGCTTAATTGATTGTCCTGCTTAAATAATCAGAAAAAATACTTCGCAACTGAAAAATACATGTTAAATTCCCCTTTTAAGAGATCGGACGAAGAAGAGGAAGAAACGACTGATAGGGTTCCAACTGTTAGCGAGTTTTTCACATATTTTCTTCCTCACAAGAAATATGCCAATGAATTAGAAAATATGGAGAGAGAAATTCTTACCAATAGACTGGAAAATTAAGAGCAATCGTCCATAGCCGAATTTTTTAAGCAGATTTAAGGAATACACACTTTTTTGTGAAATGCTACACATTCCTGAACTTATTGTAAATTTTATTTATTTTATCTTAAGTCGAATTGAAGCTGCTCTTACTTTGAGGGTTTTTTTACTTTTTTATACGGTATATTTAAAAAAAACTAAAATATTAAAACCTTTTGATTCCAACTGAAAGATATTTATTAAACTTTTTCTATATATCTACTGTTTTTCTTCGCTTAACTGACTAATTCGATCAATTTTCCGGGATTCTTTTACTTGATGCGTTGGATTAAATAAGCGGGGCCCACTTTATTGATTCCCCGGTAAGTAGATCCAATCCAATCCAGCCGTTAAGCGATCAATTGAGCGGGGTCTACTGTATTTTGTAAAGTTTGTAATAACTTTTTTTTGCTAGTTTGTGGTATTTTGTTTTGCTGATCAAATTATAAAACTAACTGATGACAAACATTTCACTTGATATCGGCCATTTGGCGGCACCCCTTGCTACACAAACGTTCTAAATGTGCTTCTGTGCAAAAGTTTTATGTCCCAAAACACTTACATACAATATGTAATCCTAAAATTTTGATTAAAAATAATTTCAAACACAACACATACTGCACTAAAAACACCCTTAAAAAATATTACTTACTTGAGAACGATGGGGTCAAATATGACCCCAGGTTTTCTAGCTAAGAGGGGCTTTTCTAAATTCTCAGATCCAAATTTTTTTTTTAGTGTGACCAGGAAAAAACTGAATCTGGAGGCCAATTATTTGATATCTATAATGATGTATGGTTCGGTCTCAGGGGGTTAAATGTAGTTCACAACGTCCGATCGTTGTCTGCAGCTGGTACAAAAGCAACAACAAACAAGAGCGACTTCTCGGATGTCATCAGTGTCTGATTCATCCGCAATGTCGACATCAGACATGAGCTTGGTGTAGTTCAAGCTTAATGCCTTTTAAAATTAAATCGAAGTTGTGCATGCATGGAGAACACGTGATAGTTCTTGCTCAATATGTATCAAAAGGTGTTGTAAGAGCAAGCGGTGTTCAAAGCGTGATCTACATATCCGATCGAACTCTGTTCTGCTCAGATATCTGCGAAAACAAAAATTTTAAAAATTTAATTTTAAATAAGAAAAAATTTAACTTCCTTAACCTGGTAGCACAATAAACGTTTTTTTTTTTGGAAGAAAATATATATTAAGGTGTAGATCGATCTCATTTTTATTTTTGCCTATATTCTGAGATTTAAAAATTTTAGGAAAAACAGACTTTCGAAAACGTAGAAAAAGTATGAATGAATTAAAGCTAGATTTTTTAGAGGTTTGCGTCCTACTATGGAAACTAGTCTATACTTACAACATGCCTCGCCGCATTAAACCTTAAATTACTACATTTTTACTGTAACAACAATAGCAGAATTAATAACTAGACATACAAATTTTTCTTATTTCTGCATTGTAAACCATTGAAATGTGCAACGAACTGTAAACAATTTAAATAAAACTACTACTACGCTACTTAGAAAATAAAATAAAAATTTCTGGATTCACTTACAATTAGTCGAAATAATAAATTATTTTATGTACGATACATACATACATATTACAAGTTATGTTGCGCGCAGTCAAGAATTCAAATTGGATTCATATCTACAACATATAATACATGGTACTACCTCCCATTACCAATGCCCATATACATACATATTAGTATCTACAACAGCGATGGTATATGAGGTTTACACAAATGTACTGAATCGAGTACTTTTGTCTTGATCACCCTATTTTACTTATATATCCATAGTTTTTTCTAAAAATTACTAAAGAAAATTAAAATTTCCTATGAAATATTAAAATAATTATTATAAATCTACATCGTGAGGATATTAATTTTTTCATTTACTCAAAAAATAAGGTAATTATTGTTAATTGTGCAAATGCACTTAAAATGTCCTGAAAATTTGCCAAATGTACCGAATGTACTGAAAATTAATCGATGGTACTGACTATGATTTTTCAGGACGCATCACTGATCCACATCTTCATTACCGCATGTGGGACTTTGCTCCCGTAACGTCAGATGAAAGGAAAGGAATGAATTAGTACTTTTGCGCCTTTTTCTCATCTAGTACATTCCACGGTCAATCTTAAAAGTAGCAGTATTGTGTTTTAAGTGTGCGATTAGTTTCCATACCAAGTCTTGTAATTTTGCTTGAATAGTTTGCATATCATTGCGTTTCAAATTTTTTGCTTGTGTGGAAGCTGCCACCACTCGCTTGATACTGGAATGATTTTCTCGTGAGTTTTTAAGCTTTTACTGGTATGCGCTCATTTACCAAACGCAGCCCAAAATTGCGAAAATTTGCTATTTGTTTGACATTTTGGTGGTGATGCCGTCCTCCTCAATGGGGATAATTCAATAGCTCACTAGTGAGACACAAATGAATCATATCCCTAAAAATATTCTGTTTTGAATTATCTCTGAAAATGACTTTTTGTCTGACCTATTGAAGCAAAAAAAAATCTTTATCTCCAATTACAATAATGAACAAGAACGATAACAAGACGATATTAACAAAAATACTTCTGGTATGACCGAGGGTGAGAACGAAAATCTCTGGCCGATATCTTGTTCTCGGCGATAATGAGCTGTTTATCGTACGATAAACATTTAGAATGTTGAATGCGCATATTTATAATTTTGCACTATAATTTTAATAAACACATGTACTATACATAATATATATCGTCACCTAACATCCAAAAAGCCGTAACCACACTTTTTAGTTTTATACAGGAGAAGCTTAAAACGTTGTATACTGGAAATATATATTGTTATGTATTTCTTATGTAAAAGGTTGAACAGAGCCAAAGCTTACTTAGTTATCTAAAGAATTCAAATATTGTGCTTCATTTTTTCCATACTAGTGCGCTACGTCTAGTTGCTATATTAAACTCAAAAACTTATTACGGACTTTTGTAATTTCGTTAGTAAAATCTTTATTAGTGGACATATGACTTAAAACCTTTCTGGGTTTAGTTTATTCAAATGCGTCATAATCAAACAAAATATCGATTTTGATTTTTTTATGGTTACGGCTTTTTGGAAGTTAGGTGATGACGATGTGTCAGCGGATTACAATAGCCTTGTATATCTAGGCAAACCCTTTGAAAAGGATTTTCATTAACATTGAGAACTAGATTAGCGCCCCCTGTCTTTAGTTTTAAAAAATATTGATTTTAAAAATGGTGCAAGCTAAAGAGGCTATCAAATTTTCCAACAAAGTGCGGGTGGTTTCCGGGCTATTATCGATCGAGAAATTCGAATCCGTGATTAGTTTCTCTTTTTCTTTTTCTTATAAAAAAGTTTAAAAATGACCGGAAAAAATTAAAAAAATACCGGTTTTCTACTCAAAACTTGCAAAACCACTCGTCGATCCCATGGTACATAATTTTTATTGCATTTTATTTGCTTAAACGAATGCTGTAAACTGCATATCATTATCTAATTTCAAAACCAAGATATCTGCATTTTTCTAAATTACCTGACCTGACCTGATTCTTCGAATCGGAGTCGACAAATATATGTACATATTAAGGTGATTCACATTTTTTTTATTTCAAACAGCTATCAATCAGGGACTCAAATCCGATATTAGTTTTTCTTCATCTTCATTTTTTCTTATAAAAATATTGAAAATTGGCCGGAAAAACATGAAAAAATACCGATTTTCTACTTTAGAGTTGCAAAATTGCCCCATATTATTTTGCCGACGATCCCGTGGTACATCGTCTTTAATGTATTTTTGTTTGCTTAAAAGAACTGCTATTCTTGATACTTATACCAATTTGTGAAATTCAGTGCATGGACCCAATTGTCTGCAGTAATAACTGCGAAAAATCTAAGTGGGGTGGAACTACAGTCAATGCGAGGGTAGAGCCACTATTCCAGCTAGTATTAAATACAGTGGAATCGCGATAATTCGTACCCCGATAATTCGAAAATCTCAATAATTCGTAACAAACTGTTGGTCCCTTGAAAAAATCGCTTTAATTCGTAAAAATTGCATACATTTTGGTCCCCTCGATAATTCGTATTTTTTTTTTCAATAAAGTCTGTTTAACCTCTTATAAATCGTAATTGTATCTGACAACCTCTTATAATTCGTATTGCCAAGCAACATTCTATGGAACTATGGTTTGAAAAAAAAAAATCAATCATAGTAGGCAGCTACGCCTACGTTTTTTTGATGGAATTTTTTTGATTTTCGTGGTCAGTTTGTTCGTTGCTTTACCAGAGGTGCGTGAAAAACAAAGTGTGGCGTGAAAATGGCAAAAAAACGTACTCATAAGACTTTATTAGTGTAGCAAAAGCAAAACATCATTTCAGCCATTGATAATAGAGCAAAAAAAATTTAAGTGGCTAAAAAATTTGAAATCGCTCCACCAACGATTACTTCAATCCTACAGAAAAGAATATTTATAATGCAATCTGGATATAGAAAAGTCTCTACTTATATGATTTACTCAAGTCTCTACTTATATGATTTACTCAGTGCCGACAGTCTAATATTCCTGTTTGAGGCCCATTTTTAATGGAAAAAGCGCTGTTTTTTGCTAAAAAATTGAACGTGAATAATTTCAAAGCAAGCAGCGGTTGGCTCGATCGTTTCAAAAATCGGAACAATGTAAAATTTAAAAAATTTGGCCAACTATTTAAAAAATTACTCTTATTTTAACCTCATTAAATCGAAATCTCGTTAATTCGTACTGTCCTTATTTTAACCTCGTTAAATCAAAACCTCGTTAAATTGAACACCCCTGTAATTCGTAAAAAATGGCTGGTCCCTTGCGATTACGAATTATCGAGATTCCACTGTATATAAATCGGCGATAACGAGCCGAGAACGATACGATAACGATTACGATACAGATGGAAAAATTCTCGTACGAGAACGAGACGATAAGCTTGGCGCCACAGCAAGCACGATACGATAATTTTTGAACTATCGTATCGTTCTCGTATAGGTGAAGCGCTAATGACGAGAGCGAAACGAGTTGTGAAAAAACTTTTGCCATATGAAATCTTATGCATCTTCGCACAATGGATTACATGACGATAAGAGCTTGCACCGAGAAAAATCAGCAAAGTTTGAGTTCCACATTGTGATTGGGCTTCTTTTTTCAAAAAATTTCATATTACAAACTTTTTCATATGAATTTGTCAAGAAATTCGGTACAGTTATTATAAATAGTCGAAAGTGAAAACAAATTTAAAATAGTAACGAACGATCATTGCAAGCTAGTATCAAATTCGTTTCGAAATGTCGAAACAGTTAAATCTTTGTTCCGGCTGAGTAGGAGTTTCGAAACAGTCAGAACATTGGGTTTGCAGGTCGCAATTTTTTATACACAACATATACATATGTGTACATATATAAACGTATATGATAAATAGGGATGATTTATACGCGTACATTTTGTTTGATTTTTATTTTAACATTAAACATAGGAGATCTGCTGATGCTTAGGAGCGATACGCTTCTTCACTTTCACGTAGTATATTGTACTACCGGAACCGAGGTTCTGGCTAACAAGCATAGAGAAGTAGGATATATTAGGTTAAGTAGGTAGTTTGCCTTACATACGGCACAATAACTAGAATGCCTCAAACCCTCATTTTGATGTTTCTTGTCATATTAATTACTGGAATGATTGAAACCGCCCAGAGGGTCGAATTAATTCAGCAAGTTCCTAATTGTGTAAATAGAGCTTACCAGCTAACGTTGCGATTATTTTTTGTTCAAAAGAAAAACATTCTTAGTCCTTTTCTGATTCAAAGTCGTCGATCCTGCGTTCAGACGTGACGAGCCACTTCCATTTGATATTGAGTTCTGTATATAATTACGCAGCACGCAGAAGAGCCTAACGTTTTGCTGACGAATGCGGTTTATATATTTCCAGCAGTTCATTCATAGAGAATAACACTGATTACAGGTAGTCCCCGACTTACGACCGTTCGACTTACGACTATTCGCACTTACGACCAATTTTTTTTTCAATTTTTTTCATAGAAAATGCTTAAAATAGTTTCGGGGAGTCCCTAAAATATGTATGTATATGAGAAAAAATTTAAAAAAAACAGTAGTATGTACAAGGATTCGATTTATTTCAGTACAAATAATACGTTTGTTTAAGTGAATAATTTTATATCATCCCAAAAATGGCTGGAACTAGTAGTACAGTATGTATGTAATATTTTTCTTTAGTTATTTTTTATGAAACTCGACTTACGACTTAATCGACTTACGACCGATGACTAGGAACCTATCTCGGTCGTAAGTCGGGGACTACCTGTACTTGAAATCTACAAGAAGCTACTCACCAGCATGGGATGGTACAATGATTGGTTTCTGGAATGTTTCAACGTTTCTCGAAAAGAATGCAAAATTGCATATTGCTGCATCTCAACCATCTCAATCTCGCATTCTTGATATTCTTATGTAGGACGACGAGCATAGGTCCAGTAGATTTTCAGCTCTCTAACTGCTCTCCTTCTACTGCAAACTAAATAATCCAGCTTCGATTTCAAGGTGTTTGTAGGTTTTGTGATAGCACCCATTCACTCAAAGATGTGTTGTTGTGCAAGTTAGCTGAGACGCATACACCGATGAATGATAGCTGCATGAATAATAATAATGAATAAATGCGAATATAATGTGAATAAAATAAAAGTTTTTAGTTGAAATGTGTGAAAGAATTGAATTGAAAAAAATGTACGCTTTTCATAAGAATAATTTAGTGTCCACTTATTTACGTTGGGTGCTCAAATTTGGGGTATCTCTTTAAATTCGCGGTTTTTTTTCTTTGTAGGTACTACATATATTTATAACACAGATGATATTTCCGGAATCAGCGTTATTTATTTTCCAATAAAAATAAATAAAGATTGCACACAATTTATGTCTCTTATTTAAAAAAGATCCATCCTTTATATAAGCTTAAAATTGAAGCACTCACATACAATATACATTTTTATTATTTTCAGATGGTTTCCAAAGTTTCCGTGATGCATTTCCGGAATGGTGTGAAGATGATAGCCAACAAAATCATGAAATGGAATCTAGTCGTAGCACGCAAGCTGATCAGTTAATGGGATTGAGGTAAGAAAAAAGTTTGCTTAACAATAGCAGACAGTTTTGTAATGCTCCACCCCTTCATTTCAGATCACTGAGAATATCAACACCTCATTCTGACTCCGCTTGCAGTAGTTCTGCTGAATCCTCAGATTGCGAAAGTACCACACATCACAATTTTAATGAAGCGCCCGTAGAAATAGTTCCCGGACTTTTCTTGGGTAATGAATCACATAGCTGTGATTCACGTGCACTGCAGAAGTATAATATAAAGGTTGGTTTTATCCAGGAATTTTTGATTTTGATTTTGAATCGGTTTTTTTGCTATTTTTTCTAGTACGTCTTAAATGTGACACCGGATCTCCCAAATGTCTTCGAAGCCTCCGGCGGTATACAGTATTTACAAATTCCCATCACAGATCATTATTCACAAGATTTAGCAATGCATTTTCCAGCCGCTATTAAATTTATTGGTGAGTAGAAAAAAAGAATTATTGAGCCTCGAAATATGTTTATATAGAAGTCACTGCATATTTTGGTTACCCAGTATCTTATTAACCATATTTTTTGATATCTCGTCGGTACGTTTAGTTAATATCAAGTTTCCTTCAAATCTGAAATACTAACATTAATCAATAAAATAGGCTGAGGTTAGCAACAGCTTTCGATTCATCAACAAATAACACTTTTTATTTATGCAAGGAACCTTTGGAAAAAAATGGGGAATGCAACTTTAGATTGTTCAGTAAATTTATGTTTCCATCATAAGGTAGGTGTATAGTAGGGTGGGTCAAATAAATCAAATGTTTTTTTTTTTTAATCCGACACACGGAAACTAGTTCCTAGGTACCTCTAGGAAGTTCTTACTGAGCTTTTAATATTAACGGGAAGATTATGATCATCATGGTTTTCCATTTTTAATTTTGTCTCATATAAAAATGGTCATATCTTATCACCAATAGATTGTTAAACCAGTTGCATTGCCAATATTTATAGGAAATTAAACGCTCTACAAAAATGATTTCGCACACTTTTTTCATTTATCTTACCATTTGAAAGATATTCAAGTTTGAAGATTGAAGTATTTTAAGGAATATTAATTTTTTGTTTTGAATTTTATAACTTACTAAAAAATAATTACTGTCAAATGAACTTCAATTATTTCTATAGGAAATTGAACGGTCTACAAAAAAGGTCTCATGTGGTTAATCAATTACTCTAACCATTTAGAAGACATTTGCAGTAGAATCCCAATGCCTATTGATTTTAATAGTTTTTCAATAAATATTAAAAGCTCAGATTTGGTAAGAACTTCCTAGAGGTACCTAGGAACTAGTTTCCGTGTGTCGGATTCAAAAAAAAAAACATTTGATTTATTTGACCCACCCTAGTGTATAGCCATGCTAAGCTAAATTCAAAAGATAACCAATCATAACTGGAGTACTAAAATCAACACAATAAGTAGGTTTTGAGTCAATTTTGGATGTTCCGCCAAAACTGAAACTGACAAAAATTATACAATTAAGATTTCCAAGTAATTACGAACACGTCCAACCCTCAAAATCTGCGCTGAACTATGATCGCAGAATTTTGAACAAGTAGTGTACCACAACCGACGGCCGTGCATAACAAACATAAGCAAATAATTAAGAAACTACGTTAATGAATGAATTGCGGTTAGTGCGCTCAGGTAACGTCATCATAAAAAGTGCAAGCAGATTTGAGCAGCTTAATAAAATTTTCATTGCAATGGTGTTTTCTTTGTATTCATCTCGTTTAGGACGAAGTTCTAAATAATAGCACTTCAAACTACCACATTTGCTTGGAATTAAAAATGAGGGTTTCGCTAGGTTTGCGTTAGATAGCGGATGTAATTTGAGTGCTGACATAGCATCAACCAAAAATATACTGATGAGATCTTAAGAATCGGAACACATAATTATGCAATTTCTATATAAAAAAAAAAACTGGAATTGATTATATACGTGCCATTACGTTAACGTTTTCAATTTAAAAGGCCGAAAATGGTCAAATAGCATTTAACACATAGCCGTTAATTCATAACCTTAGGCTAATTTAATTTATTGATAGTCTGTAATAGTTTGTACAAAACGGGATATTTATTGCTTGAAAAAACATTGATTAAAATGGAAATTTACAAGAATATTGGTCTTTGCTAATGATTTTAAGTTCAGTAAAAAATAATTTCCATGTTTTTATTGCTAATCATTCGATATGGACAAATGAAAATCCAAAATGGCGTAACCTAAATATGTATGTACATGTTTTCTTGTTTTGTCAATCGGAGGGGATACAGTTAAAAAAATAGTTCATAAAAACGGATGATCAATTTTTTGAGAGTTTGTCAAATTCATAACTTTTTTAGTATAAATCTCTATTCGGCCAGTAGAAAACGAGCCAAAAACTCATAAAAAACCAATTTCAACCAATCGTTTTGTCTTGCATGGTAATTTTTAATTTCGCAGTGACCAGCTAGGAATTCTGTGGAAAGCAGTTGCCTTGAGTTTTCGGGAAATTTCTAAAAATTGGAAATGAAATAGGCACAGAAAAAAATTACAGATTTTTTCTACGTTTTTTATATGACTTGTACTAGGAAACAAATTGCTTGCGCCGTTTACAGGTTTGATATAGAAAGCTGAACTTTTGGGATAATTTTCTTCAAACCCGATTCTATGATATAGGCCAGTTGGGGTTTATATTGTTTACATTTTCAGTCACTTGGAAAATGTGTTCTTAGTTAGACAACAGGGAGTGGTACCTCCCATACAACTAAAATACCTAAAACGCTATATATTGTCACCTAAGGCAGATTTTTTTCCAGGTTATAGTAAGTCAGTTTTTTTTGTAAAATTTCAACTGGTCTCACCTAGGAAGCTCAAATTTTGTGACAATTATTTTTCAGTCCCATGCTAAAACATCGGCAAAAAAGAATAAAAACAATCTACTAAATTTTCCAAATAAACATCCTAATATATATAAGTGTATTTTGCCCGTACGAATCATTAACAATTAAATTCCACTTCTACTTTTGCAGAAGAGGCCCGCTCCAAAAACTCGGCCGTGCTGGTTCACTGCCTCGCAGGCGTTTCGCGCTCTGTCACAGTCACACTCGCCTATCTGATGCACACGCGGGCGCTCTGCCTCAACGACGCCTTCACATTGGTACGCGATCGCAAACCTGATGTTTCACCCAACTTCCATTTTATGCAGCAACTGCACTCTTTTGAACGACAATTGCGTCTTAGTCCCAGCGAATGTTGTGCCATGGATGATAGCAGCAACACAACGGTAGCAACAACAATGGCAGCAATTGCAGCCACAGCAGCAGCAACTCTAACAGCGACAACTAATGCTGTAAATGCCCGTTGCTGTCCGAGTGCCGCGCGCAATGCCTCCAAATTTACGTGCAACTGCATCGCTAGCGACTGTAAATGCATGCAAGCAGGCGGCTATATAGCTGCACAACTGACCAAGGCAACTGGTGTATCACCTGATTCGGGTATTGAATTCGATCGTTGGACACCAACTGATGCGGGTCTTAAATGAGATCAACTTGTAGGAAAAAGTTTCGTGCTGCCTCCGAATGCGGCAATAATGGCTGCGGCTGCTGCCATCGGTGCTGGTGCCGGAGCAACATGCGATTCGCCAGCAGCATTGAATGCCGATAATATGTCGCCGGCATCCACCACCTCTTCATCGACCTCGACGACTACAGCGGAAGCGGTGTCGGTGGTAGAGGTGCTGCTCCAGAGTGCAGCCAATCAGGCAGCAGTCACAACAGCGGCGGTGTTGCACGAGCAGGACGAGGAGGAGAAGGAAGATTATGAAGGAGCTGACGAAAATGCAGCCATGTAAAAATTTAAGTGTATAGTGGGCCCTGTGCAACTCTGGCGTTGGAGCGGAATAAAACTTTTTTCCTACTTGTGTGGTTGATGATGAGGATAAATAAAAGAATATACAAAATAAACTTAAATAATTTAGGTAAACAATAGATGTGGCCAAATTTTTTTATGAAAGTAAAAGTCGTTTTTAAAAACGGCCACATATAAAAACAGTATGCTATTGTAAGACAATGATTAGTAAGAATAACATCAGAAACAAAATGGGCCGTATTGACATCGGACTTGATATATTAAAATTTTACTAAATGTGCAAAATGTATGCTGTGATAGTAAAATATCACTCATACAACGTGATGACTAACTCAAAAGCCTTATATCTCAACTTCGATGCATCTTTGAACCTATATGTCTTGGTCATTTTTGTTTACTTTTGGATGTTCTGCATTAAAATATATGTATGTAAGTCTTAATGATGACCGATTGTGACATGCCCCTAAGTTTTAGTCACTCAAAATGTTATATGAATATATTAAATACGTTTAAATGTAACTTTTTAAAACGTTTTATAAGAACATAAAGTTTATAAAAAAGGAAATTTGTCATAAAAAATGTTTGTTGCTAATTAAATAAAATTTAGTTAAGAGGAACTAAAATAAAATTATTAAGAATTTAATTCATAAAACAATAAAGCGTAAGTACATACGTATTCGTAAAATTGATTACAAATTTATATATCACATGTTTATTGTATTTATATTAATGTAAGTGGGAATAAAACTCAAAATTAATAACTATCGAAAAATTTAAATAATTTTTAATATGGTTTTAACAAGCAAAATAAAGTTTTAAAACGTAAACTTGTTGAATTGTATATTATTAGCACATTCTATATTAGTCCAGCAACCTTACGTTTGAATTGGGTATTTTGGAAAGAATGCATTATCATTAGACATCTCTATTTTGGCGTTTTTAATAGCTAACTTAATTTTTTTTTTTTTTTGTAAATGTTTCGTTTTCTATTGGCCGAAACGAAATTCATCGTGGACAAATGTTATAGACTAGATTAATTCCCACCAATAACGCAAAGTAAATTTTTCAAAAGCTAACCCATCTTGATGACATTCCAGGTTAATTTTTATAAATCTTTTTTAATTTTTTTGTTTTTAATGTCGTGGTTCAAATTAATATATGTATGTTGGACGAAACTTATAGCTCATGCAATTTTCTAGAAAAAAAAGCTAAAAAGAATATAATGAAATTCATTTAGATGTACATTTTTGCAAAAAACAAAGTCAAAAACATTTGATTTCATTATTTCTTTACAGTTGTTTCTTAAGAATAATTTTTTTTTAATGTTGGCCGTAATAGCGGCTAGCATGGTCCATTATGCAGCTTCAATATTCGATGACGCGTTCGAGAAAAGCCTAGAGGTATGATATCACATGATCTAGGCCAGTTCACTTCATAATTGGAAAAAGCATTTTTCGAATGAATTTAAAGGTTGAAGTTTTTATGAATTTAGTAAATTTCTAAAATTTGCAAAGCATTGTTCCCTGATGATTTGCCAGACTAAACTGAACAAATTGACAATTTGACACGATGTCATAAAATTCTTACTGAAAAGGTACCCTTAAATGAATCACCCCGTATTATGTACGTGAAGAACCGTTTTTATGATATAATGCCAAATATGGTCTAGTAGTAAAAACACTCAAGTTATGATGAAGTTGTTGATCGGCAGAGAGATATTACAAAAATAACACAATTTTAAACTTTGACTCTGAATATCATGAAGATGATTGAACTTATGACAAGTATACTGAATCACTTTTGGAGAGACTTCGCAATCGGTGAGGATATCTGAGGAGTTATTCAGATAGCCAAAGTAATGATAAAAAACAAAATGGGGTACTCTTTCCAAAACTCTCAATTTATCTTGATTTTTATTTTAAATTTCTGGACTACAGAACAAAAACGAACAGAAAAACGTATTCAAACACGCTCATAAATGCAGTTACCATTCAATCATTAATATTTATATAAGCATGTATTAAAAATAAATATTAAAAGAACCCCTAAAAGAAAAAAAAAATAAAGGAAAAACCTTCACAATAATGTTTACACTAAAATTTATTTTTTACATACGTACATACATATGTAAGAACATATCGATTGATAATTTGCTTAGGTTCCAGTTGGCCAAAAGGTCATCGAAGACATTTTCAACATACAAAACTTTTGTGGCCGGATGGATGACAAAGTCTTAAAGTCTTAAGTTCAAAAATACTTTCAAAAACGAAGGTTACATTTTTAAAATTTTTTTTTAATAAAATCAGTACCAAGTAGAGCTCTAAACGAATACATTGCCTTCTTTGTCTACATTGGGGCAACCTGCTTTAGTGAACACAGCGTTATTGAAATAGGGAAGCAATAGAGAATGAAGTAAAATGAGAGCATAATAGAGAACCAAACATGTTAAGTGCTTGTTGTTTTGAAATAAAAGCATGTGCACAGTGCTTGTTTCATCAAACAAAACAAAATGTTAATGGCAAAGAACAATACGAGTGCAGCAAATAAACGGAATGGTTTGATATGTTATTACGATTATTCTTAGTAAAATCCAAAGGAAAAGAAAAGGAGGTATCGTGAAATTTTTGAAGCAATTTCCTCCTGATTAATTTTTTTTGCAAATTAAAAAGTACAGCTGATACTCGAAATAAGCGTCAGTTGCCAGAATCGTGGTGGGCCTGGTTATGAGAGGCTGACAAAAAATTTTGCGCAATAACGCGGAAAGTAAGCCACAACTAGAAAAAATATGTTAGGATGGTAGTACCTCAACTGGTAACTCTTTCAGTATTTGCCTGTAATTAAATCATAACCCTAAGCTTTTTTAACAGTTGGTTGTTTAATAACAGAGCTAATTTCGATTTTTGCGAATTTGCAGATCGGTGGGTTCGAGCTGGTCAAGAAAATTGTGTACTTCTTCAGAGAAATCCATAGGGCTTTCGTTTGGATGTGGCTTAAAAACTTTTTCCAAGTGCGATGCAAATGTAAAGGCTTTTTCTGAGTCATTTTCTGCACAGATATCTGGTTTTTTTAAGTGGGTCTGGAAAGCTACTGAGCAATTATTTTTTTTCATGAATTTCCACAGAGAATATTCGGTTACAGTTGTCGTATCTAAATTTTTTAGTTGGCATTGGATATTCGAGATACGCTCTTCACTTAATAGGTATTTTGGCTCCTTTGTTAATTTATTTAGAAGTTGCTTATCTATCGGTATCGGATATCGATACAATTGCCAGCGTTTTCAGAGCTGATATCTTTTAGTGGATATTTCTTGGTATATGGTGTAGGAGTAGAGTTGCAGGCTGCCAGCTGGAAACTTTATCAACAAATATTGGAGGGGGACTAATTATCTTTTCATTGGAGGTGGAGTTTTCATTTGCTTCTTCTTCATCAAGAATCGCATATGGAGTTGAATCTGTGGAGGATGGATTTCCAAGCCAACATGCGTAAAGCGTGGAGTTCACAATATACAGAAATATCAATACAGAATTGAATCAAGATCAAAATATCAAAATTTCCATGCAAGTTCTAAGGTCTGATGATGAAATGGATAAATTTAAGATCAATAAAATTAACGTCCTTGAGAAATCTGCACATGACAACTTTGACGACACAGATTCACTTCTTTGCCTCAAATTCGCGACGTTGAAGCAATTGATTTTTTAGTTTCCTTTGATCCTAAACAGATTAAATTGGAAATGTTTCCCCAATACAAAAGCGGAGGTCATTTGTCAAATTATCTCTTCCATCGCAATCTGCCTAATGATTTTGATTCACATGCAACAACCTTCTTAGCCAACACTGGATTTAATAAATGGTAAAACAATGATCATCACATCAAATCTTATTAAACTTGAAGTGAGTTTGAATCAAGAGTTGGGAAGTACAATCGATCGTGCAGAGCAGGAACTTTCCCAAAGAAATTTTTAAAAAGTCATCTTGTTTCGATCGAAAAGATCGCAAAAACCAATATTTTTTGGGGTTGAAATCTTAAAATTGATCATTATGTATAACATAATATCATCTTAAATAATTTTATGATTTTCATGTATACCTTTATATTTATTTTTGGTTTTCTTTTTATACCCTACACAGAGGGTAAATTCACTTTGTCATTCCGTTTGTAACGCATAGCAGGGGGCGTGGCAGGTATGGAAAAGTATATATATTCTTGATCAGCGTCACCACCTGAGTCGATATAGCTATGTCCGTCTGTCTGTCTGTCTGTGTGTCTGTCTATTGAAATAACGTTTACGAGAAAACTAAGCCAGCTACTTCAATGAAATTAGGCATACAGGTTCAACCTTACTGCAAGCTGCTAGCATATACAAATGGGCGACATTGATTCACGGCCACGCCTTCCGCCCATACTCTATGTAAATAAACCCAAGTCCATTTTGAAAAAAGTTTCTGCGATTTTGATGAAACTTGGTGATTTGTTGAAGATGAGAACAAAATTAAGATAAGGCTAGGTTTTAAGTTTGCAAAAGCTCTTAAAGGGGCGTGGCACATCCCTTTATTTTAAATTTGTAAGTGCTATTTTAAGTGAGCTATTGTGGTTTGCTGGTTATTAGGTACATATCAATAAAGGCGGGTGAAATAGCAACAGTGGGCGTAGCACCTTCCATACAATTAAAATACCTTAAGTGCCATTACTATCAAAATATATGAGCAATCATACTGAAATTTGGTGTAGGAGGTTTGTTTATGGAAAGCTATTTCTGGATCAAAATCGGACTGGATTGTACCAGTGGGTGTGTCACCGCCCTAGATTTTAAGAATAATTACGGTATATATCACAAACTATACAAGTTATTGTGCTTAAATTTGGTTTGAGCATATCAATCACGAATATCATTTATTGAACCAGAAGTGTGCGGAATTGGAGAAATGGGCGTGACAAATTTGGTGTTTTTCATTTCTATTTTATTTTTTTCAACATTTCCCATATTCTATTGACATTTTCGACCTTTCACCTTTTCCCCTTCAATTTTATTCGACATTTTCTTTATTCTTTCGACTTTTTCATCAATTTTTCAGCATTTTTCATATTTTTCGACTCAATTTCTTTCAACTTTCTTCAATGGTTTTCATATTTTTTCAACATTTTCACTTTTTTACTAGAGATCCCAAATTATTCGGTTTTCTATTAACCGGGTAGTCGATTATTATTTAAGGCAATAACAGATTAATCGGAACTAAAAATAATTTGATAGTTAAACAGAATTTTGTTTTAACTTTTTTAATTTTTGATCAGAAAAATAACTTAAAAAATTCACATTAAAATAAAAATTGTAGAAAAATACTTAAATTAAAAAATTCACATTGAAATAAAAAATATAGAAAAAGAAACCAACTTCAAAAAATACAGTGTATTAAGCGTTATTTAAAAAATAGTATTTTAAAAATATCAGGCCATTTAAATTTTCATGTTTAGTTGACTCCTGATTTTGGTCATAAAATTTCCTGAAACTGAAAAAACACGTTCACTGGCTGTTGAAGTAGATTGAATTGTTAATAACCCATTATACAATTTTTCTAAATTGTTCGTTCGGATACCATTTGCCTCAGCATATTTAAAATCTTTATCATTTGTGTTTGAAAAAGCTGGTTTTGGAACTGTTAAAAAGCAACTTATGGTTTTTGCATTTTTGAATATTCGTCATTTTCTTCCTCTGATCCTGACAATTCTTCATCTATAATTGAAGTCTCTTGTTCGACAAGGTTAGTTGGAAATAATTGGATATACAATAGATTTGCTAGTGTTTTTATGATAACTTCATTTGATTTTGGATAAGTGCAATTTAGTAAAAAATATAGAAGAGACATGAGATCTTTGTTTCGGCGCTCATTGACACGTTTTTTTAAAGATTCAAGCATTTCAAGAGACAAATTTATGTTTAGATCAGCTAACTTTTTAAATACAAATATAAAAATTCGAATCACTTTTGCTTAATTCAGTGACCGCAAATGATGCTTTCTTCTTTAATCTTACTGGCATCTATTTCATCCATTCCTTAATTTTCAGAAAACGTCTGACCATTGGAACCAGGGAATTCCATCGCGTTTTGCAGTCCGTAAGGAGGAATAGATGTTTATTTTCTTGTTGTTTGACATGTTTTTGAAGAATTCCATTTCTTAAATTGGATTTTTCAAAAAAGTTAATAGTTTTTTCGCGTTTTTGACAACACTTGGCCTATATCTGGTCTAATTCTGACATGGAGCTCATGACCTAGAATGTCGAAATTAAGATTTGCATCATGATAAAAATTATTTCATTCTCATTTTCATCTTCTTCAGTATTATCAAAATATTCGTTTTCTTCTAGATAATTCTCAGCATTTTACATTTTTTGTTACAGTTGCTGCACTTTTTGGCATATTTAGGTTTCGACTTCTTACAAATCCTATTATTGCTTCACACTTTGAAATAGCCCGCAAAGAAAACCCATCCTTTGCAGCGCATTTTGCTTGAATTTCATTTAAAGTTTCTCTTTTAACAAAATTCAAAATGCTATTCGCGCAGGGTTTAGTTTTTGCAGAATTTCTTTTTTTAATATTGATGTTATGATTCCTCCTTGCAGTGGTAGTTCCACCACTACATTGTATAATTTGCCCGCAATTATTGCATTTGGATTTCTCTTTCGAGTGCTTGGTAAAATATCGCCAAACTAAAGATTTTTGAGTCGACATTTGTGGGGACTATTTATTAATTAAGTTTTAAAATAAATTATTTTTAAATACGGACACGCACACGCACCAAATGAAATGAAACGTAGCAGCATTAACTCTAAACTAAACAATGAAATTAAATGCAAAACTGTAAGAAAACTAGAAAACCAAATAAAATCTACTGTTGCTATTGTCATGACAACCACTATATTACATATCGTTAGCCTACTTTAAAAAATTATAAAAAATATAGTAATCGTTAAAAAAAAAACGATTATTCGGTTAACCGAAAATTGATAAAAAAATACGATTAACCGATTAATCGATAATCGGATTGGACAGTCTACTTTTTTACAACACTTTTTTAGTACAGAAATCACATATACTGCAAATTTCGCTACATTGCCCTCCGCTTAGACTTGTTCGTCCTGAACAAGAATCTCTCCGTCTCTAGTATAAGGTGTCAGCCTTTCGATGTGGACTACCTTTAATTTACCTTTGTTGCCAAGGTATTTTTGGATTCGATACACAACGTCATTAATCCTTGTGACAATCCGGTAAGGTCCCTCTCAATGAGGAGACAAGCCTCGTTTTCGTTGTGGGTCAACACCTTCTTTGAACCCTTCAGCATTTGCTCGCAGGTCAAACCGAGCTTTCATCTTGTCGCTAGCCAATTGAGTATGTCTCCTGATAAGCTCGTGTATATCTGCCAGTTCTTCTCTTTTCCGCGACATGTAATCGTCAGCATGGGTCGTTTCTGGGACAACGCTTACTTCGTACTTCAAATCTGCTGGAAGTCTATAGTCCGTACCAAAAATGGCTTTTGCTGGCGTGACTGTAGTGGTATCGTGTATTGATGAACGATAAGCCATAAGAAACATTGGTAGATGCTCATCCCAATCTTTTTGTCCTTTGTCAACAACCTTTTTCAGATATTCCTCTAGAGTACAGTTGAACCTTTCGACCATGTCATCGGACTGAGGATGCAATGCTGTGGTACGTGTCTTCTGTATTCCAAGCAGGTCACAAACCTCCTTAAAAAGTGTCTGCCACTCAAGTGGAGCTCCATATCGGCAAATCTAATTTTTTATGAAAATGTCTGCCACTGTTTTTGCTGCTTGATTGGGAATGGGATATACTTCTGGCCACTTACTGAAGTAATCAATTACCACAAGGATGTATTTATTTTCTGCGTTGCTGATTGGAAAAGGTCCCGCTATATCCATGGCTATCCTCTCAAAGGGAGCTCCAACGTTATACTGATGCATTTTCCCCGAGTACGTTGCCTGGGTCCTTTAGCAATTGCACATTGGTCACAACGGTGGATCCAGTCAGCGACTGTTTCTTGGCATCCTACCCAATAAAACCGTTTCTTTATTTTCTCTGTGGTTTTTGTTATGCCCAGATGTCCACCACTTGATCCATTGTGATAATCCTCGATTATTTCCTTAAATTTTGCCTTTGGAATAACCAGCAGTTTTGAGCGAATTTTACCATTCTCGTTTTCCCAAATTCGGTAGAGGCAACCATCATGCAACTCCTAACTTTGCCAATGCGCCCAATATGCTTTACATATTTGGCTTTCACTCGAGATTTCTTGCAACGCCGGTTTCCTACCCAACTCTTTATTCTTAATTATAGTTGCCAAATCTGTATTACTGCACTGGTCCCGTTGTACCTCTTCTTCTGTACACTTTTCTTCAAGCAAAACGTTCAAAAGGCGTACATCTATTGTTCCAGCTTTATTTTCTGTTCGTGAACAATGACCGCATTCAATTTTACATGGACGACGGGAAAGTGCATCCGCATTTCCATGCTGGCTTCCTTTGCGATGTTCTATGGAGAAATCATAGCTCTGCAAGCGTTCTATCCACCGTGCGATTTGACCAATGATGGGCACTAACCTTAATGCACAAATTCAATTTCCATGTAGTGGTACAACAACCATATGGAGAAAAAATAAGAAGAAGCATATGTATGAAAACAAGCGACATACGTCTTGCCTTCTTCAATGCTTGCGGTGAACTGAACTGAAAACGCATTGTAAGCATAAAATAACTTATTCATGCTTTGCACTGCAAAAAAATGTTATCGTACGCTGAAAGGTTTTATTTGGTTTGCCTATTTTTGATGAAAATTATATATTTAAAATACTTATACTTATTTGGTTGTAATCAAATTAAAAAACCTATTGTTGTATTAAGTGGCCGCTGTGGTATCAGAAAAATGTTAAATATATAATTTATTTTTAGAGAATTTTTAAATTAATTATGCATTTGAATATTTTATTCGTTTATCAAAATCAATTTCAATACTAGAGACCTTTATTCGTAATAAGTTCTCTAGATGTTTATTATTTAATAAATTTCTTTGCTTATTTTTAGTAAATACAATAGAAGAATAAGTTGCTTCGCAAAAATATGTTGTGCCAAACATGGAATGTAGAGACAACATTTTACTTTTTAAAATCGCATAAATAATTTCATCGATTTTTCACCTAAATTTCAGCCCGCGCTCAAAGGGAAGGGAGGAGTCACATTGAAGCCTCTTAAATTCAGTTTGAAAAAAATTTCAAAATTTTTTGGGTGTATCATAAATCGCTTCAAAAAAATACGCTTGCTGACAATTATCTGTCGCAGGTCTTGCTTCGTTGGTTGTTGAAGTAGAACTGAGGCGCTGTTGTGCGTTCACATTTGTATACATACACAGAGTTCGATCTCGTTACACTCAAATACTCTCAATTACGCTCTTGCTAGAACTTGCAGAAGAACTTGTGCCCATCAACGGATTTGACCTTCAGGATCCTTGAATTGAAGTAGCCACCTTAATGCCGCGTGGTCTGTTTTTAGGAGGAAGTGCTGTCCATATAAGTACTTATGGAAGTGTTTTACGATTCCATTACTGCCAGTAACTCCTCCGAGTTACGCAATAATTTCTCTCAGGTTTTGACAGAATTTTGCTGAAATATGCCACGACTTTTTCTTGTCCATTGATGACTTGGGACAAAACTCCTCCAATACTATGTCCACTCGCATCGGTGTCCAATACAAATTCTTCTCCGGGTATTGGGTACGCTAGTATTGGCGCTGTAGACAATAATTCTTTCAGCTTTTGGAATGCGGTTTCCTGTACACCACTCTATTCGAATTTCCGAATTTCTGTGTCAGCTCATGTAGACTGCTTGCGACATTTGCGAAACCAGGAACAAAACGTCTGTAGTAAGTGCATAGGCCAAGAAATCTTCGCAACTCATGAAGATTTCTTGGTCGTGGCCAATTTTTCACAGGTTTTATTTTATCCTCATCTGTGTGTATACCTTCTGACGTAACCTTGTGCCCCAGATATTTGACTTCACGCTGGAAAAGTGAGCACTTTTTCGCACTTAATTTTAGTCCAGCTACCTCCAAGCGCTCAAACAATTCCTCCAGATTTTTCAAGTGGTTATCAAAATCTTTTTCCATTATAACTATGTCATCGAGATACACTATACACGTTCCATTAACCGCTCAAACGTAGCTGGAGCGTTACAAAGACCAAACGGCATACCGTTACGTTACGTTAAACTGGTATAGACCATTCCCAATACTAAAGGCAGTTTTCTCCTTGTCTTTTCCATCTATTTCCACCTGAAAATATCCACTTTGTAAGTCCAGGGTGGAAAACCATGTCGCTCCAGATAACGTGTCCAGTGTATCATCGATTCTGGGTAACGGGTAGCTGTTTTTTTTGGTGACGTCATTCAATTTTCTGTAATCCAAACAGAATCGCATACTTTCGCCCTTTTTCTTGACATGTACGACCGGTGAACTCCACGGGCTTTCTGATGGTGCAATGACATTTTCTCGCGCCATATCCTCTATAAGGCCCATCACTTCTTCTCTATTAGCGAGTGCTAGTCTCCGCGGAGGTTGACGAATTGGCTGAAAATTACCTGTATCAATGCGATGTTTGACAACTGATGTTCGGCCATTATTTTCTCCTTTGGACGCAAATATCCGCCAATGCTTTTGCAGAAACCTTTTTGCTTTATTTTTGTTCTGAGCAGACAACTCCTTCGTCCATTCTTTCGTCAATACTTCCAAGGCCGATGATTTTGTTAAAGTTGTACTTTTTGTGTCCTGCTGGTCATTTTCACAATTTATATCAGCCGTAACTTTCTCACATTGCGCTATTAGTTCACCTTTCTGTATCCATTTCGGCTCATTTGTTGGATTCAAAATTCGTACTGGTATTTTGCTGTCCACTTTTGTTTTTACTAGGGTCTTTCCAATATAGTAATCAGGTCTTTCTTTAAATTTTTCTTATCTGCTTCCACTACCCACAGATGGCTTGTCCCACAGTCTTCACTTGTTGTAGCCCAAATAATTTCTTCGTTGTTGGGATTCAATTCGATAGCGCTCACTTATGTAGACTCTTGCAATTGTTAAGTTTTGTCCACAGCCAATGTCTAAAGGCAACTCTACGTTGGCATACCTTAACGTCTTTTTCTTAAGATCCAAAGTGAACCTGTGTTGAATCATGAAGTCCACGCCAATGATAGCCTCATCGGTGATATTTGCAACAATAAAATAATGTTCCACAGGTTTGTTGCCGATAAGAACACTCGCTGTAACATTTCCTACTATTTGCGCAATTTCTCCTGTCGCTGTTCTCAATTGGATCCCATTTAATGGCGTTACTCGTCGTCTATCAAAGTCTCTCCTCACAATTGAATGCGATGCGCCTGTATCCAAAGTTAACTCACATGGTCTTTCGTTGATTTTTCCACCGATGGTAAGGCTGTTGGAATTTCGGCAGAGCTTCGAAACTAAAACTATGGGGCAATCATAAGTGGGAGTCAGCTCACGCCCCGCTGTACTGACTCTCTTTAGTTTAACGACTGCTGTCCGCTATCATTTTCGCCATCGTCCACCCTATTTTCAATTTTTCTTCTTGGTGAACGTGATGCAGATTGTTTACGATGTGACTTGCAGTCACGTGCCATGTGTCCCTGCTTACCACAGTTATAGCATTTTCCGCTGTAGCTGCTGCAAGCGAATGATGCATTTTTCTTCTCAACCTCCACTTCCATCCGACGAGTTTTCAAGGATGGGCGGCATGTCAACGCAATCGTCTCCTGAGTGAGGGCAGCCGTTACTGTTTCATTAAATGTTGTCTTCGGGTTCCTCATTGTCTCGCATTTAGTCTCTGAGTCGCGTATGCCGTCAATAAACGCCTCTATTATGAATTTTTCAACTACGATACTTAACTCGTCATAATAAGAAAGGTGTGCCAATCGTTCAATATCCGCAGCATACTCCTGAAAGGACTCACCAGATTTCTGGATACGATTTTTTAACTCCAGTCTATGAATCTGCTTCATGTGGTCACTGCCATATTTTCGCTGTAAGGCATCCATTACCGCCTTGTAATTTTTCTGCTCCGCCACTGCAACCGTCTGCAATACTTCCGCAGCTGCGCCTTTTAATACCACAATTAGCGCTGCCGCTGCGCTATCGTTATCCCAACGATTATGAGCAGATGTTGTTTCGAACTGGAGCTTGAAAACACTAAATGGCGTTGTTCCATCGTACGTGGGTGCCTTAAGCCTCTCTGTGCTGATTTCTGTTATCACTTGAGTGGTTGGTTCGCTTATTTCCAACTGTTTTTATTAACGTTTTCAAAACTATTTTGAACTATATCAAGATTATTTTGAACTTTTTCCTTGAATGATTCAACGTCATCTCGTAACTCAGTCACTTTTGCATGGAGGTCATTTACTATTTTGACAACCTCCGTTCGAACAGCCTCCATATTTTGATTCATTGTGTGGATCTCTGTCGCGTTCTGACTCAACCTCTGATCAATTTGTAGCGCGTTCTCACTTAGCTTCTGGTCTAATTGCAGTGCATTTTGACTTAGAGTGACACAGTTGATTTTAAGCAATAAAGTGAAAAGGTCTATACAGTGCCAGATTAATATTAGAGTTTGAATATCGATAAACAAAGGAATTTAACAATTGTACCGTGTAAGAACTAACGCTTTTGATTTAATTAAACCATTTTATAATTAAATAAAGTTTGTGATCCAGTGATCGAACTCAGAAAAGTGTAAGATATCGAAATTATCGTAAAAGAGACAGGAAATTTCGTAACAGTATAGAAGATAGATAGATAATAAGTATCAATAAATAACATACGAGTAACATACAAAAATATATCTCACTTTATTTCTCCGAGATCGGGAAAGTTTCGGTAGCGTTTTTTGCGTCGTACGCCGCAATGATGTTCCATACAATTCGGTCAAGTGTGTTGTAATTTTGAAAGCGGCTAGCCGTTGCCGATGTTTCCGTCAGCCGTCAGTATTGTTGTTTTGTCGCTATCGTGGTCCACAAGGCTGCCAAGTTGAGATCAAGGAATTCCCGACCTTCCCAAAAAAAAAAAGTTTTAACGAGTGATTTTTTTGCTATTTGTTTTTTCAGTGTACATTTTTTGACGTCTCGCGCGTTATTCGAAACATTTGTCAACGCCAAAATGCTCAGTAGTACGTTTTCAAAAATAATGAAAATCGCAACGTTACAGCAATGGAGCAAGGTACCGTGCGATGATTACCGACTTTGTTTTGCCCAAAATGGAAGGATTGGACTTGGGTGACTTGTGGTTTCAACAATATGGTGCCACATGGCACGCGATATCATGGACCTATTGAAATACAAGTTTGGTGAGCAATTAATCACACGCTTTGAAGCAGTCCATTGTCCGCCAATATCATGCGATTTGACCCCACTAGACTATTTCTTGTAGGGCTACGTGAAGTCTACGTAATCTTCGTGAACAGAGACAAGCCAGCCACAATTGCAGCCATGGAGGACAACATTACAGTTGCCCTTGATGAGACACCGGCCGAAATGCCGGGAATAGTATGCCGAAATTGGAGCTTACGGTTGAATCACCTCAGTCGTAACCATGGGCAAAATTTACATAATATAATCTTTAAAAAGTAAATGAAAAGAATCGATGTATCGCTCCAAATAAATATTTTATTCACTATTGCAAACATTCTGTTCTTTTTTCAATTTTCAAAAACCAAACGTTTAAAAAATCACCAGTTAGAAATACATTTTACTTTTAAAAAAATTCTTCCCCTATACGAATCCAATGGCAAAAACGATCACTACCTTTGGTACGGGTTCGGATAGCAAACGCGAGCCAAAACCACAACAAAGCGAATAAATTTTTTTGTACGTACAGCAGAACGGTGCCATTCTGTTCCTCTCTTTTATTTCTGCTTGCTTACAGCACGAATTGGTGTTTGAATCAAAGAGCGATGCAAAGAAAGTGAGAAGTAAAGTTTGTGTTGTGCGATTTGAACGTCACGATAAGGTGCAGTTTTTTTCATTCCCTGCTTTTAGCTTTACTGCTGCATCAAAGGAAGAAGTTTGTGCATTGAAATTAATTTTACATTTTAACGTTTGTTATGATTTAAAAATAATGTTTTTTTTTTTTGCATTTTTAGGCATTTTCGTAATGCAATTTATTGTGGCTTTAAGCTTTAAACTACAATTTATTTATTAAATGTTTCAACATTAACTAAATATGGACAGTAATTTAATTGTTTTGACCATTCATTTTGCTTAGATCTAAAATTATTGCTGGCTTAAATTTTAAGCTTAAAGAATAAACAAATAGTTTTAAATATAATAATACCAATTCGAATAGACTTGTCAAACAACACATAGATTACTACAATTTAACACTTAAATCTATTAAGCGATTAGGACTTTTTTGTTTTTAGCTTGAATTATACTTTTGACTTAAAAATGTGCCATTAACGTTACATTGTTAAATGCATTTTAAAACATTTTTTTAACTGACTAATCAATACTCAGATGGTTAAAAAATATTGTCATCGTCATCATTCCTGATATTGAGTTATATATAATTTTTCAAGGAACTTCACATGTTGAGCGGATTTAAAGGCCCTTATTAAAGTAAACACGTCTTGGAACATTGCCATTGGTGTTTTTCTCCATCTCGTGATACAGCTGTGCTTCGAAAACCTTCATTGTTGTGGTGTTCAAATGACTAAAATAAATTAAGTAAGTTGTTAGTTAACAATATTAGACTTCAACAGATTTTTCGAAAATTATGACTATGTACTCAAATAAACGTTTTTATGTATAACGTAAATTTATGTATTTTCGTCATCGTACTTATTTCCGATTTTACATTTAGAATATACTCTAATTTTTTCAATGATCGTTCAAAACTTTGTAAATATTTTTAATGTCTATACGCTAAGCGAATAATTGAAGTACAGTACAGTCGTGCTAATCCGGACATCACTACGGTTCGAATATTTTTGAAATTTTACCTCTACAGTTCGCTGGCACGAACAACAAACTTTGATTTTTCTAAATTTATTTCGTTAAGTTACGGAACTTTTCGTGAGTACAGAAAACGATAAATCTCTCTGAGAAGTGCTAAGTAACGCGCCTTCAAAAATCATAGTCTACATGTTATTTATAAGCTTAAAAAAAGACTAGATGACGGCATTTCTGTTTTAGATTGGCTTAAAATCTATTCTATTTCAAATGTCAAAAGGATTTTGGAAGAAAATAATAAGTCACTTATAGCAATTTTATTAGTTCCATCTCACACCAAAAAAAAAATGCAGGTCCGAGGGTAGAATAGGGCACTCGACTATCCTTCATAACATGTAGTCTGTACCCTCCAACTATATTGTTCCAGAAATCTCATGCAACAGGGAATACGTAACTCACATTCCATCTAGGGATGACTGGAAGTGAGGACTCCCGAGAAGAAGGGGCCATATTCATTTCTACACCGAAGTGGAACTGCTGCGAGGCTACCAGGTCAATGTAGCGTTTTTCAGGCGGAGGTCATAGCGATAGATGGGGTAGTATCCTAGCTGAGGATGAATGTTGTATCCAAAAAGGATATAAACATTTATTCAGATAGTCAGGTTGCTATCAAATCTCTAGAATCAGTCTTCCTTAACTCACTAGTGGCCCAACAATGTCGCTCGTCTCAAAACGAGATGGCTCAACATTTAAACATTCACCTCATTTGGGTGCCTGGGCATGGGAACATTGACGGTAATTGCTAGGCTGGTGGACTTGCTAGGCAGGGGACTACCACACAGATTCCTCAGGACAAGGAAGGTGCTGGCATGCCACTTGCTACCTGCAAGTTACTGCCTTAAGAACAAATGGTAAAAAATGCTAACAAAAGATGGATTCAAGGGTCAACTTGCAACATAACTAGGCTAATTTCTCACACTAGACATAATGTCTCATCAGTTGCTGCAGTCATAACTGGCCACTGCCTTATCAGCAGACATGAGGAGAGATTAGGTGTTAGGTCCTTTGACTTCTGTAGAAGTTGTGGACATGTGGAGGAAGAGGAAAATATTAAACATCTTCTCTGCTCCTGTGCCGCACTTGCTAGAAAACGCCAGAAGACTTGGATCGTTTTTATTTGATGACCCGGATGACCTTAGACATGTTAGTATAGGTCAGCTATTTAGTTTCATTACGATACCCTATGGTATCACAATGGACTACATTTGGTCTAAGTGAGTCGGTTTTTTTCGTAACTAACTGTCACTCCTACCTAACCTAACCTAGGGAATTATATAAGCTAACGCCAAAACAATTTTTCAAAATTGAAGTTATTATATTTTCGAAATTTCGATTAAAATTTTTTTTTGGGTTTTCAATTAAAGGTTTTAAATTTTTTTTTTATATAGTATTTCTTATTACAAGTGTCTCAGAAAAGAATCGTGCCGATATCTTGAAAAGAATCCAAACTTTGATTTTTTTAAAAATAGACCAACATTTTCAAAATTGAATATGTGCGAATTTTTTTCAATTTTTCAAAAATTATTTAAGGATTTTCCTTCCAAACCTAGGAGTAGGCATTTAAGAAATTCGATCAAAATTGGTGAGATATCATAAAATCACTTCCCATGGAAATTATCTATATCGATACAAAAAATTTAATTTGCCTTTGTTTCAACTTTTGTTTTGGCTTAACTCATTTTGATTTTTTTTCATACCTGTTTTGGTAAAAATAGTTTCGACATATCAAAAATAAGTGTAACGATGACACTAAAAAACTTGTTTACAGTTTTGTGCATTTCAGAAATCAGATTGCACTTTAACTGTTAATAAAAATTATTTGGACAAGCCACAAATTCAGATGAGGCCAATGTATGTAATGTTAATGATGTTAAATAACTAACTGTTAAAACAAAATACCAAAAAAAAAAAAAACTCGTGGCATGTCCTAAATTCAAATTTTAACCTTTCTGACAAGCCCTTTAGGTGGATCAAAATTTTTAAACGTACTTTCTTCTAATTTTAAAAACTTTTGATTCATTACTGAATTTATTACTTCGTAACTTAACCGATTTCGATTATCAGTCTTTATATTGTTCAACGAAGAAAATACGCGTTCAAAGTATCGGTTTGTTGTTGTCTGAACAAAATGCAAAATTGTTTTTAATTTTTTTCCAAATAGCGAATTCTGGGGCGTGTAAAAGCAGAGTTGGGTATATAAAAAATTCACTGAAATCCAAGCGATTTATTTTAAAAACAGTTATTGTTTTCAAAAAATGTGTTATTGACCTATAGATTTATTAACATATTGTAACATCTGTGCAAATTCTTTTTATGTGTGTCTTTCCAAAAAAGGATTTTCAATAAACTATCCAAAAATTGAATCTGTAAACTTAAGCTAAAAAAATTAAATCGTTAATCAATTTTAAGAGTTAAGCTATGAGTAATATGAAAAAGAAATTTTGTTCTGTATTTTACTGAGAGATTTCAGTAACATACACATTAAATTTTGCTTTGTTCCAAAAACACAAATTAAGAAATTACTCTCGGTGAGCTCGGCGATATTTACATTTAGCGCTTGCAACTGCGTTCGTATCGCCAAAAAAGTTTTCAACAGAGCGCTCGTCAAGAAATGTGTAATATCAAAAGAGTTACTGGAGCATTTCCACGTAAAGGGGGAACAAATGTAGAGTTTTGGCCCACTGTGTTTGTGGTTTTTGCTATGATCCTTAACTGGTCAATGCAAGAAATAAGATATAGTATGCTTGCGAACTCTTAAACGTCGGCTAACAAAGCTTACTGATGATATGACTAGCGGTCATTCAAACTGGTATATGCTGCTGGTTGCCCATTTTTTGTTCTATATATTTATTGGAGTTATTTCTCCAACAAATAATGCATTTTGCTCTTGTAATTTTTTTGCTGTTTTTGCACTATAAAGTACAGAACACAAAGCTCTCAGTAAAATACAATAAAATTTTATTCACTTTGCTGCTATGACTGAAAATAAGTTTATAAACAAGCGAATTAAATTGAAAATTCACAAGAATTTAAAAATTTGATATTTCAAAAATGGTAAGCGGTGGAAAATGTTCAAAACGTAATTGTAGTAAGACACTTGAGTTATAAATATATTAAAATGGAACGGGCAACAAATAAAGTTATAAAAATTTGCACAAGAAATGTTGCTATCCGATTTTAAACTTTTTCAAACATTTTATTAACAAATTGCGCTGTTCTGAGTTTTCAACTTTCGTCCAATATATTTTTCATGCGGCGCACCTCAAAAATGATTTCCAAATGAAGTATACGTAACCATGCCATTTATCTTGTATTTTACAGGATACTTCTGTATTTTCAGCGAATATCCTATAAAAAAATGACTCCTGTATTTTTGTGAAAAATCCTGTAACTATCCTGTTTTATTTCAATTGATTTGAAACTTTGCATTTCTCTTGAAAGTTAACGATAATTATCTCGCTCAGTTTATTCTTGTGAAATTTTCCTCATCCCTTACGTTGATAATGTGATCAAAGCTGTTCTACTGTTCTCTGTTAAGATTGTTACGCCAAATTGAAATAACTAATTTATGTTTATATAAGGTCAGTTAACCCTACAATTTTATTATAGTCTGTAAGGAAATTCATTCCAAATATACTAAATAAATAAAGAAACTTATGCCATCATGCTTTACTATTACTATCAAAATTAATGCTATAAATCAATCAATAGTGGAGGGGGGAATTCCGATGCTTTCGATGACTATCGATTTTAACATCGATGATTTTTTATAGATTTTTCCCAGCCCTTATGTTCATAAGCTATTTATGGGTTTGTACGAATACTAGTTAAAGTTTTCAAAACTTAAACAGCGAAATCAGTTATTTACATTAATTTTCTTCAAAAAGAGAAATATTAACATAGTTTCAAGCAATTCTTTTATTTAACATAATTTTAAAATTTTATTTCTTTGTTCTCAAAATTATAATAAATTTACAGTTGAATTGTACATTTAACACAGCAAAACTCTAACACACTTCTTTACTATGAGTGAAGACCCCTTATGTAAACATAGTTCCTCGTTGTTTTATTAAATAAAATATACCAGAATGAATTATTCGAGAAATATTGTTTGACCAAGTATTTAATAATATATTTTTACTAAGCCTCTTGTCTAATACTGTAAGCGCAAAAAAACACAAAAAGCTATAGCGCGAATTGCGCTAAACAGGAATTAAAAATTGACAACTAGCTGCTTATACTAGTTTTAACCACCGCTCCATGGTATCATTAGAAAGCTTTGTTTGCCGACGTATAAAAATCTGCAAGCATAGGTGCGATATTTTATACTATATTTTACTTTTCGCATTGACCAGTTAAGAATCACACCAAAAAATATAAGCAAAGCGCACCAAGATTCTAAATTTTTCCCCTTTATTTATAAGATAATACCATTTAGTGGTGGTTGAAACTTTTTTGCACCTTCAGTACTGAACAGGAGCCTCAGTAAAAAATATTATTAATAAATTATGATCTGTTCTAAAAACGCAACAAAGAAAATACTATATATTTATTTCTAATTTCTTTCGAGGGCAAAAAAATATATTTTGAACTTACCACGTTTGCGGAAATAGACTGCAGGCAGTGGGAACCATAAATAAAAGGCTAATAAAAATAGACATAATTTGAAAATGTTTTGCAAATATTTATCTTTAGAATCTATTCTTACAAGCAACCAACCACTGCTGTCTGGAAGGGCGCATTGATCCAAGTAAATTTCTTATATGCTGGAATCTTTTCAAGTTTTTCCATTATAATTGGCAGTACCAGCATTCCGGGTGCAGCCATGATAATACGTGAAACTATTACCTGAGTGATGCCTTTAATGGCTGCCAAACGACTTTTGCCAACAATATTGCCATTCTCATCTTTAACATCAACACCATTAAGAATCTCATTTTGACGCATAAGCGGAATGTTGGCACAATTGGCAGCAGCAACAGCAGCAAAAGGAACATAGCGCTGTTAAGAATTATTAATAAAATGCCACAAATTAAACAGAGTTCTTACAAAACAACATAATATTTTTATATTTACCTGTAGTAAAGGCGTTGCGTTTTTTTGCCAATAGCTCTTACATCCTAATGCGGCAATTAGTGCAGAACTTGTTGCCGAAACATATGCGACGCCTAATTGAGTTACTGTGGTTGGTGAATTCGCATTACGATTTGTATAATTGACAATGGCATTAAATGACTGATTTAGAAATTGCCATAGTACTACACCAGGTACGGTGCGATAGAAGGTTAACATACCGCCAGTGATAAGCATGCCACCGGGCACCTTGGAAAGAAAAGGAAATAGGAAAACATAGAAACCATTTTCATATTTAAGTTTTGAACAACTCAAGGAAATGCTTCAACCAAAATACACTTGCGGGTTTTAAATTTTTCTTCGACAAATAGCAACTGATGACACAATTCTATCTAAATGGCAATAAATTAACATGAACATAATTTATTTGATTCATCATCATGATCAAAACTTAAAATAACTAACTAAAAAAATTAGTGAAAAATAAGCACTCGCACGACTTTAAATGAAACCACGCGCCTCATAAATGAATAATCACGAATGCATCAGTTTATTATCATCTTAGTTTCAATACTTACAAATATATTCATATGAAGGATTTAGTATTGACCCTTAAGTAGGCGCAAAAAGATTTTTACTTAAGTGGACGCATGGGCAAAATTAGTTTTTTAATTATTATTTGTGGCTTATTTGTTATGAAATCAAACATTTTAATAACTATTATTCATTAAATTATCTCTTATTAATTCAAACAAAACATATAATATTATTGTTAAAAGTAACAAAAATATTCATTCTTCGTATATCTTCTAATAAAAACTTATCGAAATCTACTTCCAAAATTTTCGCACCCCATGCGACCACTTAAGGGTTAAACAGGACTACTACTGTTTTCATTAAACCTGACTTTGCATTCTTTTTGAGTTTTGGGTCCCTTGATGTAAATTATTTATGTGTCCGCTTTGTCCTATCACTCTAATGTTTTAACACTTAAATGCAAACATATAAGACTATGATCAATAAATGTTGGTTATTATCAAATTAACGTGTAATTGAAGAAAGAATAAAACATTTTGAGTGAAAATTAAAGAAAATTGAAAATTTTTTAAGAAAATGTTTTAGTCGGGGCGATTTTATAATTTGATTTTATGTACGTACTAAAGGAAAACACGCTATTACATAAGAAAACCGGTAGTATGCCATAGAAGTAACATATGGTTGATAAAAATTACTTAAGATATGATGATTATAATTATGTATATCGAGTGAAGAAATTTTTTTGGCCACTGAAAAATTATACTTAATATTGAAGGGCTTACAAAATATTATAGACATGGGAACTGCGTCCTAAAGCAAAATGCAGTTCGAAGCTCGGAACAATGACACCTAATGATAAGAAAATAGCCTGAAACCATATTAGGAGTGGTATTCGTGAGTGAGTAGTGATCGTGAGTGGTGATCGTTTTTGTCATTAGATTCGTATGAAGGCACCATGGTCCGGGGGCCCGTTTTCGGGTCAAAAACGGTTCTTTCCAAGGTCCCGAGCCTCTCTTGGTGTAGACCAAAACTGTGTTTTGAGCTATCTTTCGTTTGAAAAAAAAAAAAAATAAATGTCCTTCATAAGAATCTAATGACAAAATATATCACTATATTTGGTACGGGTTTGGATAGCAATCGCTAGTCGAAACCACAACAAAGCGAATAAAGTTTTTTGTACGTAGAGCAGAACGTTGCCATTCTGTTGCGCTCTCTCATGTCGCTTGCTATGAGTGGAATACGGAATGCAGAGGGAAAAAGTTAGTGCTCATAGATAGAGTTATTTTTTCATTCTCTATTTTCAGCTATCAGCAAAAATTGGCATCCTGACCGCTTGCGGTGAAATCTTTATACCCAAGAATATATATTCTATAGAAATCTGGATTAGAATAAAATCGTTGAAGGGTCAATTTTCAATTGCTTAACCCTCATTTGCAATGGAATCAAAATTGACACCATTTTCGACTTTGAAATACATATCTTTTTTAATATTGTTGTGATCGAACCAAAATTTCTTGACTTTGATTTCTTTTTTTAAAGATAAATCTGTATTTAACAATAATTTTTTTTATAATGGGTATTTGCTACACAAGAACTTTTACACAATGAACATGTGGTGTCAAATATGACACATGTTTAACTTTTTGGAAATTTATAAATTTTAAAAAGTTACCATAGTATTCTATGCCACTGATTATATTTAGTAACCATCATGGTGTAATAACTAAGGTGGAGTAATTAAGGAGAGCAATACCTAATGAAGTGGAAGCCATTTTGAGAGCGCGATTCTTGCTAACTTTGACATTCTTGACATATCAATTGCCTGTTCAGCAAAGTTAAGCGCTTAAGCAAAAAGCTCTTCAAAATTCTCTGAACGATGTGCTGAAAATGTTGCAAACTACCATATTTTTGAGAAACTTAGACGCTGTTGCTGTTATTTAATAACAAAAAACAATTATTACCGTTGATGTTTTAAAAATTGATTCGTTTACTTTCAAACGTTTTATTCTTTGTGTTTTGCTTTCAAAATGAAATTCAGCTGACAATAAATAATTTGTGGAGCAGTGACGATTAAGATTTGTGCTCTGACGCTGAAGAAGATTACTCATATGTTCCAGAGCAAAACGAAGACGAGAATGAAAATAGTATTGATGGAGAATCTGTAGCCGACTTGCCGGTTGATATTGAAGTAGAGGTTGAAGTTCAACCAGAGATTTAGTTTTAGTCAAAGGTCTTAAGATGAGGTATATAACTATGTTTGGCACCGCCCGGCTGTAACCTAAAGATTTTACTACCAATTTGTTTTTTTTGCAATAGCTTTTTTTTTGCAACTATATACAAAAAGATAAAAAAGCCTGAATTCGAGCACTTTCTTAAAATAATTTGCATAAAATTCTTAAATCTTAAAAAAAAGAAATTTTTTATTCTATGTTTAATTAATTTAGTTGGGCTAAACTAATTGAGCATATCTCTACTTTTTTGTAATTAAGTGAACGTTATTCACTGTATCTCGAAAACAGTATGATATGGAATTTTTCAACTATTTTTCGCGAGTTCAGAACATTTCAGGCATTAGCAAAATATACTTTTTATTTCAATGACATTTTCTAAGCATATGTAATCGATCGGAATTCTTAGTTCTTTTTCATGTAAAGTATTGCCCACATGGCATTTTTTCGGCGATTTTAATTTTTTATTTTTTTTTTTATTTATTTATTAATTTTTCCATTAATACATTATATAACAGAGGAAACTAAATAATATAACATTGAACCAATTTAAAAAATTATTATGATATGTATAAAAAAATTAATGAAAAAAATAACTGCTATCTATAGTTCACTAGGAGCTAGAAGCGAAAGCAGTTTTACTTAGATAACTAGAGTGTTGATAAATTAGATTAAAGAAAATTAAATCTAACTAAAAGAACAAAAAAAAAACCTGCATATTTGTATTATAACATTATGTCATATTATTGTAAGAAAATTAAGTTACAAAGGGCGGATGTGGTATTGGAATTTTGATGAGTTTATTTAATATTGTTACTACAGTTAGATAGAAATGAAGCAAAGAAATTTACTTTGGAAAGTTGCAAAGTCAAAGCAAAACAGATGTATGATGTTAACTGACAACGCAGATTAAGGCATCAATTTCATCAAAATAATATAAGTGTTTTAGGTGTTAAGTCTTTAGGATTCTTAATAAGGGTAAACTATTTGTGCAGCGAGAGTTATTACAGATTGTACGAATGGCAAGTTTCTGGGATATTAAAAGAGTGCATATCTTGTTATTATGTGCACCACCCCAACAAGTTAAGCCATACTCTAATTTGGATTGGAATATACTAAAATATATACATTTAAGTAATCTTTAGCAGCAATAACTTTTTAGTAAGAAAATATGTCTATTTACAATTCGAGTGATCAGACAATCAAGTATGAGTCCAAGGTACTTAAACGACTTAACACATTCACTTTGAAAGCAAGTAGAAGATCAAGAATAACCGAGCAACCCTAGAGAACGGGTAAACATCACTGCAATAAAAAAATTTACCACATTTACCGCTGTGGTAAGTAAATTTATCGAGAACTAAATCTTTCCCTGAAGCATTAAAGACATATTTCTAGTTTTATCACTAATGTCTAACCTATGTATATTAAATCAGTAGCTCAATAAATCCAAATCATGATGCAAATCAGTGGCAAGAATTGACGGGGAATTATTTGTAAAGGTACATGCCATATCATCAGTAAACGCATTTATTTTACTATTGAAATCTAAAGAGAATAGTGAATTGATAAAGATTAAAAATAAAACAGGTCCAAGCACTGATCCTTGAGGAACCGCTTCTGAAGTTTTCTGAATGGAGCTAAGGTGAACGTTGATTTTGACATACTGTTGTCTATTATATAAATAGGAATCAAGCCAAGCGAGCATCGAACCTCTAAAGCCAAAGTTGTGAAGTTTTTGTAATCAAATCTTGTGATCAACAGCATCGAACGCTTTGGCAATGTCGACAAAGAGGGAAGCCGTAATTAGCTTACTATTTAGCCTAGAATAAACATTGCTACAAAAGTTATAAAGCGCGTCTTCAGTAGAACGGCCTGATCTAAAGCCAAATTGGCATTTGCTAAGGAACATAGTTTTTTCAAGAAAATTAACAATTCTAATCTTCATAGCTTTTTCAAAGACTTTGGGAAAAATTAGAAGAAACAATATCGGCCTATAATGATTAATATTCGAGCGATCACCTTTTTATGTAAGGGTATTACCTCAGCTCACTTCATTAGCGAATATTCTATATTTCTTTTTTGCGAATATTGGACAAAGTCAAAATCTCTTTTACGGGTGTAGATAAAATTCTGGAAGGAAAATGGCAAAAATAGGCCTATATAAGAATCGAAGATACATAGTTTTGAAAAAAGAGGAAATTTCGATAAAACTGACGCACATCAGCGCTAGCGTTAGAGCGGCTGTTCTAGTGAAGTACATTGAATGGCATGGGTTCAAATTTCACATATTCCAAGTTAACCAAAAATGGTCTGATGAGTCTATGTATATATGTACATATGAAGGAATATGAATATACATATGAGTTATTCATCGTTATGTGAACCACACCCACCGAACATCACATATTTTCAGATCCAAAGACTTAGCTGAGCTTAAAATTATCGCTGAAGAAAGTACTGTCTAATGCCGTGTGGCGTTTTTGCAAATTTCAAAATGGTGACACAAGATGGCGTTCGCAACGGAAACGACGACGTACAATTGTTATAAAATATTGAAAAAGAATAAAACTTTTTTGAGCAGGCTCTAGGTACAATTTAATGAAAAACTATTTTTTGTTTATCATATTAAATTTTAATGCCAATATACCAACTAGCACACCATATGGTTCTCGCACCTCTATACGGAAACGACGTTTTGCGTGCATGTTGGTGCCCATTACCAAGAGTAGTGATGCACTTGAGAACGAATTCAAAAATTGTTAATATCTCTAAGAAAACTTGAAATTTTGTTTAATATTTTATTGGGAAATCTTGACTTGTTTTTACAGCTTTGCACCGCCTTGTCATAGAAGCAAATAATTTTTGGTATTTCTCTGGAGTTACCTTTTTCAGGCCTCCTTTGAAACCCGGTCTAACTTTTCCGAATGAAATTTTTCGTCCATAAATGGCGTCCGCAAAGATTTAGGAATTTTAACCCTCTCCACCTGCTTGTCCACTTTTGTCCGATTTCGCTAAAGGACGTCCACAATGGATTAACCTGCAGCTCTTTGATTTTTGATTTCGTTTTTTATGAAGAAAAATAAAACCAAAATATTAGAGTGAATTTAAAAAAAGTTATGTTTTCTCCCCTTTTTGTCCTCTTTTTCCGTTTTTACGATCCTTCTCCATGATACGGACGACTCTAAATAGGAACTCGTTGCCTTTTTTTTTTTTTTGATAAAAGGCAAAAAATTAGTTTGCCGATATCTCAAAAGCTACAGTTAAAAACGTATTTTTAAATACGTTTTGTTGAATCAGCACTACATTCTGCATAAGAAACTGTTGTTGGTTGGCCGGCAGCGAAACTAACATTAATAAATAAAGTTAATGTGACCTGATATAAAATTAAAATTTTAAAGCTTTAAAGCGTCATATGTCATAAATTTACTATTGAGCTTATCATTTTTGTGCTCTTATTTCTTTACTTTTTTTTATTAAAATTGTGGGTTTAAACATTTCCGAGGTGTTTATGGACATAGCGTTTACGTTCGTGGCATAAAACGTTAACTCAGAAAAATTTTAAATGGTAACTTCATCCACTCACGCCTGCAAATTTATGAAAGTTGTCGAGCCCGAGGTTGATATTCTTATAAAATAGTCCTAACAGTGTCTGCAATTCTCGAAGTGATTGATTGCAAAACTTATTGAGTTCCATGCTCAATATAATTAACTTATGCTATTGGAGCTATTTACTGATATCGAAAATATATGTGCTACAATATTGTTGAATATACGCATGACACTGGCGTGCTTCAACTCAGTAAAGGAGTGTCCCAAGTGTAATATTAAAATTTTTTCAGATGAACTAGATACGACTTTAACCATGCATACATACAAATACCTAAAAATATATCAAAAAACACACCTGAAAACTCATGCGTCCAAATACATTCTGCAATTCCCCACTATCCGGATGAAATGCTGAATTATACAATTTCATAGCGTATTTAACGTCATCCCGTGTTGTAGCTGCTGGTTCTCTACCTAAACGATATTGTTCAACTAAAGTCTTTGCCTGATGCAAACGTTCTTCTGGTTGCACGCAGGTGCGAGGATCTGTTACCCAGGCATAGTGCTTAAAACGTCCAACAAAAGTGTTAAGATCATAGAGCGGTTTATCAACATCAATTCTTCCTAAAAAAAACAATGTTATAACATTAATCAATGTACGGGAATAATATGCATAGTTATGTACCTTCATTTTGCATATTGTTGGCGTAGTGCGTATAATTTTGAAATTCAAATAATTTAGGTTTCAATGGTTAGTAGCTTGCTATGATTAGTTAGTTCGAAATCAAATCGTTTAGGATTTTAATCTTTCTTACGCACTACAGTTACGTAATTTTGTTACGACAATGACAGACTCCACGCTCCGACCAGACGTTTGTTGCTGAAATGCAAAAAAAATTTAAATTGACTTGGCAAAAGCAAAAACAAAAAAAAAAAACTGCAGATGTAGGACAGATGCGTCCCACAAAAATAACTAAGAAAATATTTTGAATTCTTGTTTTTTGCTTAATTCACATTTATGTAACTCATTTATCAAAAAAAGAAACGAACCGACCAAATTTTCTTCGCTTATTTTTTGTCTTTTACCAAGTTCATAATTAATATTAATTTATAATTCTACCGGTTTCAAAAAAGCATGCTAAACGGTTCAAGCGTTACGACCTATGCAAATGACAAAACCAAAAACCCGTCTTTACTCTACAACGGGCAAAGCGGAAGACGAGTTTTCTTAGCTAAATTCCAAATATTGATAACTTCAATTTGGATCTAATTTTTCAAATTGCATAGATGCGTCCACATACTAAGAATTTATTTGCGCTGCGCAATTATTATATTGTTTGATAACAATGAAAAGACACAACCTACACGTGAGTTGAAATTTAATCTTATCATATAAATACAACTTTCAAAAAAAAATCTATATTTGATATGTTCCAAAAATTATAAACAATGCAGTTTTACATATTATATAGTTTTTGTTTGCAGCGCATGCGCTGTCAAAGTCAGCTGTTTACAGAGATGAAAGGCAAAATATGAAAATATTACTGGAAGTTTCCAGTAGCTGAGTTCCCGCACTTGTTTTTGAAATTTTTGGTTAAAACTTTATGCTAATGGTATTGCATTAACGAAATTATACCGATGACGTAAATGCGTAATATACCTTGTTTTTGCATGATGCATCGCAAAATCTTTGTGTAAACGGAATAACATTTTTTATTGACAGATAATTATGGCAGTGCCAATTTACATGATGCACGATATGCGCACAGTGAAACGTAAAAATTGCACTGCATAAAATGTTTTAAGGAAAAACAGGATATATTGAAAAAGAAATTTCATTTAACAGGATTTGGTTTTCCAAAAACAGGATTGATTACAGGATACATTTTTTCATTTTAAAGCCGAATAGATAATAGTTATCGTGTATGAGATGATATTTTGAACTTTAAATTTAGTCACAGTCTTCGTCCTTGCATTCCTCGTCTGATTCATTTTTGATGCGGTTAGTGCCACCTTGAGTTTCTACAAATACTTGACTCTGCGCTGAGTTTCCGCAACATGTCCGATTGTGTTTTTTTCCAATTGTAAAAATCAATGCACGATATAATTGAATTGATCTTTGTGGTCAGAACAAAGCCGTTAGATTTTTGAAACACGATATAATTATACTCAACATAATGTAATTTTTTACCTCATTAATTGTTTTTAATATATAAATCGCAGCTTAAGTCACAATATTTAATTTGTATTTACTAAAAAAACGTAAAAATTACAAGGTACGCTACTGGTTATAGTTTAGTATTGAATGTAAAAATTATTTAGTTATTCAAATAAAATCAGTATCAATTGCTAAAAGTCGTACTGATTTCAAAATCTTGAAAAATCAGTAGTTTTAAAGAAAACTAGTAAAAATCAGTACATGTACTGATAGAATTAGTACGTATGCTAACATTAGGTCAGAATGGTTTTCAAAATTTCTTCTTTTAGCTGAGCTATTTTAATAGTCACTTGCTTTTTTTTTGGTTCGTATAATGTATAGCCTTTTATTTTTAGTCACCAACTGTGAAAAGCGGCCACTTGACAGCAATGGTTTGAGTTTTCTTTTTATTTCACTGTCGCACCCTCGACTAAACGGGTTGAAAACTTCTCTAAGACTGCAAACTAGCAGGAGTGGGCGCGTCGTGTACGATAGAACTGAGGCTTGTATCAATGTGGCTCAAACAATATTTAAGAATTACCGGGACAACAACAGCTATTTCCCAGCAGCGAAAAATTTTACCATTATAAAAAAAAAATTTTGGATAGCCGTTAATTCTTCAACTTGTCAGAACTGACTCAAACTCATATTAAACAAAATCAGTTTGTGGTGAAATTATAAATATGGTTTATGTTTAAAGTTTTATGTATATAATTTTAGAATTCGTTTTCAGAATTCGTTAAATCTAACCCTATGAGCGAATGAGAAATAAAACTTTCTTATTCCGAAGATTCACATCAGCGTTATAATTTGCAGATCTAAACCGACTGATCTGATAGAGTGTATTAATGAAAATCAAAATATTTTGATTTTATTTTGCAGATCATATAGTGCATGGGGTTGACTAACAGATTTCCATTTTGCTGTGAGAGAAGGATGCGATCGGATATTCAAGAACTTATAAAACGTGACACAGAGTTTGGATTAATAAAATTTTCAAATATTTTTGAAGCATACAGAAATATGCTAGAATTATGGAATACAGAAAACGAGATTTATAAAGATAACAGTGTGCGACAGAAAGGCTACGAGCCTAAAAATATTTTAGAAAATGCACAGTAGATCTGCTGATTTTTTATATGAATATACATTTCTTTTTTGTAACAATTCTTTTGCCACATCCTTTTTTTATGTTTTTATTGTCTGCTTGATAATTTTCATACATTATTTCCCTTATTATAAATAAAGTTAAGAGCTGGAGAACGCTAGGAAATTCCGTGTCAGAAAATTTCTTTTGTGACTTTGCTTGGTTTACATTGGCAAATTGGAAGAGAATATATGAAAGGGTCGTGTACAGAAATTTTCGTTGTTGTGTATGAGCAAAACAAATTCACACAAGAGAATAGACAAGAATTTCTTTCACAGAATTTATGCAAAAAAAAACTGTTATAGATAAAAAAACTGTGCGTTGGTCTGAAAACTACAATTCCAGTGAAACTGTAAGTATGGTAACACTGCTACGGTCGTACTTACGATAGTCAGTACCATGTACGGGAATAAAATGGAAAAATGGGACTGAAAATCTCATGAGACAATAAATATTCTTTTTCTAAAAGCTAAACAGCTGTTTGCGCTATTTTGACTTTTTCATTTCAGTTTGTTTACTCTCACTCTCATTTGACAACCAACCGAATTAATTTCTCACCTTTGGTCGTTTTGCTTGGTTCGTTTGTGCTTTTTTCGAATTGTTAATTTAGTTATGTTTAAAATTTGCATTATTTTCCAAATTCTATTTTATTACAACGTTCAGTTGTATAATTTTTTGTAGCAGTTGAATGACGATATAAATTTAATGTTTCGTGCTGCGTGTAGTAAAAGAAGTGATGTCAATGTAGCAGCTGCTATCAAGACGGATTCTAAGCAACAACAACAACTCTGCTAAAAAAGTAAAAAATCGTTCATTATAAAGCACTGCTATCTGCTATTGCAAACAGGATCGCAGAAGAACCGGAATTAGTAGGCGCACCCAGAAGGAGATTTTTATTGAATTGATTCGCAATTCGATTTTCATGAAATTGGAGGTACTCAAGTAGTTTCCGGCCCAGTTTGATAGAACACTGTCAAAACTATGTATGCTAACATCATTAAAGATTTAACTCGACCAGAATACACGGTAATAGCGTTCCTTCAAATCTTTTATAACACAGTTCCACCTCCGGTCTTCCAATCCTCTAATTACAGAGTGAAGATATTCCTTTTTTGAAATCGGAAGTCAGAAATCCATTATCTAGAACTTTATACCGAAATTAATAATTTATAAACTTAATAGAAAATACAAAAAAAGTGGAACGATAAACTGTTACATCGACTGGTCATATCATCCCGATTAGAATTGCAACAACATCAAACAAATCCAATTAATGGCGAAATTTTCGCATCTGCTGTTGGTTTTGGTTTGGTATTTCCATACATTTACACATGACTATACACAAGCGGTCAACGTGCTAGCAGTGTTCCCCAGCGTTTGGTATTCGCACTACCTCTATGGTCGCCATCTATTGCAGCTGTTGGTGAATCAACCCATTGGGAATCAAGCGCCGCCGCACATAGTTACACTAGTAAGTGCTTACAGTAGTAGCAGCTTGGCACCATTGGTGTCAATTCCCAATATTCACGAAATATGCATACCTGGTCTATGCGAGAATTGGCTTGAACAAGGGCTAAGCTTCAATGTAGAGCATTTAAGAAAAGAATCGGTGCTAGAACGCTTAACACGTCTTATTTATGCTGGTGCAACAGGTGTGGACATATTGCTCAGCGATGCACAAATAAAAGAGATGCTTGGGGGCCAACAACATTTTGATTTGCTTATTGTGGATTTGTTTCTCAGTGAAGCACTTTTGGGGTATGACCAGTTATCAAGCATATATATTTATCAAAATTATAATTATTTCTTCTTCTCTCCCTCCAAAGTTTCGCTTTTCATTATGACATTCCTACAGTTGTTGTCAGTCCTACTGGCCCTAATGCTTGGCTTAATCGTTTGACTGGAAATCCTCAAAGTTCTGCGTTGGATCCCAGCAACTTTTTACCCTATTCTGAGCGTATGACGCTTGGACAACGTAGCGTCAATACGCTGATGAACCTTTTCGAACGGTTAACCTACAAGTAAGAAAAAAAAGATAATCATTGATTTTGGGTGATTGAGGGTCAAAAAAATCGATGATCTTAGCGTAGGAAAATTTTGAAAATAAAACTGAAAAATTATGAAGTCGAACCATAAGGTGTAGTTTAGTCATATCCACTCTAAGAATATATATAAAATGGCGTGACTCACCTTAGCTGCCATTATAAAAGTCGGCTTAATAAAATCTTTGAAAAATAGCTGGACTACTCAGAATCTATTTTGCATAACATAAAATTTTCCTATACTTAAGTTGTTAAATCTGTAAAATCAATATGTTCGAAATTACGGTTCCCGTATTATTTTCAGTTTTCTTTGCAGTAACTTAAAACGAAATCTTCGTGTATCAAGTTGAATAAATTAAATTAATTTGTATTTGTCTTCCAGAGTTGGAGAGAGCCATCTCTGTTAAATAGGTAGCATGTCTTAAAAAGTGTGTCACACAGTTTGAAATCTAGTTGGTGGTTGTTCATTCATTTATGACCACAATGAATACGAAAATCGCTTTAGTTTGATGAAAGCTGCGCAAGGGTGCATCTCGTAATTCATGACAGCTAACTTTCCCCATCTGCTCTATGAGAAAGCCTGCCATTCAGAATGATGTTTGATTGGTAATTTGTCGTTGATAAAGTCACTTACGCGATGTATTCGCTTTACAGTAGGGCGTGACCCATGTACATATGTGTCCGTCAATTTCAGTTTTAAGTCCTTACGAATGCATCATTTGGGAGGGGTCTTGTTCATCATGATTCTGTTGGAGTGTTGATCATGATGACAGATAAATAAAAATTGCATGTACAGCAGCCTGCTCTGTTCCCGGACCTTGACCACTTTTTTGGTCTCGTCATGCACGTGGGCTTCGTTTGTCATTAAGTGAAAACCAGTGTAAATTCGCAGAGCTGCATTTTTGTAGCCTAGTTGGAGTTCCAACGGTATCACTAACCTGCAGCGTTTAAAAAAGAGGACAAATATACATAGTGCCTACTCCTTCGCTATCAAAATTATTATATAATTGGACTGGAAAATACACTTATAATAGTTAGGCTCAAAATAACTTCCTAACATCGTGTACACATTATTAGGATTGAAATATTCAATCGAGGTACAATGTTTTTTATTATATTCAAGTAATTTTTACCACCCTCTGCTGTAGTTCGTTATATATAGGACAAGAAAAAAAAAAATCCAGTTCTGAACGCCATTGCACCGAAGTGGTTAATAACGCAACCCAAACCAAGATATGTAAAAAATGTCCATATTTCATCTGCTGCTAGGTAAATATTTCTGCTTATGGGACTCTTAAGTGCACGTTACTCCAATATTCATCACACTATAGGTTGTAAACTATTAATTTTACATAAAAATTTTGTATAAATAACTAAAAATACAAAAAATTTGGGCGCTGTAATTATCCGCAAATTATTTACAATTCGAAATCTCGTCCATAGAACTAGTCAAGAAAAACTGCTATTGCTATTGAACTAAAATGGACTAACACGAAAAATCGAGAGACAGACTTGCTGATCTCGTCTTCAAGAATGCAACTACGGAAATATTTCATTTGAAATTAAAGAGTGAACGTAAAGATTATGCTTATTATGTTTAACCTATCATTTCAAAACTCATCAAATAGCTGTAAAATGCCGCAAATATCAGAAATCGCCCAAAAGATCGTCTTTCAGAAGGATATCAAATTTTGGCGAAGTTTCCCTTTTTTTAATTGATTGAATTTTTCCATTTAACTTTAAACGATATCAATAATTTTCTTTTCGGCTTAGCTTTTAATCAACTACAATGTGTGCAAAATTGAGTCCTAAAATATGGAGGGAAATCGACTGATATCAATTCAGGGTAATTTGGGGTCGCTAAACTAGAATCTATCTATCTTTCTTATATGGGTCTTAGGAAGCTTTGTTGTTTGGAAAATGCCCTAGTTCTTTATGAGGAATATTTTTGCCTTAGGCCGTATGAAAAATTCTCAGTCGTTTGTCCCGTATGTAAACTTTTTCAGAAATTTTGACTAACATGTGCCATTGAGGAGTTAAAGAGTGGTGCTGGGGGTAGTGAAAACGAAAAAAAGTGTTGCTTTTTCATGTGGTAGAAATATACTTCAGACAATAAACGAATATTTATTTCGAAATATTAAAAGAAATATTATTAAAGCTCGTTCATTTGTTCTCCTTTAAATTATTAGAGATATATTGTATGTATTGTGGATAGATTATCTTGCATTCTCTTATGCCATGTCATATGTACATGTTTTTTTCTATCAAAATTTGAAGTGCGCAAATTATGTAAGGACATTTCATTACTGAAATCTAATTTGAACAAGCAACAAAGATAAAAAGCAATAGCCTTAAAGTTTTGAATTGAATTTGACGTTTAATATCAAATTTATGGCAAACCGAAAACAGCAAAGCTGACAAGACAGAATGTTCAACTTTTCTGGATTGACATATTTTTGCTATAACTCATTGTGTCTACATTAGACATTTTGATGGTGAGACATGAACATAGTCTAGTTTTTAGGATAAACTAGTTTTTCCTAGACCAAACTAGTTCATGCGAAGCGTGTTAGAATTATTCAGCTCAGCCTAGGATGAACTAGGTTTATTATTTACCTTGAATGTTAGGATAAGTGGGAGGCCTTCGGCCGGGGCTCACGGCTTACATCCTCAAATATGTCTAATGCCAGCTCCGTATTTGATACCTGCATATATCTTTTTTTTCTTTTTTAATTTTTAGCTTTTTCCACACGACTTCTCAACAAACCGTGTATCTGAAACACTTCAAGACGCTTGGCCAGTTTAGTGGACGTAAAAAGGCATTACCACATCACCGTGCACTTGCACAAAATGTTAGTTTGGTACTTTTAAACTCACATCCAGTGCTACACTACCCACGTGCCTATCTGCCAAACATAATAGAAATTGGTGGCTTACATCAGTGTAATAATAAGCCAGTGTTACTGCCTAGACATTTGGAACAGTTCATTGTTGATGCGCCAGGGGGCGTCATTTACATGAGTCTGGGTGCTAACTTACGAACCGCAGACTTAGCGCGGGAAAAACTTGAAGCTTTGATGCAGGTATTTAAGTCACTGCATGATATGCGTGTGCTGTTCAAATGGGAGCTTGAAAGTTTGGATACAACAGTACCGGAAAATGTTTTTGTCAGCGAGTGGTTTCCACAAACAGCCGTTTTGGGTATAAAAGTTACTATTCACATTAAATTTATGTTTTAAACTTTTCCGTTTCTTAATTTTAGCGCATAAAAATGTAAAAATCTTTATCACCACTGGCGGTGTTATGAGTCTTATGGAAGCTATTATATTTGAAACACCTATGCTGACAATACCCATATATCCAGCACAAGAAGTTGCTGCAAAACGTTTGCAAAAACAAGGCTGCAGTCAAATGATACGCTTCGAATCCCTCAATTATGCCGATTTGTTACGTGTTATTAACATGTTACGTTCAAATTATACGTCACATCACAAATGTATCGAAAAAGAACGAAATTTATTCTGTGACAATTCCTCGATTGTGTCACCAGCCAAAAAGGCATTGCATTACATAGATCTAGTTTTACTAACTAAAGGCGCTGCACATTTGAAATCACATGCAAATCATTTTAATTTCTTTCAAAATGAGCTGCTCGATGTGCTTCTCGTCATACTTGCCGGCATTTCATTTATTATTGCAGTGCCATTCGTTGTTATATGTTGTATATTAAGAAAATCCTATAATACGTATTTATTAAATAATGTGAATAGCAGCAGCAGTGCAACTTCAAGTTATCACAGCGCAGTACGTGCTTCATTGCATACACTATCAGGTGGTTATGTAAAGGCAGTAAATAGTGTTCCATCTGTTGTAAGCCGACGTCATTCATCGACACCGTCTTCAACTTCAAGTACAGCGTCTATTTCACCAGTTGCATCAACTGGTGCTTCAATCGCTCTTTGAAATGATTGTCGTATTCGTGATCGATTTGCAGTGATTAGCACACATTTAAATTTTTATTTCTCTGAAAATTATGTAAAAACTACAGCGGTACTAGTTGTATATGAGAGGCTCAGAACCATAGCGGAAGAACATGAAAACGTCAGCAATTTGATTATAATCAAAAACTGTTGGCAATAGTTTTATTTACAATTAGATGGGAGTCAAAAATTTGCCAAGCGTTACGTCTTAAATATATTTAGCATCCGATTTGTATGCAACTCCTTCAAATTATAATGATAGTATACCTTTTTGAATCTTGTTAAGGAAACAGACCTAGTATGACGGGTTATCATATCATATATATATATGGGTTTTTATAATTCTGCTTTTACTGCGAACGATGATTTTTTCGATATTTTCCTACCGATTGGTACAGTCAAAACTTTTAAAACAAAAATGGCCCTTGGTGACATCCAAAATTCATTTTGACCTTTCCCCATCGATTGATTTATTAAAATTTTGTTCAAAACGTAAGTACATAATGTTGTGGAATTTTTTTCTGTTTGAAAAACTCTAAAGTATTTTCTTTTTAATATTGTTATGAATATTCCAAAATATTTTTCTTTAGGTTTTTTTTTTTTGTGGTTGAGTTATCCTTTATACAATTTTTCTATTGTTCTTTGCTCATTCAATCAATAAGAAAAACTTATCTTCAACTATTTAAAAAAAAAACTTATTCATGAAGTACACTCTCAATTAAAGCCACTCTCAATTAAAGCCCTCGATTGCAATCACACAAAAAATCAAATTGTCTCATTTGTCCTTAAAATTGAGCTAAGCTGAACGTAAAGAGACCGGTCTAACACGCTTCGGATGAACTAGTTTGGCCTAGAAAAAACTAGTTTATCCTAAAATCTAGCTTGTACGGTAACATATGTATATAACGCTCGGATTTATAAACAAGCTCAACATTAATTAGGTCATATAATCGAGAGTGTACTGTATTCCAACTTTAAAAATAAAAGTCAAAAAGAAATTTATAAAGGTATATTTCAAAATTTTTTTCAATAAAAGAAGAAAAAACTTAAAAACGTTTTTCAAAAATTTTTGAATAAAGATCATAAGAGCTCGAAAATGGGTCATACCAAAAGAACGCAACATGACTCGTCTGAAAAAGTTTGAAATTTTCATTAAAGCAGTATTCAAGCTGTATCCTAGATTAACAATAAACTTGTGTGTAAAGGTTACTTGATAAGAGGATATCTGTTGATGAATTCAAAGTTCGGAGACATTGCAATCTCAATATATGCAAATGTGCATTCCGCGGAAACACAAGACCCCATCCGAAATTTCACAAAAAGTTCATGCAGGGCTTCCAAGTGGCCGGGATCTACCTGGCCACCCCGGCATTTCATGTTAAAGGCGGTGGTCTGAATTGAATTCAAAAATTGTTCAAACAGTCGGGAATTGGAGGACTTAGGTTTTTGTGGCACGTACTTAAATTTACGATTTGAGGCATAAATATTTTTTTTTGAGATGTCTGGGAATTGCTTATTTTCAACTTGGAAAAAGTGGGCTGATGTTTCCGCGGAATGAATTTTTTAGATTAAAAACTTTCGTGGACAAATCATTTCTGCTAAGAACTTGATTTGTTTTATCACTGATTAAATTACTGGCTTGCGATAAACTCAAATTGAGAATAGTTGGTATTCATCCACTATGTTTCTGCACGCCTCAATATGTATGCTGTCTACTTTTTTAGAGTTAACTCAAATGTAAAAATTATTAGTTTGAATAAATTTTTTTTTTCTTAATTTGCTTCTTTATTTTGACGAAAAGATTTTTAAAATTTTAAGATGCCAAAAAAATTATCGTAGAACAAGCGCAATTAGGTGCATTGTAAGTCCTTAAGTTATATGTGTACAGTCGCGGTAACGTAGACTAATTAAAGCCAAGGTTGTTCAAGTTACCGAAATTGTTCACGTTAGCGAATATAAAAATTGAAACTAAAATTAATACCACGCAGTCACTGTAACGTATTTTCAATATCATTTGTAACAACAAAAACATTGAAAGAAACAAAAATTTTCTTCATAAACTAAAAAATAACTAGTAAAGGAGTTACCTTCGGCCAGGCCGAAAGTCACATACCCTACACTGCATTGAAAGTACTTTTTAAATAGATGTTAAAAAAATGTTGAAGAAGTTGAATAAGTCAAAAATAATGTAAAAAGGTTCAAAAATGTTGAAAAGTGTTAGAAAAAACTGAAAATGCTGAAAATATATAAAAACCATTGAAAAAAGTTGAAAGAAATTGAATAAGTCGAAAAATATGAAAAATGCTGAAAAATTAATAACAAAATCGAAGAAAATGTCGAATGAAATTGAATGGGAACAGGTAAAACGTTGGAAATGTCGAAAAATAAGGGTAATGTCGAAAAAAATAGAATAGAAATGTAAAACACGAAATATGTCACGCCCACTTCTCCAATTCCTCCCACTTTTGGTTCAATAAATGATATTCGTGATTGACATGCACAAACCAAATTTTCGCACAATAGCTTGTATAGTTTGCGATATGTGCCGTAATTATTCTTAAAATTTAGGGCGGTGACATACCCACTGGTACAATACAGTCCGATTTTGATCCAAAAATAGTCTTCCATGCACAAACCTCTTACACCAAATTTCAGTATGACTGCTCATATATGTATTTCGATAGTTATGCCACTTAAGGTATTTTATTTGTAGGGGGTTGCCACGCTTACTGTTGTTATTTAGCCAGCTTTTGATTCATATGTACCTAATACCCATACATAGAGTATGGGCGGAAGGCGTGGCCGTGAACCGATTTCGCCCATTTTTATATGCTATCAGCTTGCTTGTGCCAAATTTCATTCAATTAGCTTTCTTAGTTTTCGCGTAAACCTGATTTCAATAGACAGACAGACAGACAGACAGACAGACAGACAGACAGACAGACAGACAGACAGACAGACAGACAGACAGACAGACAGACAGACAGACAGACAGACAGACAGACAGACAGACAGACAGACAGACAGACAGACAGACAGACAGACAGACAGACAGACAGACAGACAGACAGACAGACAGACAGACAGACAGACAGACAGACAGACAGACAGACAGACAGACAGACAGACAGACAGACAGACAGACAGACAGACAGACAGACAGACAGACAGACAGACAGACAGACAGACAGACAGACAGACAGACAGACAGACAGACAGACAGACAGACAGACAGACAGACAGACAGACAGACAGACAGACAGACAGACAGACAGACAGACAGACAGACAGACAGACAGACAGACAGACAGACAGACAGACAGACAGACAGACAGACAGACAGACAGACAGACAGACAGACAGACAGACAGACAGACAGACAGACAGACAGACAGACAGACAGACAGACAGACAGACAGACAGACAGACAGACAGACAGACAGACAGACAGACAGACAGACAGACAGACAGACAGACAGACAGACAGACAGACAGACAGACAGACAGACAGACAGACAGACAGACAGACAGACAGACAGACAGACAGACAGACAGACAGACAGACAGACAGACAGACAGACAGACAGACAGACAGACAGACAGACAGACAGACAGACAGACAGACAGACAGACAGACAGACAGACAGACAGACAGACAGACAGACAGACAGACAGACAGACAGACAGACAGACAGACAGACAGACAGACAGACAGACAGACAGACAGACAGACAGACAGACAGACAGACAGACAGACAGACAGACAGACAGACAGACAGACAGACAGACAGACAGACAGACAGACAGACAGACAGACAGACAGACAGACAGACAGACAGACAGACAGACAGACAGACAGACAGACAGACAGACAGACAGACAGACAGACAGACAGACAGACAGACAGACAGACAGACAGACAGACAGACAGACAGACAGACAGACAGACAGACAGACAGACAGACAGACAGACAGACAGACAGACAGACAGACAGACAGACAGACAGACAGACAGACAGACAGACAGACAGACAGACAGACAGACAGACAGACAGACAGACAGACAGACAGACAGACAGACAGACAGACAGACAGACAGACAGACAGACAGACAGACAGACAGACAGACAGACAGACAGACAGACAGACAGACAGACAGACAGACAGACAGACAGACAGACAGACAGACAGACAGACAGACAGACAGACAGACAGACAGACAGACAGACAGACAGACAGACAGACAGACAGACAGACAGACAGACAGACAGACAGACAGACAGACAGACAGACAGACAGACAGACAGACAGACAGACTATATCGACTCAGGTGGTGACACTGATCAAGAATATATATACTTTTCCATACCTGCCACGCCCCCTTCTATGCGTTACAAACGGAATGACAAAGTGAATATACCCTCCGTGTAGGGTATAAAAATACATAAACACCCTTCTGCGTATTGCATGGTTGAGTTATTTCGTACTTATTTCGTTCAGGTTACCGCGTTGTTCAAGTTGGACGGTGTTCACGTTACCGCGACTGTACTGTATAAGTGTTTCATCAAAATGATGAAATGCAAAGTATAGTTTTATTCTTTATGTGAAAAAAGGACTCACTCACTTTCGTTATGAAAAATTATCTGCAAACTTCTTGTCAGCTTAAATTTAATCCATATAAGTGATTTAGCGGAACATCAAAACATATACTATTCATGCTGGAAACATCTTATATTGATTGCAAGCCTACTCATATATATAAGTAGCTCTTATTGCAAAGTTCCAAAGTTTTTGCATAAAATTGCTTAAGCAATATGTTAATTCTTTAATAAAACAATGTGGAAAAGACGGAATTGATCCATAAAAGTAGGTGGCAAGTTTATTAGTGGACAGTCATATGTAGGATCAGTACGACCATTAATTGCCGCACCATATTTTTAAATAAATTTTGTTCTAATTTTTTCGGCAGCTTGCAAACAATTTGTTAGGGCAGATTTATGTAAGGACACGATCAACGACCAATATCATAATTTTTGATACTTTGTTGAGCTTTGAGTTGATTTTCGGAAACTTTTTTGCATGTAGCATAGGATCTTCGTCAAATGCTAGTTTGTTAGGAATATGTCATAACTCAATTTTACAGCTCAAATACACTTTGCGTTCTAACGACTTACTAAATTTAATTGTTTGAGATGTGTGATCTCAAGAACAATAAAATTAACGATTTGTAAAAATGCGTAGCAGCCCGATGACCTGGTAAATTGACAATAGACAAGATTTGATCCAGGAACTGATCAAAATATCGATAAATCTGTTTAGGAGCTTCCAAAGAGATAATATCGTCTCTTTTTGGTGTCCTAAAAAAATGAGTTAATTTAAAAAAATTGAAAATAGCCGAAAATATTAAAATGGGATTTACTCAAAAATATGGAAATATCAAAATAAATTGAGCAGTGTTGTCCATCGATGGGTCCTAGGAATAGTCATAGAAACGGTTTATTTTAGATTTTTTGCAATTTCCTAGTCAATTTAAATAGATTCCTTGTCAATATTATTAACAAACCACTAGAGAGCTTAACCATATATAGCTTTGAATTAACTAGTAATCCCACACAAGTTTCATCATTTCGGCCAATAAGCTTGCTGCCCACCACATCAAAACTTTTCGAGAAGTTCCTACTTTCGAAAGTTATACCCCACGTAACCCAAATGAGTATAATACCTCAACTCCAATTTGGCTTCTACAGAAAACACGGAACTATGGAGCAAGTACGAATACGAAGATGAAAAATACTGCTCTGCAGTGTTCCTTGTTGTAGCGCAAGCTTTTGATAAGGTGTGACACGAAGGACTTTGATACTTTGATACAAAATAAAAAAATTACTTCCTAAAAATACATACGCTTTACTAGGGTCCTACCTTACAGGGCGAAAGTTCCGTGGTAAATGTAAAATTACATTTCAGGTGATGATGTAGATGACCTATGTATATGGTCATACGGCATCCAATTGTGAGGCAACGCAAGCTTATCAAATATAGAACTATTGCAGAGGCCTCAATAAAAAATACTGAGATTCTGAGTTTTGTCAAAATAGACAGAGTAGTGAAAATCTATGTTTTAACTAAATTGATATTTCTTTATATAGCTTACACTAAAATTCAGTGATCAACTTTTTATATTGACAGAAGAATTAAAATTTAGAATCAAAAATTATGTACATTACGCACGCACACACGCACACACGCACACACGCGTAACGTAGATACATAAGTAAGTAATTCCTTTCTAAGAAAGAGCAAAGGAAAAACAACTTCGTGTTCTGTCATTGCTGTCTGGAATGTTTTATTTTGGTTGCATATTTTTGATGCAATTTTTTTTAGTACGAGCCTATCACCAAATACCAATGGCTCCTGAAGACATTCACAAAACAGCAATCACTACACCTTCCGAAATGTTCGAATTCCTCCGAATACCCTTCGGGTTGAGGAACTCAGTGTAAACGTTCCAAAGATTCATAAACGAAGTTCTAAATGGACTAGACATCATATCCGCATACTTAGACGACATACTAATTGCCAGCGAAACAGAAGAACAACATTTACAACACTTAACACAAGGATTCACACGTCTCAACAATTACTGACTCAACATCAAACCAAACAAATGCGTTTTCGGATTCGATAACATATCATTTCTAAGTTCCAACATTTCACAACATGGCATACAACCTTCTTCAGACCGGATAAAGGGCATACAAGACTACATACAACCAATCGCAGTCAAACAAATGCAAAAACTCATCGGTATAACAAGCTACCATCACAATTGCATTCCAAAACTAGCACACACATTAGGACCAATCTATCAAATGGTTACCAACGCAGAAAAAACCAAAAACAAACAATTGAAATGGACATAAGACACTCTAGATGCATTTACTTCAATAAAAGATAGCTTCGCTAAGCAAGCACTGCTTAACCATGTTAACAGTAAAGCAAAACTATCACTTGTTGTAGATGCATCTAACATAGCAGTCGGAGGAGTCATACAACAAGAACACAATAACAATTTAGAACCACTAGCTTCTTTTCTAAAAAACTTTCACCAACAGAAACAAAATACAGCTCATTCGATCGTGAATTACTCTCCATATACTTAACCATTAAACATTTTAGACATCACTTAGAAGGCAACACATTCACAGTATACACCGATCACAAACCACTAACAATCCAACACAATACTACACATTTAAGGTACGGAGAACACTGTTGCAGATACTCTATCACAATACGAGGTAGAAGAACTAAAAACACCAGACCTCAATCTAAAACAATTACACATCGCACAAGCGAACGATTCAGAATCTAACGATATAATGAACAAAAACATATACAAATTTCAACAGATCGATGTTCCATTCCTAAACATTAAAGTTTGGTGCGAACACTCAACAAAAGATACCCGTCCATACATACGTAAGAAAATATTCGAACAGATACACAACATTTTTCATCCCGGAACTAGAACTTCCAGGCGACTGATAACACAACGATACTTCTGGCCCAACATGAATTCACAAATCAACAAATGGTCCCAGGAATGTGTTAACTGTCAACGAGCTAAAGTACATAGGCACGCAAAAACACTACCTCATCAAATACATATTCCACACGGCCGCTTCGAACATATCCACATCGATCTGGTCGGTCCATTACCAAATAGAAAGGAATACACGTTGGCCAAAGTGTACCCAATAAAAGATACTGATGCCACCACAATTGTTGAAACCTTCAACAGAGAATTCATTTCACGTTTGGGAATCTCACTCGAGACCACTTTTGATTGAGCACCTCAATTCACCTCTTACACATTTAAACAATTTATAAAAACATTAGGTACTCACCACATCACAACTTCCGCATATCACCCACAAGCAAATGGAATAATAGAAAGATTCCAACGAACACTTAAGGCCTCCTTGATAGCCTTAAAATAATCAAAAAAACTGATATTCGAAACTTCTCTTAATTCTATTAGGTCTCAGATCAGCTGTTAAAGAAACATTAAAACATCACCGGCTGAAATGCTTTTTGGTCAAACACTAACACTACCGCAACAGCTAACTGTTCAGAAAATAGAAACATCCCAGTAGGAAAGGGCATGAGCTTGCAGGTCTTCTAGCAGGCCTTCCTTGGTAAGATTAAGGCCTTGCCACCTCCTTTCAAACTAACTTTCTTTTTTACTTTTTTATAAGAAACGTCCCGATAAAACAGAACTTCTTTAGCAGGCCTGTTAGAAATACTCTTCAAGCAGGTCTTCCTACATCGCTTGCGTCAAGAGCCCTTCTAAGAGCGCTTACCGTAGAAGGGGTCACAGAAGTTCTTTGAAAAAATTAAATCTTAATACTTCGTGAGACTCTTAGTTAAATGTTTTTTTTATCTGCGTCAACCTCCCTTGCGTTGATATTTTTAATGTTTATTTTCTGTGACGTTTTCTTAATTTATAATTTCACATTGAATACACAACACTCTACAACTTCAACATAACATGAAACAGAAGACCAACCTTGCAACATGCACACCGTTCCTTACTTCTAACCATGTATCAACTTTTGATGTCGTATAAGTACAATCCAATGACAAAAAAGTAATGTCGAATCATAAAACATTGCAATTCATGAAATAAAAAAATACATGAAGTCCTTCTTTTTTGCCTTCTGTTATGAGGCCTTATAGCACTGCTGCTGTGGGAAGGCCTTATAGCACCGCTGCTATGGGAAGGCCTTATAGCAGTACTGCTGTGGGAAGGCATAATAGAACGCCTGCCGTGGTAAGGCATAATAGCATATTATGAGTATACACTCAATGGAGTGTAACTATTCTGCTAGTTAAAATTTCACTACTTATAAAATTTACTTATTGTTAATATTGACAGATTGTAAATAAAAACAAAAATCATAATAAGAAAAAAAAAATTTTTTTGTTATTTACTTGAAAATTAAGTTTTGAGAAGGCCTCTTTCAATCGGAGCAGTGCTAGCAGGCTTGCTCAATTGCCTGCTGGGACTCATTACAACACCCATACGGTGAACCATTCAGAGTCATCGAAAAATCACCAAAATTTTTTTAAAATAAAAAACAATACCACAACTACAATCAACATAGACAGACTTAAACCAGCTTTTCTAAATAAAGAAAATACACACTCTCCCTTCCAATTAAATCTACCAAAAACAGTACACTTCAATTTACTAGCCAACACTACAAAATTTTTTACTGCGGGGGGGGGGGATAATGTGGTGGCTTCCCAATGTGCACAAAAACGGATGCGGATCCGAAACGGACCTTATAAAAGGAAAAAAACCGGAATCCGCTTTTCCGTATCCGTAACGGATCCGAAACGGACCTCACAAACGGAATAAAACCGGAATACGCTTTTTTTTATTATTAATATAAAAGGCAGTTTTCAAGATATTTTCAATAAACAAATAGAGTTCTCTACTCCTTTTTTGTTTTTTTATATATGTATCTTTATATTAAAAAAATAAATAAAAAATTAAAAAAAACTTTGTCGTCGCCGGGGCTTGAACCTTTATCTTCCCTCTGCTTATCCAATAGTTGTTGCATGCGTAGCTTAACAACATCAGCCACCGCCTTACATATTTTCTGCTGGCTTAAAGTATAATAATTGAATTAGCAATCGACAACTGCTCAAAATGAATCTTCACTTTTCCAGTTTGATAGAGAAGTAATTAAATTTAAGTATGTCATAAAAATAATGGAAGTAGCTGAGTTGGTTAAGATGAGCATATTTGAACAGTGGCATGGCGCAGGACGCGCAGGTTCGATTCTGATCGGTGGCAGGTAAAAAAAATAAGTTTCCTTAATGTGATTACTAATCATATTCACTTAATAGAACTAAGTTGAATAGCATTAAAAGAAATAGATATGAAAATAAGTAAAAATTCAAAAATGAATTAGATTTGGGAAAGAATAAAAAAAAAAAAATTTTTTTATTGCGTTAATTTTTTTGTAAAATCCGCATTATTAAAGAAAAAGGTCGTCTCGAATCCGTTTTATTTAGAAAAACGAATCCAAAAAAGCGGATTGCGGTTTTTTTCCGTTTTTGAGGTCCATTCCGGAACCGTTACGGATCCGGCAAAGCGGACGATCCTTCCGTTTTTCGAGAGGAATTTCATCCGACAACGGATCCGAATCGGATCCAAAACTGAATCCGTTTTGGATAACTAATCTGCAGGAACGGATTCGTAACGGATCTGTTTGGCACATTGGGTTAATACCAACATAAATATACAACAACACACAAGAAACACTATACACAAAAACAACTTATGATTATGTGTAAGTTTTTGCTGTAGATTTTTAAGAATTTAAAAATTTTGTTCAATTCAATTTAAATAATCTTCTTAAGCAATTCAAAATAAAAAGTAAATTCATCAAAAAATATAAAGAACCTTTAAGAACCATGCATACATTAGAAAAGATATGCAGCAGTCACAAAAGTCTGTACATCATATAGCGAATGTTATGAAGTCAGCTGTTTTTTTGCCACTCACACACGTAATCCGCAGCACACACACGTGTGCAACAGTATCAGCATTCAAATTGCACTGTGTATTGCGTTGCATTCCCTGTTGAAAAAATTTGCATATCCTGTGCATTCGACTATCGTTGTTGTCCTCATCATCATCTTCCGCAACATGTTAATTATTCGAATTGCAAATGTACACATAATTTTCATTTCCATTGCATGTTTTTAGGTGCTCTTTCATATTATCTGTAATAAAAGCAAACAAGTTGTCGTCCCGCTTTGTACATTGGTTTAATGGTTGGTAGGTTGGCTGGTTTGTTGAATCCCCACAAACGCAGTCATCACTATTGGTATAAAGTCACACAGCGATCTCATATGCATAGATGTAGGCATAATGCCTTTATTACTTTCCACAGGGCTCAAAACATTTAATGTCAACAAGTAAATTTTTATTTGGTCGTAGCTTTGTGTTGCTTGTCCTCTTGTTACTTTGATGTCAGTCTGTTCGCTGGCTGCAGTTCTTTTTTTCAGTTGAGAAAATGTGTGAATGCTTTCGATGTGAGGTTTTAATTTGCTAATTTTGTTTGTTTTATTGCATTAGTTACTGTTTTATTAACATTTGCATTAATTGCAAATCGCAATGTCTGTGTTTATTTAAGAATTTATAGTTTGCATACAAGACGGCTGTTCAAATTTTCTAATTGACCGACAGCATTGAAAGCTTTCATTAAAATTTTTTTAAAGGAGGTGTTCTCTGTAAGAACTTTAAATTTTATGAAACTAGCGATTCAATTTACCTCCAATGCAGTCAACGGCGGGCATAGGGGGATCAAGGGGTTCATTACCCCCAGAACAGGTCGGTATAATAAGATTTTTTTTTTCATATTTCACGTATAATATTTTATTTTCCAGACATATTTTTCTGTCCAGAAAAATTTTCGAAACATGAAAAATTCCTTAAATCATTTAGGTGCTTGGATGAAACTGATGTTACACCAATACGTAAGTGGAATCTTCGCAGCGACAAAAAATTAGCTTCAGAACTGTCCTCTAAAGCATCTCAAGATCTGTCTATTATTCCTGTTCCAAATCATGTACCTGCTTACCCTCAACTACCCTTTTTTAACCTCATTGACAATTTAAGTCCCGTTCCATTAGATCGTCCTATTCTAAATCTCATAAATTCAACTATTTTAAATGAAAAAGAAGTACCGAATAAGGTTAATTTGGAAAATTTTTTTGTTGCTTATGTATCTGTAGCTGTTACTTATGTACTTAGACTATAATTACTGATGCTGCTGCTATTACAACGGCTACTAATAAGTAGTGCATCGTCTAATTGAATTGGTCCTAAAAAAATTTCAGTGTTAGCTTCAATGAAATCCATTTTTGTTTCCAGATTTACTGCTGACACAACTGTGGAAGATAGCCCCTTTTATATAAACTCCCAGCTTAAGTCAATAAGTCAAATATAACTATTTATAAATTTAGTTTTTCGTATGTTTTCGAAAAAGTAGTAAACCTAATACGTCAGCGTTAACAAAATTGCCTTCTCGTAACGTCAATAAAAAAGAAAGTTCAATTAAACTCTTCAACATTCCTTATCAGAATGTCCGGAGCCTAAGTTCAAAAATGTGTAACCTTTTCTTGATTAGTCGTGACTTGGACTACCATTTGCTCTGTTTAAGAGAATCTTGGTTAAAGCCTAGTGCACTGAATTCTGTAATCATTATTTATTTCCTTGGTACATAAATATATTTGAAACATTTAATATATATAATATTTAACATAAAATACTTGAATATATAAATAAACCGCTCCTAATTGGAGCATAGGGCGGCAACAAGTCCTCTCCACTCTCTTCTATCCTGTGCTATTCGTCGAATTTCTCGCCATGAGCCTATCGCTGCACATTCTGCGTGTACGATCCTTTTCCAAGTATTTCGCGGTCTTCCCCTGCGTCGAGTACCCTGAGGGTTCCACTCAAACGCCATTTTAGCTATATCGCTGTCGTCTTTGCGCAAGGTGTGGCCATTTCAACTCCATTTTCTTTTCCGTATCTTTATTTGTGTTGGCAGGCTGTTGGTTAGAGTCAGGAGGTCATCATTGCTAATTGTGTGGGGCCAGAAAATTTGGCACACTATGCGGAGACATTTTGTGACAAAAACCTGTATTTTGCTGCAGATGGTGTCAGACACTTTCCATGTTTCAGCGTCATACAGGAGAATAGTTTTTATGCTGTTGTTGAAGATACGTAGTTTGTCCTGCGCGATAGTACTTTTGAGTGCCAAATGTTGTTGAGCTTGTAGAAAGCCGTGCACGCTTTGTATATTCGCGCTGCCACGTCAGCATGTGCTCCCCCATCCTGTGTAATAAAGCTACGAAGATGGCAAACTTCGTCACGTCTTCAATGATGACGAGGGCATTGTCGATGTTGACTGTAAGCGGTTCCTGGTTCGCTGTCTCTAGCCTCACAAGCTTGGCTTTAGTTGTGTTGATTTTAAACTCTGCTTTGGCGGCAATTTCAACGAGTGCTTCAACTTATTCCCATTAAAGAGTGACATAAAGCACAAATCATCCGCATAATCTGTCATCAAGTTTTTGAAATGGTCTCCACTGAATTCCATCTGAAGCGATCCTGTTTGTTGTTGTTAGGACACTGTTAAGGACTGTGATGAACAGTAGCGGCGCCGGCACACAACCTTGGCGTATTCTTTTGTTAATGTTGAAGGTTTCGCTATTTTTCCCCTTAAAGCGAACTCTACAATTCGCATTTCGATTTAGCTCTTGTCAGGTGCTCCGTAGGGCCTTAAGATAGTCCAGATTGCGGTTCTATTAATTTAGTCGAAAGCACGTTCAAAGTCAATAAACACTGTTCAATGATGATGCGTAGCGTGTTCGTATGATCGACACATGAGCGTTGCGGTCTGAAGCCGCTCAGTTCAGTCCTTAGTTGGCTGTTGAGGAAAGGGGAAATGCGTTCCAGGATTATGAGAGCGAGTAGCTTTTCTACAGTGTTTAACAGAGTAATGCCTCTCCAGTTCCAACATTTGCTTAAGTTACCCTTTATGGGAATATGTATATCTACACCCTCTTTCCATTCAGCAAGGATTTTGTTTGCTGTCCACAATTCGCTCAATACCCGCTACAATAGTGGCGCTAATACGTCACTACCATATATGAGAAATTCAGCCGGGATACCGTCCGGTCCCGCTGATTTGTTGTTTTTGAGTCTGCTGATAGCAGATTTGATTTCCTCAGCCGTTGGTGGTTCGGTGGAAATACGTCGATTGGGATTCTGACGTCTAAGTGCCAGCGCAGTTGTTTCTTCAGAAACCTGTTCTTCTGTGTTGGTATCCTCAAAGAAACGCTTCTACTGCCTGAGCCCATCTCATCTCATCTCACGATAAGATCTTGCCATTCCCGTCCTTTAATGGGGGTATGTTGTGTTTTGTGTTAGTTAGATTTTTGATCGCTGTATACACTCCTTTTAGATCATTCTGCTGTGCAGTTTCATGTGCAATATTGTTTGTGAAATTGATCTTGTCCCTCTTTACGCCTTTTTTACTTTGTTTTGCATTTCATTGTAATCGGTTGTTAGTGATTGTTTCTCAGCATCTGTTTTAGCGCATAGTAATTGACGTTTTATTGTTTGTCGGCTTTCGGTATGTTTCCATGTATCGTCCGATAGCCATGGCTTGCTTTTTTTACGGACAGTGCCTATTGTCGCTGTGGCAGCACTTTTGCAAGCGTCTGCTAACTGAGGCCAATTGTAGGTATCTTTTAGCTCGGAGATGTTTGCGCTCAGGCTGTGCTAGAAGCATTCAAGCGATGCGGGGTTCTTGAGGTTGCTTACATTGAATTTTGTTGTGACTTAAAGCTTGCTGGACGCAAACGAAGGACAGCAGTTAGTAGGTTGTGGTCGTTGTATATATCCGCCCCACGGCAGGCACGGAAATCTAGTAACGTGTTATGGAATCTGCGACATATCAGGATGTGGTCAATTTGATTGCGTACCTTTCCGTTCGGTGATTGCCATGTGTACTTATGGATGTCACAGTTCCTCATACGAAAAGGTGCTGACCAGCGCAAAGTTCTAGCAAGCGCTCACCGTTGTTCTGTCGGTTCCTACCTAAACCGTGACGGCCCATTATGCTTTCGTAGTTGGTGTTGTCACTACCTACCTTGGTATTGAAGTCGCCAAGAGCGATCACCCTTTCGGCACATTCGAAAATGTACTTTCTAGTATGTCGTAGAATGCATCTTTGTTCTCATCACTGTCCGGGTCAGTAGGCGCGTAGCATTGAATGATGGTAATCTTACGAAATTTGGATTGAAATCTATACGTGATTATGCGTTCTGAGACAGGCTAAAATTCTATAAGCGCGGATGAGCTTTGGATGATAACAGAATGCCAACACCATTCATACGGGTACTTGGACTTCCGCTGAAAAGGAAATGGTGGCCAGATGACATGCGGCGATCCCCTTATCCAGTCCAATGAGATCCCGCGACGCCCAGGATGTCCAAATTATAGTGGCTCATTGTTTTGCACAGTTGATCAATTTTAGATGGTTTTGACAGTGAACGGACAATCCAGGTTCCTATTCTAGTCCGTGTACGAAAATTAAAGGTTGTCATCTTGTTTCCGAGGCTTGTTGTCGTTTCTTTCGTTATATAGTTTTTTCGGTCGAGTTACCAACCCAACGCAACCCCTGATCGTCAGTGGGATACGTACTGGTGAGCATACAGCATCTTCGGGCATCCAGTCCAACCACCGTTATAATGTTTGTATAGCGAGCCGCTTGATGCAAGAACAGACACCCGCTTTTGGCCGCAACAACTAGGTGAGACAGGCGCCAATGTGAGGTTTTAGATGAATGCTTATTTAAAGGCGGCATCTACTCGTCTTGTTAGTGCTGCAGTAATTACGAGCACCCTCTGATTATCCGGGATTGCTTATTTGTAGTAGGATCACTATCCGCAACCTGTGACCCGTCCCGTAGCCTTCAGTTCGGCTCTCTTGGACAATCTCATATCCGCGGATCCGGAATTCTGTAATATTTGCAAGTAATTAAACTAAATATGTATTTACCGTAGAGATAGAACTAGAATCCCAATTCTTACAAGTGAAGGTGGAGGTGTTCTAATTGCTGTTTAATCATCACTCTTTTCTGAGGAATTTATCCTGACGGAGGCAATGAATTTGGAATTTGTTGCATTCTTGTAAAATTTGAAATGCTTACCTTATTTGTTACATGTTCGCATGTACCACCCCATTCTGCCATTGAAATCTATAGTGCCCAATCGCTGGCTATAAATACAATTTATTCCAAGCTTTAAGCTAATGAACGTTTTTTAGTCATTAGCGACTAAAAGACCAACTAAATGGTCCGCTGCATCTGATAAATTGTTACACAGTGAGTTCTTAAGTGTGTAAGGGATACCTTAAACTTAAACTATTCTTTAAAAAGAACAAATGAAATGATTTTTGTAGTAGCAACTTGGAACTAAAAATCATTGATTTTTTCTAGAACGAAAATTTTCAATCAATCGAAAAATTTGAGTGAAAAGTTTTATTTGTGAAAATTAAAAACTAGAAAGTGCAAATGTTCCAGAAGTTTTAACACTCATAAATTATAATATGTACAAATTGTTTGCGGCGATGTTTAAATCGGTGAGATTTTAGTTTTTGTTAATAATTTTTAAATTGGATAATTGCATTTTTTCGTTTAGCCTTGAACTTATTTAACTAAAACAACAATATAATTTTGAAAATACGTTACAAATGATATATCTTCGCATGGGCTTTACCCATTGAACCATGTTGTAAATCATAATTTCGAATTCTTAGTCTTATCTTTTTTGTTGATATTAAAATCATTCCTAGCTATCAAGGTCCGATCCTTTAGTGTTGCCTGAAGATCTACATCAGTTAACCCTAGAAATAATACTCCACGTATCATGCAAAGAATCTAAGGAGCGTTCTCCCCAAATACGCATAGTTTTTAATTAAAAAAAAAACTAACTTTTCTTTTCTTATAATCAAATATCAAAAGCAAACTAAAACTCCAAATTGTCACTTAACAAAGATAATTTAACTTCGGACATTGCAGTGTATGCTTTTAAGAAATTTATTGACTAGTGTTTTCTATCATCTGTACCCAGACATTCATATAAAACTATGTCTGGTCCTTGCTGGCTTACTCCTGAAATATGAAAACTGAGAAATCAAAAAAACAAATCTTATAAAAAATATAAAACTTTCTTAAATATAACTGATTCAACAATTAAACTAGAATCAGATATAAATACCAACGTCTGCACAAATCATATATTTGGAAAGTTAAAGCTGATATAAACCACAAAGCAAACTCCTTTTGGAACTTCATTAGGGTTAAGCGAAAATGTCGTTTTTTTCCCTCTAACACGAAACACCATGACATTGCGTCTGATAACGAGGACATGACTTGCGATCTTCCAAGTCTTACAATGATTTATATTGTTCATTTAATGTAAAGCCGTCTTAAGTTAGTCAAGCCACTATAAGTTTTGATAATGTGCAGCAAAATCTTGAATATATAAAATCATTATTTAAAATTGGTCCAGATGGCTTTCCCTCATGTATTTTATAAAATTGTAACAATGAACTTGCTTTTCCGGTTTCTTTGATTTTTGAGCATTCCGTACTCCTCGAATATTTACTTTGAACATGAATATCTTCATATATAATACCTTTGCATAAGTCGGTAAATCGATAAAATTTGCCAAAATTGCTAGAAAATTTCATTACTCCGCAATTTTCCATAACTTTAACCTTATAATTTCACCATATCAGCTTCGTTTTTTACCAGGAAAATCTATTTATAATTTACTAATATTATAAACCAATTTGCAAATAGTTTCCAACCTGATGTAATCTACACTGATTTTAATGAAGCTTTTGATGTGGTTAAACATGAAGTCTTGTTAGAAACTTTCTCTAGCTGGATTGCTAAATTGGATTCATTCAAATCTCTCAAATAGAAGTCAATCGTTAGACTTAATAACTCCGAGTCTAAAAACTTTATTGATACTCTGGTTTTCCTAAAGGCAGCCACATTGGACCAATTATTATTAACGATTTGCCCACAGTGTTAAAGCTCTGTAATATTTTAATTTACGCTGATGACGTCAATCTTTTTTATCCACATAAATTCGCATTTGAGTCATCATATCCCCAGTTTGACCTCAATATCATTTTTGACTGGTGTAAAGTCAATTGCATAAATCTTAATTTAAGTAAATAAATCGCATTCTACATCTTTAATTTTTCCCAGCTGCTGGTAGACATCTAGCCGATCGGAGAAGTTCTCCCATTAGCGCAGTTTTGTGCTTGCGTAACCTATTTTTCACTGCTGCTGGTAAGCAATTACCTGACCAGATGAGTTCGGCTATTTTTAATTTTTTACTTCTGCTTTCAGGCATCTACCCGACCAGGCAAAGTCAGCCGTTAGCGCGGGGAAGTATTTAGATCACTGCTGCTTCCCGGCATCTACCCGACCAGATGAGCTCAGCCGTTAACGCGGAAGTATTTCAATTACTTATTACTCACAATTTTTCAATTAATGAGGGCGGATAAGCTGAGTAAATAAAGTTGAATAAATAAATAATTTGTCATAAATATTTTTATTCGTCGCGCATTATTACGCAAGTGTACAAAATGAAAAATCATCGTATTTAAGATAATTTTTTCGTGAGCCATCGTATGTAACTCTGACGTCGGAAATCTATTAGGCAAATTTAATATAGTCTGTAGGTTCTTGTTTTGGAGAACTTGCAGACGTTTTAAGTGCGTATTTGCACAATTGTTCCAAACGGGACAGACATAAGACAGACTGGGTCTGAGACACATTTCATATAGCAATATTTTGTTCTCTATTAAATATAGACTTCGACTTTTTATTTAAAAAAAATAGAGAGCTTTACTACACCTACACTCAGACGAAAATGTCTAACCTGCGTCAGGTAACACATTAACCTAATAATGGAATTCAATTTAAATTAAAAAATTATATTTTTTTCTTGCATACTGTGGGGCTCGAACTTGGCCACGTCGTGTTGTTACATTTGTAGTAGTAATATAATTTTAAAATAACACATAAAAAAGAGCAGCTCAGCTGGTTAAGATGTGCGCAACGTAAGATGGTGTTACTTAGGGAGGTTCAAATCTCGTCGGTAACATATAAAAAATGTTAGTTGTATTTGAAGTTTTTCAAAAGCAACATAAGTAAATTAACAATAAGTTCTAATTAATAAGGAGTAATAAGGAAATATGAAAAAAGAGCAAAAATAAAATTCGGGTTCTTTTTTTGAGAAAGTTCTGTGGCCTTAGGTTAGAATCTGAAAACGGTCTAGTAGAAACACGCTTCAGAGTCTTATTAATTGGAAATATAATATCTCGAGTATTCATTAACCTTTATTTTCCATTTATCAAAAAATTTTGTTACCAAAGACAAGGTCTCCTGCATTTTTTTGATAATTGCATAGCAGACCTTGCCAGACGTGATCAAAGCGCTATCATCTGCACAAAATGCTAAGCCTATATTAAAAGATGACCTAAAATCAGAGGTACATACAGAATATAAAATTGGTGATAGGCGGAACCTTGTGGAACTGCTGCAGTAATTTGTGCTTCTGTGGGACTAAGACCTTCAATTTGCACTATAAAGACCCTATTAGTAAGGAATTCTAACAATTTTTACTAAGTACAAAGGACATCGTAGCGTGTTTAATTTATGCAAAAGACTGTTGTGCCATAGGGAGCCATAGGCTTTTTCACTGTCTACGAATACCACACCAATGGAATACTTTTTTTGCTTATCCGCCTTAATAATGTTAACTACTCTTTTAACCTGGAAAGCCGTACTATGTTCAGCTTTAAAACCAAATTGAAACTTGCTTATAACATTTTTTCACCAGCAAGCCTTTTATTCCTATCGAGGATAATTCTTTGAAAAAATTTTTCAAGACAGTTCAACAAACTGATAGGTCGATAGCTTGAGGGTAATTTCGGATCTGTGTAAAAGGCCGTGTTTTCCAATGTATAGATCCTCCAATTTGTTTTCGATATTGACGTTAATTTTCACACGCGGTACAAAATGTATATTATCAAATTTCGGAGAGAGGCCTCCGTTTCAAACGTTTCAAAGCGGCACAAATTTTGCGCTTGTGTTGGTCAACCTGTTCATTTTTATCTCTTCATTTCCATTATGCAGTGAAACAACTTTACAACTTTCCTTGCTGCTTTCGATGAATAAACCACAATTTTCTTTAACGTAAAGCTCCTTTAATTCGTCGAATAACATTAACTTTTTTATAAGCGTTCATGACAAGTGCTGTGATATGATGTCTTCACGTCTGGAGCACAGCTCTCGTCTCCAATCATTTAACAATTTTTTGTCATTATATTTGTTTTTTTTCTACCTTATAATCAGCTAGCTAACTCTTTTTGTGAAAACAGAGATCTCGCGATGAGTTATAAATCTTTTGAAAAAAAGCTGATAAACTTAACATTATGACGTGTTTCTAAATATCGCCAAAGGTTTTTGTTTATACCCCACATAGAAAGTATATTCACTTTGTCATTCCGTTTGTAACGCATAGAAAGGGGCGTGGTAGGTATAGTGTATATATTCTTGATCAGCGTCATCACCTGAATCGATATAGCTATGTCCGTCTGCCTGTCTGTGTGTCTGTCTGTCTGTTGAAATCAAGTTTACGGGAAAACTAAGCAAGCTAATTGAATCAAACTTATCACACAGGTCAAACCTTCTTGTAAGCTGCTGGGATATAAAAATGGGTGAAATCGGTTCACGGCCACGCCTTCCGCCCAAGTCCATTTTGAAAAAAATTTCTGCGATTTTGATGAAACTTGGTGATTTGGTGAAGATGAGAACAAAATTACGATTAGGCTAGGTTTCAAGTTTGCAAAGACTCTTAAAGGGGCGTGGCACAGCCCTAAATTTTAAATTTTATAACGCCAAAGCTCGTAAAGCGTGCAAGATATCGTGATGAAATTTGGTACACGATTACAGATCTTATATTTCTTAAATTGTGCATAAAGTGGGTGGAATTGTAAAAGTGGTCGTGGCACTTTTAAGAAATTGAAAATTTGGATTTCGTACAACTCCAAACTGGCACATACGTCAATACAAATTTCGTCAATACACAAGGGCTTGGCACAGCCTACAATATTTATAAACGTTATAAAAAGATAACTAAGAACGCAATCGCTATGAAATATAATATGGCAGATATACTTGTTGAAAGGTGTTTTCTTTCAAAGTTTTGGCACAATAGTACCAGTGGGCGTGGCACCTCCCATATAAGCAAAATACGTTTAATGCTATAGATAGTGTGCTATGAGAGTAAACTTCATAAAATTTTGTGTAGAGGAGTCGGTTTCTATAAGCTTTGAAATTAAATGAAACTTGACTTGGGTATAAGGTATATATGAATCAAAAGCTAGCGAAATAAATAGCAACAGTGAGCGTGGCACCTTCCATACAATTAAAATACCTTAGTGGCATAACTATTGAAATATATGAGCAATCAAACTGAAATTTGGTGTAAGAGGTTTGTGTATAGATAGCTATTTCTGGATCAAAATCGGACTGGAATGCACCATTGGGTGTGTCACTGCCCTAAATTGTAAGAATTATTACGGCACATATCGCAAAATACACAAGCTTGAAATTGAAAATCTGGTTTCTTTATTGAATCAAAAGTGGGCGGAATTGGAGAAGTGGGCGTAACATATTTCGTGTTTTACATTTCTATTCTATTTTTTTCAACATTTTCCATATTCTTTTGACATATCAAGCTTTTGCCTTGTCCCCTTCAATTTTATTCGACATTTTCTTTTTTCTTCGACTTTTTCATCAATTTTTCAGGATTTTTCATATTTTTCGAATTATATAATTTTTTTCAACTTTCTTCAATGGTTTTAAGTTTTTCACCATTTTCAGTTTCTTCCAACACTTTCAACATTTTTGAACCTTTTTACATTATTTTCGACTCATTCAGCCTCTTCAACATTTTTTTAACATTTGTTGAAAAAGTATTTTCAATGCAGTGTAGGTTATGAGTTTTCGAATAACTCTTTAAGTTCCGAATTCATTTTTCCTTGTATTTCAATAAAATAATTTCCAATATAAATTTCCAATTTCTTCAATTCCAAAAACTCTTCCGATATCAGTGATTTACGTGACACCGTGTGCCGAATCGATTTCCATTTCGCCGTTTGACTTAAATGTAAATCGGATCTTGACAGCATCTCAAGAGCAATTCGACATTGGAGATGGTCCTGGATCATTAAATTTTTAGAATTCGTCAAAGACAATTGCTTGCACCCTTAAATCCGAAGATCTCTCTGCCAAGGCAAGTGGATTTGCCAGTATGGCGTTAGTACTTGAAGCGTTATTTAATATCAATGTTTAAGAATCTACAACAGTTAGGGTAGAGAACTTTTTCGCCATTTCATGCAGTATGTCGAAATTCTTGGGATGAAACTGGTAGGCGTACATTTATGCAGGTCACTCCTAATCTGGAATACAGACGTCATTTGCAGCCACTCACTTTGAGGGATGCCAACAGGCCTGGAGCTTATATTTAATTAGCCCAATACGGAACAGACACTAACGCAGAAACCTCCCACTCTGAATCCAAAGATTTTCTTCTTCACTGAAGTCCGTGGGGTCGTTAATGCCGACAATTTTCTCCAAAGAGATGCTCTTGTGGTAGAAACCAGCAGCTATTGGTTATTTAGATGGCGCACTTACTCGCTGTCTCGTTTCGAGAACCATTGACACTTTGAATTTAAGTGATGACTGATATCATTCTGAGGTTCTGGAAAACGCTAATTGCGACTACCAAAGCATCTATTCCGCATATCTACTTAGCTTATCACTATTCGCACTTAGCTGTGCTCTCCGTAAAGTAGAGAAAAAATCTCGTACCAAATATGCTTTGTTCACGGAGAAAAAGTGAGCTGGAAACGACAAAAGACCATAAGTCGCATAAGTAATACAATTTCGATTAATACTGCGTTCATTCGGCAGTTTCCTGTAGTCAAAAACAGGTTATTTGCTGCGGAACTATATTTAAAATCTTGTGTCTTGAGTCCACATATGCATGCAAATGTCTATAAATTCCCAAATTCCTCCACATTGCTACCGCAACACATCATAATCCTATGCCAAACCTCCTACATTATGAGTAAGTACCTACATATGCGCAATTCTCTTTGAGCATTTTGCCGTGGAAATTGTTTGTCTTTTGTTGTTCTAATCTCGAAACAATGGAAGGGTGCTAAATTATCTCCCTTTTCATAGCCTTTAATTGTTAACCGAGAAACGTGCTCAAGTGTGGAACAAAGGAAAAAGAAGGGATTTTGCAGTATGAATGCAAAATATTTTTGTATTCTTATGTAAGCATAGTACGCAGTGAGCAGAGTAACTTTAAGTTTTGGCGTAATTTGCAACCTGAAATCTTAGAGTCAATGTTCAAGGAAGCCAATTATGATTATAGTAACAAGTGGTTACCTTTTTATGCTTTTTAATGATTAATTCTTATTGGTATCTTAATAAGGCACAAGGAGACAGAGGGGCAATCAAAGCAACCGCCTTTCACGTTAAGCAAAAAAAGTCAAATGTCAGCGACTAAGACCGCAGGGCTGTTATGCTTGACATATCACCGCTTTCAGTCGCTTCAATGCTACAGATGACACCAGTTGTTGCAACATGCAAAATGTTGCTGTTGTTGAGATGGCGATGTTGATGATGACGCAAATAAAAATATTAATGACACCGCAAGGAATGCCAATGGCTCGGTTACGCAACATTGACGCCTGCCTCCTTGTTCAGGTTCATTGGTCTACTAATGCAGTGTAGATTTTAGGGCTTCAGAGCAGTTGGAAGCTTAAAATATACATTTTTTATTTACAATACGCGTTTATTTGAAATGCTCAACATTTTCCTGTCATGTAATTTACCTAAGATCAAGATGACAAGGAACAATTTTGGGTGGATGGCAAAAAGTTTTGGCACTGTGGCTTACAAAGTCATGATTTTCACCAATACCTTTACTATGTTTACATACCTAGGAGTAAGTCAACGTTGCAGAAGTGTGACTTTGATCTCTTTGATGGCAGTGCCTATAAATAGCTCTCTGGTTTTGTCAAGTATCCATTGTTTAACCAGTTTGATAAGTAAGATTTGGAGTAGGTAGGTCTGCAATCTTTTTATTGGATATTTGCGATTTCTGAGTTTGGCTGGCCCAGAGACGAACGTTGCACTATACTGTATGGAAGATAAAATTCGGATCTATGTAGGCACGGAGCAGCATACATAGGTACGTATGTAAAAGTAATCGCAATCTTATAATGTACTGCTTCGATCCGATTCTTATCATATCATGTTCTTATCTACATCGACAAAAGTGCTGACCGACTAGTTCCTCTAATATATTTTCTATTTGTATGGCCCATCTGTTGCCAACGTCTATTCATAATCTCAGTTGAGATAGAAACATGACTAGTATCCAAATTAACCTCGCGATGCACGATCGTGCCTATTATTTTCCTCAAGTAGTAGCTTACAAAGGTTTGCATTCATCGCTGTACAAAAAAAACATTTTTTTCGATGAAGTCTTCAAACGCTTATTTATGATCTGGAATTTAACACCAATGCCTGCTAAGAAAAACTGTTTGCTTGTGAGAAGCTCAGTAAAAAAATTGGTGCAATTGACATTTGGACCCATTCAACTTTAAAAGTTTAATTGTTGCAGATACGTGAATGAAAAATTCTGGAGTAATTTGAACTCATAATAAATATTTAATTATCGATGAAAAAAGACTTACGTAACAAATTGTTTTCGGCTCTGGACACCCACTTAAGTAAATGCACTGCTAATTTCTTATTTTCTTTAGAAAATATGCTAAAACTGCTCGAACAAAATGAGAACTTTCGCTTATGTTGACGTGCTACATTTTGCCACAAAAGACTTTTTGGGATTTTGGAGTGTTACGTTACATCAAAAATGCGGTCGAATTCTTTTTTAAAAAGTGCTGATAACATTTTTTTCCTTCAAATATTTCCGTTTAATATTTATATTTACTTTCAATATACCTCATACTATCTCAGAAAAGCGGATAATACGTAAATAATAACATGTATTGAGGCAACAAAGGAACAAGCCTAAATTCTCGCAGCCAACAACAAATTTCGGGCTGACATTAGTGTTTCTCGATACTTTGGAATATGTATAACCAGCAAATAATAAGGAACCCTCGAAATTAAAAAAATATGTTTTTTCTTCGCAGTTTTTGCGTTTTCGTCCATATGCTTATCGTTGTTTGTGGTAGTGGGTGCCACCGATTATGATATACGAGCTCTCACCGGCCTACTATAGGTCAAATAGCACATTTTGTTGTCCAAAACTAATAACGGCTATATTATCATGGTGATCAAATGAAAATATATTTTTTATGTTGACTCTAGACTAGAAGAAGAAATCTGACAAAAATCTTAAATCTTGCACTACCGGGTCAAAAATGGCACGCACTACTTTTTTTTTAAATCTCATAATTGTTAAAATAAGCGATATGATTTAATTTTTGGATTTCAATATTAGGTTATGAATTACATAACGTTTACTTAAACATCACTTTCTAGACATAAATTAATTAAAACTTTAAAGTACGATACATTGAACTTAAAATATCGCTTTCCTCAATTTCATCGTCCTCTCCTTCAATATCGCGTGTTTTAACATAGCTTGTTAAGGTGAGTTCTGTTTGATGAAACTTCTGTTGTTTCAGAACCAAAAGTCAACAGTAATTTCTCTTGGCTCGGATACTTATGTGATAATCGACAAAATATCTGAAAACAACTTTCTTTTGTGAAACACAGTACAAAAATGATCACAAGCTCTTATAAATTCAAAAAAGGAGCAAATAAATTTCAAAGCCTTTTAAGAAAACTATATACTTGAACGTAATAACCGCATGGAAATTCATAAGAAATAGAAAATATGAAGAAAAAGGAAGGCAAATATTCAAAATGTACTGAAAAAAAAATTTAATATAGCGGCAAAAAAAAATATAATAAATTATGATTTGTTCCAAAAACGGAATCTGAGAAAATATATTGAATTTATTAATTGTGCTTGTCTTAGAACAGGACTGCTTTGTGGGTTATCCCGAATGCCTATGCTTAGACACGGGCCTGTTTATTAAGCGATGTGCTGCTTAATTTGTTGACCAAGAACGACAGGATTTACTAATAAAAATGATTGTACCTCGCACAGGCCCGTGCGCAGAAATCATCCAAGGGGGGGGGGGGGGTTTAGCTCAGATATTTCATGTGAGGTTATGAAGTTCGCAAAGAAAGTATTTTTGACTACAAAGCATACAAAAAAATACAGAATAGGAACTTTTTTATTTTTGATTTTTTTACGGGCCTAGTATTCAAAGATTTTTAAATCCCACAAAAGAATTTTTGAATTGTTGGCAGGTCAACAAATAAAAGTTTCTTTATTTCAATTTTCTTTTCCATGCAAAATAGTGAATATCACAAAAAATAAAAGTTTTTTGGCCAAATTACTGCTTTTATCTTGTTCTGCGACTCAATATAAATACATGAAAAACATAAGTCCTCTAACTGGTATTCTAAAAGTTAGCCTACATTTCATTTGATTTTGCCAGAAACTCGCGACCTTTAATGCTTAATGGAATCGGCTTAAATTTTACAGAAGCTTACATAACGGGCTATGGAACCGTTTCAGACTAGGAGACATAAGCATTTCAATCGATTTTATCTTTTCGCCCTAATATATATACATAAGTTTTTGAGTCATTATGTAAGAGGCTAATTTTGCGATTTACTGTAAAGAACTTATCCAAAATTCTTTGTACATTAATTTCGATATCGCGATGTGTGTATATTAATTGAGTCCACCCCGTGCAGCTGATCTTCAGACATTGTTGATCTAAGGCAGAGTTTTAGACAACGCCGCATAGAACAGTTGTCACAGCATTTGTTCACGAACAGATAAGAGCTGATAAACTTTACCAGGTTTCATCAGGTATTTAGTTGGAAAAAATTTTGAAGCCAGATAAGCTTAGCAACACTTCGAATTTCTTATGCTTCTTCCAAGTTAATGAAAAAACAGAATATTTAAACGACAATTTTCGCGTGGATCTGGTTTGTCAAACATTGTAAGTGACGGATGAGATTTCTTAAAATTAATACGCTGCGAACCTTTCAACTGATCTCAACAAAATGGGTATCATTTGGCATACACTTACATAAGTAAGCTTTTAAGTGTATTTTTTATTATACCTGTTATACCTATTTCTATACATATGAATGTGAGTTTTTATTATTTTTAATTTTTCTTTTAATAAAAAGTGATTTTTTGGTTTTTTTTTCGTAAGAGGCGCAATTCTTTTTGCTTTTTCATGTAAGTGAGAACATATTGTCAATAAAAGTCTATGTAAAAAAATTTCCAGTGGGGGGTTAGAACCCTCAAATCCCTCCTGCGCATGGGCCTGCCCTCGCATTATAGTATGATGTAATACCTTTGCAGGTACACTCAGATACGATTTATGAAAATCAATGAATTGGATGAAATTGACCGGTCAAGTCTCGTGACTTAACCGCACCTGATTTTTTTAGTGTGCAGCAGGCTAAAAGAACGCGTTTACAATGAACATATCAGCATCGCAATTATTTAATAGAAAAAATGAGGCAGTTTGTGAATCATTAAAAATAGAGATGTAGCTCAGAATTACCATCGCAGAAAATTTATTAAATTCGGAAAAGATAGTAGCGCTAAATTTTAATTTTGTGGTCTTGACTATTTGTAATAGTCATACTACAGTTTTTTACATAGTTCTAATACTTATTATTTCATTTAATATTGTTAAAATACTCTAAGGCAAGAATGTTTTAAAGGTTGCTATTCGCTCCCTTTTTATGTTCCCTTCTCGTAACTACATTTTTTCCAAAATTAAGATCATTTTTGGGTTACATTGTTAAGCACTTTAGTTATGTGCAACAGAACTTTAAATGTCAATATTAATAATAGGTCTCAGTTTTGCACACAGTGTTCCAAACGGATGATTGGACCTTAATATCTCATAAAAACGCAAAAGTAAACATAAACAGTAGAAAAACTACCACTTCGCCTTTTGCCTCCATTCATGCACAAATTATTTCACTCAATATTTTGGCCTGAATTTTGCTACGGGGGTAATTTTAGGTCGCTGATCACGAATCTGATCTCAGAGTTCGATAATTTCTAAATCCACTCGCGGGTTGGTGGGATCGCTGACAGCGAATCCGAAACCTGAAAATGAAAGTTTTAAAATTTAAGATGACAGACTAAATATGGCGAAACCTTCTGAGGTCTTCATTTCTTTTTACAGTGCTTTAATTTGGTGAATCCCCTTGCCTCTCCCATTGGGGTGCTTTATATTGGTGCATTATCTTCCTCTCACCATTCAACAGCTTTTTCTTTTTTGAACATTTATTTCCTCTTTCAAAAGATTTTTTGATGTATTTTCTTACACGACGAGACACTCTCTTTCGATACTCCAGTAATAGTCAGAGAGCATATATGCGTCCAATTACCTTGGTATCGTTTCTCCATGCCTTTTATAACCTGGTGGAACGTTTTACTCACTGAATTCACCCAGGTAATTGGGGAATCGATTCAAGTGCTATTGCTATTATGCAGTTCTATATTGGAGTTCTTACTGTAAAGTTTTTGCTCTATGTTATATTAGGCTTGGAGCTGTACATATGTTGTTCTGCTCTTTTATGGAAAAGTATGTTAGGCCAGGCTTGAATCTCATTCGCTAGAAATTTCCATAGGAAGACAACTTAAGGTGAAAAATGCATATTTATGATAACTATCTTCATGAACTTAGTAAAAATACATGTTTGTGTTTAATTTAGTGACGAGGTTAACGTAGAAGGGAGACATATTGTTCCGCCGAATATTTTTACAGTTTCAGAGAGCTAGATAATAATAAAAAATTGTACTATATTTCACAATATTGAATAAAGTATTATGAACTACAGATGTCTTATAATAATCGAATAACAACTACTTAAATTTCCTGGGACTATCACAGTCACTAATTGCTTCGCACTGAGCCATTTCAGTTCGCCAAGCATCTCTGGTATTGGATTATCGTATCATTTCTTCAAAATGAAGCGCAACGCTTTATTTTGTTTCTTTTGCAGCTTCAAGATTTGTGAGTCGGTTAACTTAAACAGAATTGTCGGACAGTAAAGGAAATGAGGCTCAATCATTAATCTATATGCCATAATTTTGCATTTTCTGCTGAGTACATTCTATAATTTGTTTTGGTTATTTTAAACGGTTCCAATACTATTATTTAATACAGTGCAGCAACAGATAAGACATTTTCAATTATAAATGCATGAATGAAGGAAACCCATAAGTCACACATTTACTGAGCAGGATATTTTGATATTATTGATTTGAGAAATGATAAAATAATAAGTCCGTATAAGCAACTGTTACAACAAAAGAGTAAAAATATTGAGGATCCACTTTTATATTCAAGCTACCGAAAGACATGTTCATCTTCTATCTCATTTATCGACAGAAACTGCGCAGGGTATATCGCTCATAGTCTGGAATATAGGAAAATTCGAACAAAATTTGACAACAAAAAAGTTTTCAATTTACTATATTTAAGTTCTACTGCTATCTACTTCTGTAGACTAGTCCTTCTGTGATTAATTATTTTGTACGATAGCGACTTTTGGAAACGAATTCAGGATGAAACATTGTCACATGAAAAAGTATAATATAACAGGTTCGCAAAAATTTTGTTTTTGAGCCATCAGCTGAATCATGTAAACAATTCTTATCCAATCCCTCTGAAACTCTATACGATAAAAATAACATTAAAAGTTGTGAATTTGATGATAATCGAGTGAATTCCTTATTTCGTTTTACGACACTTTGGACTTTGAAGAACATGAAAGTCAAATACACTTGACATCTTCTTCCAAGAAATGTTATATTTGAGTATTCCTAAGGAATACTTCGTTTCCATTAATTTGACTGCTCAAAAAAGCTTGCCATTTAAATAATAAACTAAGTTTTTTTTGTAGAGCTTGTAAATGTTTTCGGAAACCAGCTTTTGAAATATTCAATAAGTCGGAACTGATGGAAAAAACTGGTAATGAAGAAAGTGATTTTAGAACTCTCAACATTTTCTTTGTAGAACAGTGCTTCATGTACAGCAATATGAATCCAAAATTTCAATTTCCAATGCAATTATTGGTGGCTCAAAATTCCCCTTACAGCTATGGTTCTTTGGTGACTTTTTCATAGAATTAACTCGATTAATCAACTTAACTTCTTCCATACAATATTGCCAGCCGTGTGTTATATGTGCATTAGGGTTATTCAAACTTTTTTGTTTTAGTTTCTAACAAGTTTACTTGTTGCAGGTACATGAAAGAAAAATGCTGGAGCAAATTTGAGCTCATAATATTACTATTTACTGGTGGCTCATCAGGCTTTTTACTTTTTCATACGATTTTTATGTTAAAAATGCTTCAGCTGAATGTTTCATCTATATCTCGTGAAAAAATCTTACACAAACGGGACCAAGCTCATAGAAAAGAACATAAAATTTTTCATATAAACGTATCTGTATTATTGTCGTGAATATAATATTTTGTCAGTTTATTACCTTTCAGAATTTAAGGATATTTCGAAGAATGCGAAAAAAGTAAATTTTTTTCTTGTATTTTTTTTTTTTGAAAAAATTGTATGCTCTTTCTGTTCTTAGTCCCGTACGTGTAAGATTTTTTTTCGACGAGATATGCACGAAACTTTATAATAAAGCTTTCTTTTCCATATAAATCGTATGGAAAACTAAACACCTCGATGAGTCACCAGTGAATATTAATAAAGGGTGTTTTTTTTAAAGGTTTGTTTTTCGAATAGAGATAAAACTGGCATTTTATGGTCAAATCTGGCAACTCTAATGTCATTTATGTTCAGTTTGGTTTGCCATTTCATCATGAACAGGTTGATAAAAGAACAACGCTTGCAAATCGTGCAAATTTATTTCGAAAATAATGGTTCAGTTCGCGAAGTTTACCGCAAGCTCCGTCCATTTTATGGTCGACATAATCGTCCATCAGAGCAATTAATTCGGTTAACCATGGATCGTTTTCGCACTACGTTTACTCTATGTGATAATACGCATCCGCAGAGACGTCGAACAGTGCGCACCGAAGAAACAATTGCCGCTGTAGAGCAAAATGTGTAAGAGGACCCGAATGAATCGATTCGCCACCGTGCACAGCAATTGGAGCTTTGTCCATCAACTTTATGGAAGATTTTGCGCAAAGATCTTGGCTTGCGACCTTACAAGATCCAGCTTGTGCAAGAATTAAAGCCGCGAGACCATGCAATGCGTCGTGATTTTGGTGTATGGGCCGAAAATGAGATTGATCTCGATGCTGATTTTCATCGCAAAATTTTGTTCAGTGATGAGGCTCATTTTTGGTTGAATGGCTACGTCAACAAGCAAAATTGCCGCATTTGGAGTGAAGAGAATCCACATGAGACCCTTGAGACGCCATTACATCCACAAAAACTGACTGTTTGGTGTGCTCTATGGGCTGGTGGAGTCATTGGGCCATACTTCTTCCGAAATAATGCTGGAGAGTCAGTTACCGTTAATGGAGACCGGTATAGAGCCATGATAACCGACTATTTTGTTCCCGAATTGGATGGCATGAATGTGGATGAGTTGTGGTTCCAACAAGACGGCGCTACATGCCACACAGCGCACGTCACAATCGATTTATTGAAGGAAACATTCGATGAGCGCATAATTTCGCGAAATGGACCTGTCAATTGGCCACCAAGATCGTGTGATTTGACACCATTGGATTATTTTCTTTGGGGATATGTGAAGTCGCTCGTCTACGCCAACAAACCAGAAACGTTAGGGGACTTGGAAGCCAACATTCGTGGCGTTATTGCCGACATACGGCCCCATATGCTCGAAAAAGTGGTTCAAAATTGGACCTGTAGAATTGGCTTTATTCGAGCCAGCCGCGGCTGCCACATGCCCGAAATCATATTTAAACATTAATGACATAAAATTATCCTTCCAATAAAGCCAAATTGATGGACATTAAAACGATTTTCTTGTGTTTTATTTCAATTCGAAGCTCTATACCTCTAAAAAAAAACACCCTTTATTATAACTATGTTGATATTCTAATCTCAAATTGATGTTTGCGAAAAGCTGAGCAAGGCTGTACATTTTTACTATCCCTCTAGAACCACTCCTATATCCCCTTATCGAACATTTTAGTCAAATTTTCTGAAAAAAGGGGAAAAAATATTCGTCATACTCATTAACGCTCATCTGTGAGGCAGTACAATTCAAACATAAGTCGTTTCGTTACGTTTTTCAATTCCCTCATATCGCTCGTTTGCTGGAAGACCGTCATAACTCAACAAAAAAAAGTTTTCGAGATAATTATGCCGAAATAATCACCATTTCATGTTCTGTTTTCTGTCAAAAAAATCTTAATCCAACGAACTTGCTTCGTGACACTTTTATTTATTTTAATATAAAAAGTAGTTTATTGAAAACTTTAAATGAGTTTTTTTCCAGCAAACGAGCAAAATGATTTGTATAATTTTAAATGTCGTTTGTCTCGTATGTAAGTTTTTTTTCAGAAAATTTTAATTAAAATCTCTATGTGAAGTGCAAATGAAAAAAGTTCATGAGGAACAACTTTTCCTCAGACTTGAAATAAAAAAGCCGCAAAAGAGCGCTTGTAACGATGCCAATTACCGGTTAGTTTACAAACATCTTAAAACACAGACGTGTTAGCTAGATTCAAGCTCAGCGACCCCAAATTACCCTCCATATTTAAGTTCTAGAACTCACCTTCGCACACAGTGTTGTTGGTTCCTTCAAATTCAACGTCAATTAACAACGTAACAGTTTTTTCGTGTAATGTAACAGTCCGAACATTTTCCATTCCAAAATTAAAATTATTACTTTCATTCTAAAGCTTAGAAATTATAAGCTACTCGTTGAAAATAGTGCACCAAAAGAGCAGACTTTTTCAATAATGTAAGGCTCCTTTAAATTTCACTTCCAAAATTATGTAGCGTAACAGTCCATACTGACACGTTCATAACTCCAAATAACAAGAGATACAAAATTTCGAGATTTTCAATTTTTTTCGGGGTTTTCAACCATCTTCAACATTTTACTCTATTAGATATTTTTTCTTTTAACCTCATTTTTACATTTTTATCGACTTATCAGTCTTTTTCAACATGTTCCATATTTTTTCGACTTTTTCAACCTCATTCAACTATTTACTTTCAACACTATCCATATTTTATCGACTTTATCAGCCTTTCTCAAACGTTATGAACCTCTTTCAACTTATGTGAAAATTTTTCATATTTTTTCCTTTTTTTTCAACCGCTTTCAATTGATTTCGACATTTTCAACCTCATTCAACGTTTTACGAGTTTTAGAATTTCGTTCAACTGTTTCAACCTCTTTAAATTTATTTCCACATATTTAATGTTTTTTTCGATTTCTCAGCCTTTTTCACATTTTTCAAAACTTTTTCAACTTATTTCAAGTTTTTCCAACCTTTTCGGTTTTTTTAAGCTCTTCCCACATTTTTCGGGTTTTTCAACCCTCTGTACACTTTTTTAACTTTCATAACCTCTTTCGCTGTTTTTCAGCATTTCTCATAATATTCAACAGTTTTCAAGTTTTTCCAATTTTTCAACCTCTTTCAAGTTTTTCAACATTTTGCATATTTTTTCGACTTTTTCATCCAGAAAACGAAAAACCGAGCTATGGTCGGTCTCCTGGTACTTTAGTCAATAGCAACATTTTATTGCTCCACGATGATTATTCCTATTTTTAAACATATTTTGTATAGGTGTAGACTAGTCTGCGGCATTGCTTTGTTCTAAAGCTAAAGCTACACCCTCCTTTTGAGTCTCAGTTATTCCTTCTCCTTCATGTAACCGTATCCTCGTGGTACTTTGAACTCCTAAAAGTGCAGCATCAGCAGCAACTTCAGTAACTTTAGTCAAATAATAAAATATGACATCAGTAGGCAAAACATAATAACAAAAACAATATAAATAAAAACATACAACAACACTAAATCGCACATACAAACCGGTGGACACATGACGAGCTTGATCTGTTCAGCCTGGAAGGAATTTGTGTTTTTGTGGCTTCTCGTTTACATTCACGGGTCTTGAATTTCATTCAAATAAAATCAAAACGAAATACCAACAGCATTCAAGAAGCTGATGCTAAGTACCAAATAAAAACTCAGTGTACTTTGAGTTGGGCGAAAGCAACAAGCGGCACAACATGGAAAGCCAGGGTTGGGCCACTTTTCCGCCGCAAAATAACGTTAAAACCAGGGTCATAACCGTCATGGACTGTTATGGAAATTGGTTGAAAATAATTTTTAATATAAATCGTAATTTGTTTTGGTTATGGATAGTCTTAATTCTTCAGAGAAATTTATTTAGGTTGCTGCGCAACTTTTATTTGTGATGTGAGGTTGACTAATAATAATAAACTATTTTTTTGGTTAACAATATAAATCATCGAGAGAAAATTAAGTCATCTTCCAATATTTTCAAAAATTTAAAATCGCATAGGATCATACTTACAAATGTTGTTTTTTTTAAATGTAATGTAAAGCCTACAAGGTGCAACAACTGAAGCAAACGTCCATGGCACTGAAATATTCAAGCTAGAGATTATCAGGGCGAATTCGATGTTATGACAAAATAGTAATAATATTACATATTAGAGAAATATACAGTGGAACGACGAACTCTGCACTGCGTCTTCTTTTCAATGTGGTTGGCATCACTTGGTTGGCATCACTTGGCTGTCATCATATATCATCTACAGGAAGACAAACTTCGTTTAAGGGTGAATAAGTCTTTAAAGGAAAATAAGCTATCAGCTAAGCATGCCATTAATCGAGGTTCGTTGTGCGGATTCAGTCATAATGAGGAATTATTTTGATCGAGCAGCTTTAAAATAACGGATGATTTTCTAAGCCTTTGGTGTTGAAAATTGCAAAAGCACAGAAAATTTGCAATAGTGAATGAAATATATACATATTTGGATCTATACATCAATTCCTTCCATTTACTTTTTAAAGATTATTTCATGCAAGTCTTGCCCTCGGCTACGTCTGAGGTGGTTCATACGTAAGCTCCAATTGTGGTATACTTTTTCCAGCATTGCGGCCGGTATCACCAATGGCAGCTGTAATGTTGTCTTCCAGGGCTGCAATTGCAAAAAGTTATGATTTGTTTTTTATTTTATAAATTAAAGTTTGTAGAAGGTTGATGTAGGGGACGGCAAATCGGTCTAGATGCCTTACCCAATCAACTAATTTCAGAGTTACTTCAAATCCATAGGATAGCTAAATATTGGACAAGATACTTCTTTAAGAGTTTCCCCTTTGTAGAGTTTGTGCTGTAAACTTGGCTCGTGCCAAGTGCCAAATGTGCTTGTGGAAAAGTGGGATAAAATGGGCTCATTTATAACAACCACATAGTTTTTATAGTTGTTGATTTCTAAAGACATAATTGAAATCATAAAACTCACAAACAATTCAACAACAAATACATTTTTTCCGACCTACTACCACTAGCGCTCATAAAAGCAACAAACATAATAACAGCTGTGATTAATTCGTCAGGTTGCTGTCTATGTGCGATTGAAACGACCAAGTTGCTAAGTTTTCTACCCGCTTTTTATGCAAGCACTCGTTGTTGTCCTTTGGGGACGTCCATTATCCCATTGCAGACTATTGGGTATTGATATTTAAGTACCCATGAGCAGATATATTTTTGAAAAATTCTAGTTCAGCCCAGGGTTGGTTTGAGATATCTGGTAAATTTTTTTTCATTGAAAAGAGTAAAGATAGGTTACGATCTAGTCCTTATGTCTACATTAAAATTTTGAGGTTTAAATTAAGTTTTCAGGATTTGAAAATCGCCTAATGGAAAACTCTGCCAAAAATCGGAAAATTAGATAGTCATTACAGTTTCCCAGCGTCAGCTAGTCTAATATCACTTCTATGCAATACAATAGCAAGGGTAGAGATTTCATAAATCCCATCCACTCCACACCTGAGTTTACGCCATTGGGTATTTAAATACCCAACAGCCAGAAACGAGTTCTAAATACATATGTTAAGTATTATAAAAGTGTGATTTACATAGAAAAATTATTTGAACATAGTTGAACAAAAAACTCAGATGGCATTGATTGCAATTTATCGATGTTTTTGCACCGGAATCTCTATGTCACAAAAATTGAAAATGGCACAAAATTCAGTTCATATTCCTTTGTCGTGCCTGAATTATTTGAGTGCCCTCAACTACGATTCGGAGACAAAATGTATTAAGTACCGGTGATTAACAGGAATTGATTTGGAACGAACGAAATGCAGTTAGCGTCGACTAAAATAATATTCCACCGGACAAGAAGGACAATGTACAAATAATAAATCAAGATAGAAATAAATTTAAATCGATGGGAACACGTGTGCAGGTTTGCTTTCGTCCGCTCCAATTCTGTTTCATTCCATACGATCACGTGTGTTATAATTTCGACAGCGGATAATCGTTGACGATTTCCCGGCACCCATTCGCATTTTTTTGACAATCGCATTCCAACGCCACCACGCTTCTTCCATTTACTTTTTTATGTTGCGTTGTGTTAATTTTAAAATAAGTATGCCACGTATGATTCGTAATTGCATTTTAATGTTGCCAGCTTGATAGAAAAAAGGGCACGCAAAAAAATATGACAAAAAAACTCAAGAAAAACCGCAGTGCTCGACAACAGCTGCGGCGCTCATAATTTTCATATCATCAACAACAGCCACATTTGTTTGCAGTTTGCAAACCAGTGTAAATATTTGAGTATGTGTGCGTTTGTTTGCAAATATTATTCCAAATGCTGTATTCTCACATTAAGTAAATTTAATTATTAATAAATGCACGCTCTGAGCTGCCAGTTTTTAAAATTAATTTTTGATTTTTTTGTAGTTTGCATATTTTGTCTGCATATTCGCTTTTGTGTATATCCCTTTTGTTAATAAATTAATTTATATTTTAAACAGTTGCTGTCAAATATTTTATTCACTTAATGCGTGAGATTTTTTTTCTGCTGCACTGATTTTGCAATTAATTTGATCAATTATTTTCTGCAAAAGTTTTTTGCTTGCATAGTTTTTACATTGTTTTCTTTGAATATATTATTGTCAAATTAGGCTTGATAAAAGGCTTTTATAATTTATTATGAGTATTATTTTTATTAATTAATAAACAAAACATGGGGTTCATTAATTTCAGATTTAATTACGGTTGTCAAATATAAAAAATCTTTTTCCTACCTTTGATGTGCACATCAATTAAAACGCCTAATTGAGCCTTTTAACCTTAGACCGATGTTAGCGTCGTTTTCGACCATATTTTATTTTTTCATTGCAATTATTTCGCAGACTATCAGCTGTGTGGGTTTGTGTTTACGTTACTTTATCACCCGGCAGGCAATTGAACAAGGCTTTCCCCGGAGAAGGCCTGCTAGCACTGCTGCGATTGTAAGAGGCCTTCTCAAAAATAAATTTTCATGCAAATAAAAACATGTACATACAGTTGCGAGCAATGAAATAGTAGTGCACACATGCAATATTTCTGTTTTTTTTTTAATCTTACACGATATTGGTTTCGATTATCATCTCTGGTTTATCATCTACATCTCTGCAAATTTTGAACAGTCAAACTGTTACAGTTTTTTGGCTTTGCTGCATATGGCATTTTGAGCGAGCTTTGAAATAGTAGTACAGGCAAATAAGAACACAAATTTTTTTTTTACGCCAAAATAAATTATGTTCCTTCCATAAAAAGTAAGTTTTATTGCTTTATTTAATTTTTATGATATCAAAATAAAAAAAAATATTAATTTTACAACTTCAGTGGGACGAGCACTCACGAAAAACGTGAAATGATTCAAAATCTTATAAAAAGTGGTAAGACTTATAAGCAAGTGGAGGAGATCATTGGTTGTTCAGCAACCATGATACGCAATGCAATAATCCACAAAGGCAAAGTTCAAAAAAAAAGGTGCTAAGCAGAAACTTTCTACTACCACCGTCCGACAAATTGTATAATGCTCCAAAGCTCGGCCAACAATGTCGGTTTTTGAAATTTTGGACCAGCTCAAATTAGCCTGTGGTGTTCATACCGTAAAGAGACGGCTACGCGAACATAACCTGTATGCGCGAAGTCCACGTAAGGTGCCTCTTCTGAAAAAAAATCATGTAGCACACAGACTTTAATTCGCAAAGCAACATTTGGAATGGCCCATTCGAAAATGGAGGAACATCTTGTGGACGGATGAGTCCAAAATTGTTTTATATGGTAGTAAAGGTTCTCGCGAATATGTGAGACGCCCCCCAAATACGGAGTATAATCCGCGGTACACCACAAAAACCTTAAAACATGGAGGATCGAGTATCATGGTATGGGGCTGTTTTTCTTATAATGGTGTTGGCCCTTTATATTGGATAAAAACTTTTATGGACCAGCATGCTTACGTGCAAATAGTGCAGAATTTTATGTTACCATTTGCTGAAGATGAAATGTCTCTCAGGTGGGTACTGCAACAGGATAACGACCCAGAGCATACAAGTAAGCTGGCAAAATTATGGTTTCGGGACAATAGAATTGAGGTCATGAATTGGCCAGCGCAATCCCCTGAACTTAATCCCATAGAAAACCTTTGGACTGACCTCAAAAAAGCTGTGTGGAATTCCAAACCCAAAAATAATAATGAACTATGGGCTGTGGCTCAACGCGCATGGCAGTCAATACCACGAGAAAGGTGCGAGCGCCTCGTAGACTCGATGAGGATGCTAAGCACTTCCATTAAATACACTGAAAAAATTTACAAAATACCGTTTTATGTTAACAAAATTATGCTTTTTTTTTATTCACTACTATTTTACTGTTCGCTGAAATTTTCATATAAAATACATTTAAAATTAATAAACATATTTAATGCTTACGTAAAATAAGCTTTTAAATTTATGAAAAATTTATTTTGATATTAGAATAATTTTGGGAAATATAAAATGTAGATACCCACTACTATTTCACTGCTCGCAGCTGTATGTATGTTCTTTTTTAAACCCTTCACACAGGGTATATTCACTTTGTCATTCCGTTTGTAACGCATAGAAGGGGGCGTGGTGGGTATGGAATAATGTATATATTCTTGATCAGCGTCACCGCCGGAGTCGATATAGCTATGTCCGTCTGTCTGTCTGTCTGTCTGTGTGTCTGTGTGTCTGTCTTTTGAAATCAGGTTTACGAGAAAACTAAGCAAGCTAACTAAATGAAATTTGGCACACAGGTAAAACCTTCTTGCAAGCTGCTAGCATACAAAAATAGGTGAAATCGGTTAACGGCCACGCCTTCCACCCTTACTCTATGTAAATATACCCAAGTCCAATTTGAAAAAAGGTTGCGGTGATTTTGATGAAACTTGATGATTTGGTGAAGATGACAACAAAATTAAGTTTAGGCTAGGTTTTAAGTTAGCAAAAGCTCTTAAATAGGCGTGACACAGCCTTAAATTTTAACTTTCATAACGACATAGCTCGTAAACCGTTTAAGGAATTGTGATGAAATTGTGCATAAAGTGGGCGAAATTGTAAAAGTGGGCGTGTCGCTTTTCAACAATGGAAAATTTGAGTTTCGTACAACTCCAAACTGGCACATACGATTTTCATTAAAACTTTAGGGATGATCAATAAAAGCTTTGTCAATATGCTGCAAAATTTCGTTGAAGGGCGTCGCACAGCCTACAATATTTAAAAACGTTATAAAAAGAGAACTAATAACGCAATCGCTATGAAATTTAATATGGCAGATAAACTTGCTAAAAGGTCTCTTCTTTCAAAGTTTTGGCACAATAGTGCCAGTGGGCGTGGCACCTCCCATATAAGCAAAATACGTTAAATGCTATAGATAGTGTGCTATGAGAGTAATCTTCATAAAATTTTGTGTAGAGGAGTCGGTTACTATTTATAAGCTTTGAAATTTAATGAAACTTGACAAGATTGCATCAAAGGGTGTGGTAACTCCGACATTAACATAAAGTTGTAAGTGCTATTTTAAGTGAAGTATTGGAGTAATTGATCTGAAATTGGGTGTTAGTGGTATACTGGCTATTAGGTAAATATAAATCAAAAGCTGACGACATAGCAACACTGGGCGTGGCACCTCTCATAGAATTAAAATACCAGTGGCATAACTATCGAAATATATGAACAATCATACTGACTGAAATTTGGAGTAAAAGGTTTGTTTATGGAAAGCTATTTCTGAATCAAAATCGGACTGGATTGTACCTGTGGGTGTGTCACCGCCGTAAATTTTAAGAATAATTACGGCACATATCGCAAACCATACAAGCTATTGTGCTAAAATTTGATTTTTGCATGTCAATCACGAATATCATTTATTGAACCAAAAGTAGATGGAATTGGAGAAGTGAGCGTGACATATTTCGTGTTTTTCGTTTCTATTCTATTTTTTTCAACATTTCCTATATTCTTTTGACATTTTCAACCTTTTACCTTTTCCCATTCAAATTCATTCGACATTTTCTTTATTCTTTTGACTTTTTTATCAATTTTTCAGCATTTTTCATATCGACTTCTTCAATTTCTTTCAAATTTCTTCAATGGTTTTCATATTTTTTCAACATTTTCAGTTTTTTCCAAAACTCTTCAATATTTTTGAACCTTTTTACTTTATTTTCGACTTATTCAACCTCTTTAACATTTTTTTAACATTTATTTAAAAAGTACTTTCAATGCAGTGTATAGTATGTGAGTTTCGGCGTTGGTGAAGATAACACCTTGACTAGTTTTTTTTTGTTTTTATTATGATTTTAGTTTTTATTTACAATCTGTCAATATTAACAAAAGTAAATTTTATAAGTGGGTCATTCCATCTATAATGGGCCTATCATTACCCTCATGTTTTTTAAATGGGCTGAAACATTTTTCAGTGATTGGTCTATCACGTAGAAGATATAAAAAAAATCGATAAATTTTTTTTGACCAGTATTATTGCTTAAAAAAAAAGTTTTAAATTGTGTTAAAAAAAACTTGTAAGTAAAACAAAAAAATTCACTGGTAAATATCAACAAACCAACAAAATTCCAATTAGCTTTTATATTATATTTAGGTAGTTGTGTATTAGTTGATGACAAAAAAGCTACAAATCTGAATAAATGAATGCCTTAACGTTTTATATGTGCTAAAAAATAAAAAAATTTACATTTTATTAAAACATCAATTTCTCAAATACTCCATCACCGATTTCAGCCCTTTAATACTCAAAATTTTCAGAACATATTTATCCATGTCTTTTCACCTTGCTGTTGAGAAATTTGGTTGCTCCCACGCAGCCCAAAAAGCTGCATTATCTGTAATGACCCATATGTATGCAAATATATATATCAATATAATTCAAATTAGAGAAGGCGATCATTTAAATGCTGTAGCAATTTTATGATTTTACTTCTTTGATTCGCTACACATCAGAGTTACAAAAAACACATCAAAGAAAAAGATGTTGGCAACTAAAGCTTACGACATTCATTTATTTCGTTTAGTATCAGTTTTGGAGTTATGTGTAAATAAAAAAACACCATTGAATCGAAAAACAGAATTTTTTACTACCTAAAGTATCGATTTGAATTACATGAAATGAACATTGTTTCACCTTCTGGAAAGCAAAAGTCTTAATAACTGTTAACAAAGTTCTTATGAAAACTCACGCTGTGCACAATATGGCCCTACTTCCAGGGCTTTTCCAAGCTACGTATTTTGTAACTTGTTTCGAATGTTTTCTTTTCTACCATTACATGTTGCTATGTTACGTAACAACATATTGGCAACCCGAGGGCCATAGAGCTTAGCTCTCAATGGAATATTTCTGTCTACGTTAGATACTTGCCAGTAGAAACCTTCGCACATGATAACAATTTGATTACAAACTTGAACTAAAAAAAATGCTATTTAAATGTTGTATTAATAAATATTTTAAATACGGGAACATTGAATGCCCTCCTTCCCTTCTGCATCTTTTACATCATTTCAACTTATCCCATACTTCGTCGATCTGTTTTTTTTATGACCACTCACCAACTTTCACGTGATTTGATGAAGTACATAACTTCAAAGCTGCGGTGCGCTGGCTGACACTGAAGAGATGCATGAATTTAATCGCTGACATAGAAAGCGAATAACAGTCCTGGCGCACAATAGAATAGACCCCGAATCTATGTGGACAAGAGTTTAACTTAAAAGCATTTCGAGAAACCTGTCGAAGTATTTTAAGCCCCCACTACTCCCTTGGAAATTCAGTTTTAGTAGAAAACGCTGTCTTCGTACAGACCGTGGATAAAAATGTTTTCACCGCTTGTATCTTAATTTTTTATCGCTTCTTCAGTGGAGCTTATAGTTTTTATTTAGAAATTATGTTGATTCTGATCGAATTCGATTTCTGCTTGAAATCTGCTTGTGATAAATAAAACTTTTATATTTGAAACATCGGCAGCTTGGACCAAACAAAAGGACTCGAATCTATCACTTAAGATGTTAATGAATATTGCTGAAAGATTTCAGCGATTACTTTTGTTCACTTTCCAAGTTAAACGCTACACACAACTGGGACGTGCAATATTCTTTCTTTGTCAAATCACACCAAAAAGTATTCAATTGCTCTGCGATAAATTTTATAGTGTCACTTACTACTACTACTACCAACGTATAGGAAAAATCTGGACGATATCGCACGTCCCAGTTGTGTTTAGCTCTTTACATGGACACATTTCACGAATATATAATTTCTCATGCAAATTACTTTCCGCGATTGTCGTTCCGGTTCTCTTTCGTATAGATATCGCATCAGTATTTTTGTCCCTTAGATTCGGAATTATATCCCACTATGCGGTGCACAGTGGCAAGATTTGACTTTTTTGGTTGCAAAAATCATAACTTCTGAACGAATAAAGATTTTTGATATTTTTTTTTGTATGATAGGGAATATTTATAGCTAATACAGTGGTAAATTTTGTTTAAATAGGTTTGCAGACTCTGACGCAATTGATTGTTGAAGTTGAGTTTTCTGTAGGGGGGGGGGGGGGGGGGCCGAAAACTACATATCTTCTGCATGTAAAAATTAATTTCTGTTTTGTTTGTCGCAAGTACTTAGACATTGAAAACTACAGAAAAGTGTGATTGAAACGGGCTTGGGTTTAGTATACAAAACTAAAATTTTAAAAAAATTCAAAGTAAATTTTTGAAATTGGTGAGATATTAATTATTTTATTTTTTTATTAATTACAAACTACATATTTTTTTATTACTTAAATCAACAATTTAATTTTGTCTGGATAGGTGCTCAGATCTAATTCGCTTTTCAGTATCATCCATCATATCTTGTAGCCTTACTTGAGCTGATACATCCGTGATTTCACAGTTGGATGGAACGGTCGCTGTTTTAACTGCTGTTTTGTTGATATTCTACCAACCTATGTTGGTAAAATATCAACGTTGTGTCTCCTCAAAGAGTTTCGCAACAAAAGGTCAAAAAGTCTTTTGATAGTCCTAAGTCCATAAACAAAGCCAAGGCGTCGTCATTACTGTATTTCGTGGTATGTGTATTCGGCGGAGTAGGGTGCTGTATTTAACCATTTTTGCACGAATTGGACTTGCATGTAGGACTGATTTAGATATATCTGCTTTTATTTTTTTCCTTCGCCTTTACTATATTTAACTGTCATGGCTGTGGAAAGATGGTCCACAGGGATAGTTTCAGTGCAATCCATAATTTTTTTTTTTGTAAACCCTGAACACTCGTCAATTGGTTTTTCAGGACTTCCTCTTGCAGATTTAGATGTGGTCAGTTGTTTGTCGGATATGCCTGCTATTTCGTCCATGTCGAAGTGTTGTTTTCCAGCCAATCTTGATATTTTGTAATAAGCTTATTTTTTGTACGATTTGCCCTTATCCATTTTCTGTTTATATTCCAATGTAAAATGGATAAAAATTTTTCAAATTCAGACATCTTATGCGTTGTAAAACTATTTTCGGTAGTCTGAAGATAATCTCTTACGGCCAATATGAATTCTGATTGACTTGACGAGCTTTGAAATAGTTGGAATGATGTTTAATTCCAATTTTTTCGTAGTATAAGTAAAGAAGAGTTCTCTTGTAAGAATAAATTTATTACGTGTCGGAACAACTTTATATACACATATATTTTTCTTTCGTTCTACCCTACTCTGGAGATCCTTAGATCAGCTGTTGCACTACCAGTATTTTCCAAACATAAATTACATGCAATGAGAAATTCACTGAAAGGGTTAATAAAAATGATTTAATTACCAAAAGAGGTAGTTTTTGACCAAAATGAATGGTGCGCCCACTATTGAAAAAGTGGGTGGGGCTACATTTTTTATTTAAACGTTTTTAATTATGAACAATGACTAATTAAATAAACATTGCACACCAAATAAATGTTTTCTAGTTAAAGGTTTAACATATGCGTATTGACTTAGGGTGCTATATCCAAAGGTTTGTCGATAAAACCGCTCTAGCAAGCAAAGGAGCAATCAGCGGTGTTGAATTTTTCAGTTTTTTATCCCAAAAACATAATTTTTTGCGAACTTCAAAAATGTCTCTACTTTGACTGACTACAAAAACTGACCTACTTATCCGAATGGGTTGAAATTTTAAATTTACCAGCTCTAGACATTTCTATATCCGATGCGAGTATCGATTTTGTCAAACAGACCCAAACCAAAATTGATTTTCGCAACGCTTTTCTGAAAAGTTTGCCACTGTGCGGCGGCTTATATTTTGGTGCATCTTGTGTGTTCTTGAGGTTACGGTTGAGTGTTTGACGGACTTATATTTTTTTTTGGCTTTTAGCTGTACTTTTTAGCAATGTAGCTTTTACCACGGGCTGGTGACACTTAATAGTCGTATTGTAGTTGTTGTTGTTGTGGTAACGATGATATTTTTATAGCTGCAGCCGTTATGCGAAAACCTGTGAACAACACGTTTATAAAATTTTATGGCTATTTAATATTTTTGTTACCAAACTCTTCAACTATAGAAGCTTGGGGAAAGTGCAGCAAGATGAGGCGGTTGGTGAAATGACAAACCAACACCTCCTTGTCGCCGTTGTAAAATGCGAACGTGCAAAAGTCTCAAAATAAACTTTGTGTGCATGAGCTATAATTCTGTTCCTTTCTGCAACTTCCCTTAACCTTAACACGTAATTTATGAAAATCATTAGGCTTAAAAAATGAAAAGCAAAACTATGCATTAAGAACTAAACAGCTGACACGTTTCCAAGAGCCAACGCTTGACACCATTTTAAAACCATTGCCCCTGACAGGCGTGCAATGCCGTTGATGAATGTAGACCAACACCAAGTGTTTCTTCTTTACCGCTGCCATACGTCAAAACTATCAGCTCGCTCGTCGGTCAAATGCAACAAGTGTTGAATCCCAAGTCCATTTAACTTTTTTTTGCTCCATGACTACATCTCGTTGAAAGATGGTACAAAGCGAGCGTGCGCTCACTTTGGATTGCGCTCTGCAAGCAAACTCTGACTGAATCGTCGACTTTCCCGCTGGTCTAAGTGACTGAGCTTGGTGATACATATCTTCAATATCTGTGACTTTGGTTGGCAAGCTCCTTTTTTATATTTCATTTGCTTTAACCCTTTTTTACTTAAGGTTGCTTTAAAACAGACTAAGTACATCAGAATTTACTGTCAGATAGTTTTGTACAACAAAGGTGTTTTGAGTTTTGTAAGTTATATATGTTTTGCTTATCATGCCTAGAAAAAGTAGTCCAAGTTTAAAATTGAACTGACTACTTGCTGAGAATAGATGCCATACCTACATTCAGTGACGTATCCAGGATTTTATTTCGGGGGGGGTTTTGGATATGAGATTTTTTCTACGTAGTGTATATTCTTTGCAAAATCGTTTCTATATAGTGTCCGTCAAAATATTTCGGGGGGGTGGGTTCTCTCCCCTAGGCATCCCCCCCTAGATACGGCCCAGCCTACATTGCGGCAGTTGTTAACTGTTGGCAGTGATTTTTGGGTAAGCTTTGCATAAGTTCATTAGGAGAGCTGTTCAAATAGAGCTAAGTGATTTTCCAAGATATAACGATGAAAAATTTTGTTAATAGGACTAGGCTGTTACTCAATTTAGCGAAGGTCAGCATCTAGTTGTTATTTACATACATGCACCCATTTAACCATACAGAAATCGGTACAGATTTTTTTTTGATGACGAAGAGAGTCATGTAATCGATTATCAAGCCAGTGGCATATCAACACAAAGTAGGGGCCCTTGACAAACACAAAATAACAAATTAAAATTATTAGTAGAATGAACTTATATTCCAGTTGAGTAACACGATCTTGACGGTTGCTGATGACATTTTTGTAAATTTTCACTATTTTAATGTGTTGTGTGCCGAACTCAGCATTCTCTGACAAAATTTCAATACTGACTTTATATATATTAAAAGTTTGATTGCCATCTGTCATTTGGTTTGACAGCTGCATTTAAAACAATACAATATTTCTTCAACTACTACTCTATACCTACATTAGATGCGTGAGACCATGAGTTCTACAACTATTTCGATCCCTGGGTAGTTGTTGTGCTGTGTCTTTCGTTCCCAATTTGGACACATCATTTCTTATTATTCGACTCATTATGTTCTGGATATTCCTCTGGCTCTGTCTTTTTACGCGTTCCCCTAAAGCGTTGATCGGCAAGTTCCACTGGCGTCCCTCCTGATCGTATAATCCTTCTATTGCCAGTATCTTAATAATCTCAGTTGAGATAGATAGTATAGTTAGCAAGCAAACGATTTTAGCGGGTCGAGTTCATGCACCAAATTCGCTTCAAGCAGGAACGTGCAAAGACTTGTGTTCATCGCGTCAATTTGCTTGTGAGGGACTCTTATTTGCAAGCATAAAGCTCTACGAATTTTTTCGTAATGTCTTGTGTGTGTTGAGATTATTTTTCATTATTATATTATGTGTAGTTGTGTACCCTTTGTTGATTCGTACGCCTATTTCTTCTGCGGGTCCGCCTGTAGTAGTTAGAGCGCCACCAAGGTTAGGTTAGTTAGAGTGACGACCTAGCGCCAATTCTAGAGACCCTTAAGTGCATTCAAGATTTGTAAGAAGATTGTCAAAAGAGTTTAATAAGAAACTTGGTAACGATAAAATCTATATACACTTAGTCCTGTCGAGGTAGTTAAGCAGCGTTTCGATTTCAGTTACGGTCAATGAGGTTGTTAAAAGCGCTTGTCCTAGATATCTGAGCCTGGTTCCGGCATGTGATAAGTTGATAAGTGCTCAACAGATCTTTCTCGTTTGCATTCAACCGACTGCAGCAAAAAGAGTTCAATGGAATACCTAATTTTTCAGCATATGCTTGCCGATAGTCCGGACCCGCGGTGATTCTCGTAATGTCACTGCGGCTCTTGGACATTAGGTATGTAGCTTTTAAATAATTATGTGATGGCCATATTCCTCTGGATATTTTACAAGTTTGCAGCGGAGAACGCTGACAATATCTTGGCGTTAACGTTGTCCGCATTGTATGTGTATGCCAAATTTTCTTGGAAGGGTTGTTGTTTCTGCAGTAATTATGTGTCCAACTATGGTTACTTGTTCGTTTAGTCGAGTAAAGCTACCGGCCGCAGGCCCATAAATCACTTCAATCGTACTTCAGCAAATTTGGAAAATTTGATCCCTTGCTGTTGACCCCTGCTGTTGAATGTCGACGCAATTGGAAATCTTATTAGATCAGCGATAACATCATGTATCTAATCGACGAGAAACGGAAAGGCCAAAGGCGTCTAAGGCCAAGAAACTAAGCAGCACTATGTAGAACACCTCTGAAATTTATTTTCAATGTACGTGTAGCTGCAGAGACTATAAAAGAACTTTCGCAAGACCACACTAAGACCGAACGTCCAATCAAAAGTAAGAACAGCTACTACTTACATCAAAGCCCACGAATATAGTAATGGCCGCATGATTATGTGCTTGTGTGCCCTTTGATTACAACGTCAGCTCCAATAGTTCGAAAATCGCTTTAAAAAAATGATCTGGATGCATTTCCATCATTGCTCTTTCCGTATTCTTGTTCTGATTGCACCACTTTCAGCCCAATTTTCTCGTAGAGTGCAACTTCAAATTTTTCTGTCTAGCAGCAATCGCCTCCTTGTTCTCACTGATTTCATCAACAGTAATTCCGTAATTCATAGTTATGTTCTTCACCAATTTGCTCATCTGTATTTTGGAAGTCATTTTGGATCTTTTTGTTTATTGGACATGACAGTTTTAATTTCATATACAATATTAAAACTCATTAAAATTTGTTCCGACAACCATAGTCAAAAAAAATTCCTATAAAATTATGATTGTTATTTCGTCTTATGCATTACACAAAGTTGATCTTTTATGTTAACTATGCTTGTGGTAAGCTACGGAGGAAAATTTCGCTGGTAAAGGCTGCGAAATTTCTAGCTCTGTAAATTAAACTATTTACCCATTGAGTTAAGACTTTGACTTTACGTAGCTCTAAATAATTCGCTGTCCAAATGTTGCAAAACGAACCATTTTGAACGAACACAGGCAGACCCCCCTGGAAAAAATTACTTCACCATTATGTAATGGTCGAAAATAAATAACAGCTGAAAAACATCCATTACAGTAACGATAGAACTTATCAGTTGCTAAGGTGTCATATGGAATTTTTTTGAATATGTGTTTATTGTGAGAACGCAAGTTTCATCAGAAAAAATAAAATCATCAACTATTTTGCGAAAATTAGTTTTGTTTACTTTTAAGGAAAAAATTATAATTTTGGGAAGGGCGTGAATTGATGAGCAACCCTCCAACCAACGTTTTGTACACATCTGACAGCTTGGAAAACATTGTGATAGTAACAAACCGGTGAACACTTCTACTTTCAGAATACTGCCTGAGTTGAACGAACAATGAAACATGGTTCTCATATTGTGTTTTTTTTTATAAACTTGGGGAAAAAAGTTTGTTTTGCAAAAGCTTTGAAAGAAAACGAAAAGTGTGGGGAAAGGCTTGGGGAAATTCAGGGGAGACAAAAGTAAAAATCGAGCATTAATAACATCTCATGATTGTAACCACTCCGTGTTCGAAAGGTTACTGAGCTAATATGCAGAAAAGCTTAATGATTCAAGAACTCGTACATTTTCAAATGTTCGATGTTACCTGTCGTCATTTTGAAGCAGCAAAACAGCCAGCAATTACCAAGAAAACGTCTGAAAAAAAAATGGGACAAACTGAAATCCCGACATAACTTTGAAAAATATGAATTTATGTGATATTGTCCAAAGTTTTGCAGGAAATTTCAATTTAAAAGCAGACACATATCCAATAGTAAGATATTTTTATAAATAAAAAAATCTATTGTTTAAACAAATAAATTTAGAATTATTTTTTTGTTTATAAAATAAAATCATTTTAAGCAAAAAGTTATTTCAAAAAAGTCAAAGTCTGTACATCAATTTTATAAGGTGGTGCCGAGGCCTTTTAATTTTACATGTAAATTGTATGTGTGGGCTGCGTGGGGTGGGTCGTTTTTTGAAGTAATTTTTTGCGATGAATCCGAATCTCATAATTGACCCATCACGTCGGTATTCTGAAGTATTTGGGGTTAAGTACCTAAAACATGATGTTTTTTGTTTACTTTTGAGGCCATGCACAGAATTCAAAAAAAGTTATTGCGCTTATTTTTAACAAAAGCACCATTTAGCACTGTCCTTGCCCTTTAAAATGAGATTTTAAGTGGTTATCTGTGCTGTTTCCTTGAAATGCTATAGCCGTTTAAAAGTGACATGAATTTGACCCCCTACGACCCAACCGGTTTCAAATTGATGTCACTTGAAAATGATTGTAACTTTGCGAGGAAATTCCACAGATATCTATTTGAAAGCTCGTTTTAAAGGAGAAAAACAGTACTAAGTGACGCTTTTATTGAAAATATGCTGAACTTGTAATTTTGAATACCATACATGGCCTTAAATATTTCAGCGTACTTTACGACAGAGAGTCGTGGCGATAAATAGATCCCTGGTTGTTTGAATTCCCCGGATAACTGGTATAAGAAAAGGCCAACAAAATGTTCCTCAATTGAAATAAGCATCTAAATCCCCAGTTAAATGATTCCAGCTTAAATAATTTCGCTGCTGAAATAATCAGAAAAAGTATTTCCCAAGAGAAATATGCATATGAAATTCGCCTTTTAAGAGATCAGACGTAGAAGAGGAAGAAACGACTTATATGGTTGCAACAATATTTAAACCTTTCGCACATATTTTCTTCCACACAAGAAATATTTCAATGAATTAGAAAATATGTAGAGAAAATTCCTTACTAATAGACTCCAAAATGAAATGCAATCGTCCGTAGCCATAGAAATGCTACACATCCTGAATTCATTATTAATTTTATTTATTTTATCTTAAGTTGAATTGAAGCTCCTTTTACTTAAGGAGATATTTTTATTTTTATGTGGAATAGTTGCAAAAACAATAAAACCTTTTAATTAAAATTAAAAAAATATTTATTAAATTTGTTCTGGCTCTTATTTTGGCTCCTGTGGTAAGGTCAGTAAAATACGTACCTACTTTTTTTCTTCGCTTAATTGACTAATTCGATCAATTATCCGGGATTCTTTTAATTGATGAGTTGGATTAAATAAGCGGGGTCTCCTGTATTTGAAATTTATGAAATATATGAATGAATATCGTTGAGGGAAAAATCGATTGTTTTTACTGTGGCTTCAATTTTTGTATACGGACACCGGTGAGCATTACAATGCTAAGTTAATTTTACATTCAACAATTGATCGCTGTGGAAAAAGGTGTTTTGGTCGACCATTGATTCATTTTGACTTTAAACCTACTTTTGGAATAAGCAGCTTTTTTTACAGCAACCATAAGATTTAATCGTGATGTGCACGTAGAAAGGTTTCATACACTTTGCCATGCCACATCACAAAGAATCGGGGGAACGACTTTTTCTTACGAATACGTGGAAAAATTGGATACTTTTCCGAATGCATCATGCACAGCAAAGTTATCCTTTGCGTGCTAAAAAAATATTTTTTTATGAATTTTGTGACAGTTTTTTTACGAATAACATTTGACGCTTCTGTGCCGAAGAAAGTGCCTTTAAATTCAGGTGAATGACAACGAAGCATTGTTTCAATGAAGTAGTGTATGAATTGGGTATATCTTATTGTATTTTTAGTACATATGGGATGGTTTTATGTTAAGGGTGATTTTTTCAGCGTTTGGTTTTTTAAAGTTAAAAAAACAACAGAAAATTTGAAATAGTGAATAAAATATTTATTTGGAGCAATTTATCAGTTCTTTCCATTTACTTTTTAAAAATATATAATGTAAATGTTGCCCATGGCTACGCCTGAGGTGGATCATCTGTAAGCTCCAATTTTGGCATACGATTTCCAGCATTTCGCCCAGTATCTTACAAATGCCAGCTGTAATGTTGTCTTTCAATGCTGGGATTGTAGCTGGCTTGTCCCTGTCACCCAGAAACTTCACGTAGCCCGACAAATATAGTCTAAGGTGATCAAATCGCATGATCCTGGCGGCCAATGGACTGCTCTAAGACTCGAGAGTAATTGCTTACCAAACTCGCCTCTCAATACGTCCGTGGCATTGCGTGCCGTGTGGCATGTGGCACTGTCTTATTAAAACTATATGATAACCAAGTTCAATACTTACATTTTGGGCAAAAAATTGTGGGAATCATCTCACGGTACTTTGCTCCATTGACTATAACGTTGCGATTTTCATTATTTTTGAAAAAGTACGACCCACTGATACCGCCGGCCCACAAACCGCACCAAACAGTGCATTGGCAGCTCTTCAGACCGAATTCGGAAATATTGTTTGTTGACGTGCCTATTGAGTAAAAAATGAGCTTCGTTGCTGAAGAAAATTTTTAGATAAAAAATTAGTTCTTTATCCAACTTCTCTAGAGCCCATTCACCAAACAAACGACGTTGTGGTAGGTCATCCTGTTCGCTAGTTAGTCCATTCATTGTAAAATGGCAAACCTTACTGAGCATCTTTGGCGTTGACACATGATAGGAATCATGCGTGAGGTGCCAAACATTTTACACTGAAAAAAACAAATAGCGAAAAAAAACCGTTCTATCAAATATATGAAAATTAAATTGAGCTTTAAATAACAAAGTAGTAGATAGGATTGATTCCTTGACGAGGCCTAATTCGAGTACCTGGGCATTGGGATATTGATTGTAATTGTAAAGCTGATGAATTTTTCAGACAAGGAACTACTGTATGAATTTCTTAAAATAATCTGACTGCTACTCCTACGTAACATAATCTACCTTCCATGGGCCGTCAAGTGAAGCTAAAAAAAGTACGCACGTGCAGTACAAAATCGGTTAAGTACTTTTATTACTTTGCTTTGTTATTTAACGTACAATACTTCTGGCTATATTCTAACTTATGTTACTTCAATGAACGCCGACAAAATTGCAAAAAAAAACTTGAAATTGCGCGTTACCACCCAGCATCAGTGATGGCATCTAGGCTACATTTGCGTTGTGAAAAATATGCTTCGGTACACTCGACAAGTTTTTGGTACATTAAGTGTATAAAATTTTACTATAGGTACACAACAAAAAAAAAGTACGTTCGCCCTCTTAAAAGTACATTCCAAATATCGATTCACTGCATTTTCTCAAAATCTAAATGCCATCGCTGCTCAGCATAGGGAAGGCGTTGCCAACAGGAGTGCAATTTAAACAGCATTCTGTGTGCGGTCGGTCAATCAATTCGCTCGCTCTGGAGTGCGGTTGTGCTTGGTCACTGATACCACCAGTCCGTCAACAGTAGAACTGACTGTCAGCTTTGGCGGCACGATGCTTTTGTTTGATTGTCGATTGGCGTTGATCGTTAATCGTTTTGTCGTGGCGGCTTTTATTAAATCATTATTTACTTTTTTCCTGTCTGATGTACGGCTCTTTTTACGCGACATTGTCGTTTTTGTGGTGCTCTTTGTTTTTTCCTAAATTGCTAACTTTATTCGCTATTGTCTGTCCCCCAGTATTTTTTCGTTCAATGTGAGCGCGATTTGTTCAGGCGTGCAAAATGTTGAGGGCTCATGACGCTTGTGTAAAATCAGCGCAACATATGAGCTTTCTCGGTGCCGATGAACACAATGCGTTCCAAGATCAAAGACATTTTTAGTGAAAACAAAAATTAAAAAAAAATAAAATAATGCGTGACATTTAGTGGATTTTTCTCGGATATCAGAGGCTGTGACAAATTAAAAATATTTGTTTCTTCAGAGATTAAATTTTTTGTTTATACCGTCGCCCGAGTTCTGTTTTGCTCCATACGCCACTTTTTGATATTTTGACTTGAGAATTGTTCTATAGGTTTTGAAACATTATCTTTCTAATGCTGTTGCTGCAATAAATCTATCTATTTGAGTTTCTGAGTGTCCACTTTGCTGCATAAGCTATATTTTTAATTTTTTATTTATTATTTGCTCCAAAATCCAAATTTTGGTTTATGGAGCAAGTTTTATATAAAAAAAAAAGATTTGTTTTGTAGTTAATGTGTTTTTCGGACTAATTTTTTTTCTTTCAAGGCTCAAATTTTCTTTTTCGATACATTGTATGGAGCAAAAGAGAATCCAGGTGACGATATTTTGAAAAGCTCTGGTATAGTATGATTTTCTATTCACAAATAAAATTTTGTTTCCCGAAGTATCCTTTTAAATTTTTAATGCATTTAAAAAAAATAATAAATAAAAACCTACAGCGTTCATTCCACTTGAACTTCAAAGCTAAAAATAAGTACTAATTTACGCTGCTGTTGCTGCTAATAGAGACTTTTTGTATGAAAGACTACAAACAACTGTTCGACAACAAATAAAAAAAAATCCACTTTGAAAAACAATTAGCTTTTATCTTTGCCGCATTTAAAAAAAAAACCGCATCGCCGCATCGTATCTCTGCATTCTGCTCAAAAAACCCTACTCTTACTCACGCTGCTGTAGATTCGAATGTTGATTCTCTTACATCTTGCATGCAGTAAGATATCACGCAGATATAAAAGACTGATGGAGCTCTTAAAGGCGACGGCTGTGGAAAAGTGGTGTGCTAGAGATTAATGCATGAAATTTTCACAAAATATGGAATCATAAACACAAAACTAAATAGCACGAATTGCTTTACTCAAGCCTGTGCCTTTGTTAAATATTCAAGGTCAGAAAAAATATTTTAGTTTCATATTAACCTGGCATAAATTCAATCTGAGCAATAGTTGTGGATAAGATAATTTTTCATAATAAATATTAAGGTTGAGTACATAAATCACGACCGTATAATATTCAAGGTTAATGGCTAAAAATGTTTGTTTTTAATATCTATATCGCTTCTTATTAGTCGACCACTTGAGTCAGACAAAAGTTGTGCACAGATAGTCTGATTTCTATAAAAAAAAATTTCGTAATTATGTAACACAAGCCCGATATCGATAAAACATTAGAAAAACAAGACAATTTCGAATTATATTTGTAACACCGAATCAAAATCAAAAATATTTAATCTATAAAAGGTCACGTTTGTATTACATAAATTAATATCCGATGAAAAGAATGCGAGGCATCAGAAAAACCAACCTTCTCAATGGCAATTTCTCAATCTATAACTTTTGTACAGATTAGATCCGTATTCAGTTAAAAGCAAGTGAGATTGTAGCGAATTAGAAACTTTAATGGGTCCTTAGTGGCTACTGAGAAAAGTTTTCTGGATGTTATGAAAGTTGTTCAGCAAAACAGAAACAGAAAATGGAAGTTGCATCTGGACCATGAGCTTTCAGCAAGATTTACAACCGTCAATACTACATTGATTGTATTATTTTGATAATTCAGTAAAATAAATCTTATTTATTTATTTATATATTTATAATTTATAACTAGCAATTAAAAAATTAAAATTATAAGTTATAATATACTAAGCTCGAGCAGCTAGGGTTTTCAGCTTCATATAATTTATTACATACGTATCTAACTTATACAATTTTATTAATTATTTATAGAATTTATGAACCAATCCCCAATCATTCTTATACCAACAAGATAACGATCCCACACACACGGCTTGAGACGTTAAAATGTGGATATTATATAACACAAAATAACTTATAATGCCACCGCAAAGTCCAGACTTGAACCCTATCGAGAATTTGTGGTCGCATCCGGAGGATCGCATAAGAACACACCACATTTCGTCCAAAATCAGCCTAAAAAATGTTTTGCGAGAAGAATGGGATAAAATTACACCAGAATTTTGCCGTAAATTAGTCGCATCGATTCCCTTACGGTTAGCAGCAATTCATAGCAACAGAGGGTACCATACAAAGTACTAATTTTTTTACAAATATTCATCTAAGTTTATTGTAGAAGACATGAATGAGAAAATTCATATACTTTTGTGAAGTGAATTTTTTAAGTTTTTCAATAAAATGCATTGTTTTATCAAATGTGTATTTTTTTTTAAAGTTTTTGAAATGTGGTTTGTAAATTTAAGTTTCCTTTTATGTAATAGTAAATAAATATATCTGTTTTCATGAAAAACTTAAAACAAAATACTGTTTCTTTCAGTCGCATATCCAAATTCACAAACTTTCGTGAGTAAGTGTATATAAGGTTTTACATTTTTTTAGTATTTATGGAGGTATTGAAAATGTGTTACTACATGAGATGAAACAGATTACAACTTTTGAGGTAAATGTTTATTTTTTTAATGTTATCTATGATTTGGGTGGTTAGAAGTGACGTTGGAGTTTGGTTGTTGCATCTTTCAAGGATATGTTCTATGTTCATATTTGTGTTGCAATACTCACAGATTTTACTTATATTATAAATAAATGTTGGTATGACCTAATCTAAGCCTAGTAGATTTGGTGAGTTCTGGCCTTGTGATTGTGTCGTCTAACTTGAAATTCCCGTAATCATTTATTGATGTTTTATGGAAATTTATTAGTTTTTACCAAGATGAAGTCTTATGCCATATATCTATTTTGCGCCCGTTGATTATGTCTTTTAAAGTTTTGCTTAATCATTGGCATTGTAATTATTTGTGATGTGTAGAGGCGACTTGCAGGATAATTTAGCTACTTGGTCCGCAAATTCATTACCTGGCACTCCAGCATGTCCTGGTATCCAGACAAGCAAAAGCTTTGGAAATTCAATGAGTTTGTTTCCAATGTTATTTGGGTAGAAGTGATTATTATCTAAGTTTATTACTGATTCTGTGCATATTGCAAATTTGCCAGATTTGGATATTGCATAATTGGTGGCTCCGAAATTGCAATGATTTATGCAGTAAGAACAGAGCTGTGAAGTGGGAGAATTGCCGATTTTATGACCTTATTGTTAGTAGTGACGCTGTAGGCACATAAGTCGTTAGTTTTGGAGCCATCGGTGTATAGAAAGTTGTGGTTTAATATAGAATTTTTGAGCTCAAGAAAAAGTGCTTGGTATATTTTTGGTGAGATAATGGACTTCTCGAATGTATGTAGAGAGTTATTTATTGTGGAAGGGTCTAGAAGCCAAGGTGGGTTTTTATTCAAAGGTGTTGTTATTGGATTAAATGGGATTTGAAGCGAAGTGCATAATGTAATAGCCCTATTTATTACGGAAGGATTTTTTTGGTGTTTTTTTGCTACAATTGTTTGTTTGACTAATGCTGCTAAAAAAGTGTCTTTCGTAAAAAGTAGGTGTTTGAAAAGTTTTGCTGTTATCAATTCTCGCCTATTTTGAATATTTTTGATACTTGATTCAGAAAGCAAATTAAAAACTGGGGTGGTACGCAAGGCGCCTTATCCTATTGTTTAACAATGATTTGGGTGCAAACCCGAGGAAGGAAAGGCCAAAGTCTAATTTCGATAAAAATAGAGCTTTCGCAACATGGATTAAGGAAAGCGAGCTACATCTATATTTTAGGTTGACTATAAATTTAATTATACTGAGACGTTTTGAAAAAGAGTGGAATATATAGTCAATGTGTGCTTACCACTTATTTCTGTTGGTAAATATAATACTTAAGATCTTAAGGTTGTTAACGCGTTCTATCATTTCTGTGAATGTGTTTGCATTTGGAGATAGACAATTTTGCACCTGAGTATTCACTTCTTCTAACAGATTTTCCAAAGATGAAGAACTACTTTTTTTCTGTCTATTTTTGAAGTTATAATAAAATCGTTGGCATAAGTGCAAAATTTAATTTCTTTATGTAAAGAGATGATACCACATAGTTTGTTGTATGCTATCAGGAAAAGTATTAGCGCAAGAGGGGATCTTTGGGGTATGCCATTGTAGAGTGAAAGCGAGTTCGAATAAGTGTTGCCTATCCGAGTGGTAATTTGTCTGCGCGTCATAAAATTTCTAATGTAAATTATCATTTCAATTTATCAATCAAAGTATGTACGCCAATTCAATCACACGCCTACGCAAAGTCAAGTGCTACGATCGAAATGTGGTTTTTATGAGAAAGCTTAGCAGTGATCAAATGATCTAAGTAGATTAGAGCGAAAGTCACTGATTTGTCTTTTTTTTGGAACCTAGTTGACGACTATCAAGTACTTTGTTGGTTGTGGTAAACCACCATAGTCCATTGGCGATATCTTTATCAAGAATTTTGGCCGGACAAGAGTTAAGAGATATTTGTCCATATGATGAAATGGAAATTTTATCGGTGTTGGATTTGTGGATGGGGATAACTGTATACAGTTATGTACATGTACTTATCTTATAAGAGTGTGGAATATGACTGCTAAAAATGTTATTGTAATGAAGGAGAAGCCTTTGTTTAATGGATGGAGGTAGATTTTTGGCAATGGGATAGGAAATTCTTTCCCTTCCTGGCAGAAGCTATGTAGATAATATGTTTTTCGATAGGTTCTTCCTTTGAATAGGCTGTGTTGTTTATTGGGTTTGTTGTTGATTGAAGTTTGTGTGATTGAAATATTGCTGGAAAATTTGAGTCGGCTGATTGCTCTGACCAAGATTTTTTATACAATGTATATTAAAGTGGTTTTTAACTCCACAAAAGCGTCTTATGTTGGACAATAACTTTGATGTGTCTAATATTGGATTAATTTCAGAGGTGAAGAGGTTTCTTTTATTCGGGAGTATATTAGACCGCGAATGAATTTTTTCATCAAAATTTATTGCAACGCGTGAAGATATTGCTTTTCCACTTCAAAACCTAATTTATATTATGCGGATATCTCTTTTTTCACCGAAATGTCATGTATTGAAATTTTCCTATGTCGTATCCAGAATTTTGTTTTGGGGGAGCGGGGGGTTTTTTGGATGTGAGATTTTTGAAAACCTGCTGCATTTGTTTTTATTTTTTTAAAAGATATAATCTTTTCACAAAACCGTTCATAAAAAAACATGTTTCCAGTTTTAAGATTGTGTTATTTTTTCTAGCTAAGCAATCAAAGCTAAAATGCATATTTTCATTAAATCGTTTAAAGTTATTACATTTGCTGTCTTTGAGGTCCCGTAGAAATATTGCGGACATACTTTATTTGCATCAACTTGTAACTGGGTCTCTTGCTGCACCAGAGCTTCTTCATTACATACATTTTAATACTAATCGGAAAAGTACTCGTAACTCTAATCAATTATTTTATCAACCGGTTAGTAGAACTAATTATATGGCTAGAGCTCCTTTTAATCGTATGACAACTCTTATTAATAATTGCTAACATTAGCTTGTCAAAAGGTCAACTCAAGCTTAGATTGAAAACTAACTGTAGCTAAATTTGTAGCTTAATGGTGGTCTGTATTTTTATGTTTGTGTTGTCCGAGCCCCACAGCATGCAGGGTAAATTTTTTCTAACATTTACGCCTTGGACCATGTAAAATTACACATATAATTTTTTTAATATCTATATCACATGGTCTGAGTGGATATGTTGAGAAAGTGCGGTAAAGCTAAGAAAAAATTATAAAAAAATAACAAATTAATTGCATCTTTTTTTTCCATCTCCATTATTTATTAAAAAGCTTTTTACTTGATTTAAAGCTTCAAGCTAAAAAGCTAAGAAGGCTAATAGCTGTAGTAGCTAAACTCTATTATTATTATTAATTACACAGGCAATCAGTAAAAACAGTTTCTGAAGCCAATGTCTGACATGTCGATTCTTATGTATTTGGATACACTGAACTCGAATTCCATGTCCTTTTGGTTCCATCGCCCACGAGTTTTCCATAAAATCCCTATTTGGAGTCAATATTGCCCAAGAAAATACCGAAGCCAATTTTTTGCATCATATACCCCAGACATATCATTTCCGGATTATTTTTAACCGCTGAAAAAGATTTCATAGTTCATATTTGATTCTGCCTCTTCATTGTTTCAAAATAAGGTCTTATTTTGGTCATACTTGACCAAAAACTACCAAATTCTACTTTTTGTACCGAAAAATTTTTAACCGCAAAAAAGGATTCTGTAGTCCGAATTTGCTTGTGACACTTCAGTATCCCAAAAAAGCCAATCGACCAAAAAAATTCCAAAATATTTTAGCTTTCTATTTTGATTACTTATGGCTTTTGACTAAACTATTGTTAGAAACTCAGACGACGAAAACTTTAAAGTCTCCTGTATATTGCGTGGAGTAATGCTGATTCAATTATTTTTCCACAGCGACTCAATAGTGACTCAAATGCCCTCTCTAGCACAGTTTGTGGTATTGCTACCAAGGTGCGTGTTAAAGCTATTTGAATGGTACCAGTGTCTTCCAAGTCCTTTCAATTTCTTTTTTTTTTGGGAATATCACGAAATGATATGGTGTTAAATCAGGTGAATACGGTGATTAATTCAATACAAAGACTTGATTTCGTGCTAAAAAGAATCAGGATCGCAATATTCTGGTATAATTTGACAAATTCCCCCCTCAAAGGCTGTAATAAAAAAAAATGCACAAGTAACTTTTTGACCAGTTGGGACGAACATTGTACTGATTTTTGATGGAAATTATCAAATTTTTTCGGCTTCGTTCTTTAGCGATCGTCTACATTCTAAAAATTATTTATGCTATTCGAAATTCTTTAACCGTGATAGACAAGCATCCCCACAAGCTTTTGCATATTTGTTGTTTCAAGTTATGCGTGGAACAGGGCGTTGTTCCATATATTCAGAGTCTCCCATGTTTAGTAAAAGTGGCACCGTTCTTGGAGAAAATCGGCCGAAATTTTTGTTTCGCTCTATATTATCTTCAAACTAAGCTGGTTGGTGTAAAAAAAATTATTGTCAATCTAAGTAGGTGACCAACTTGTTAAAAAATTGCCATTTTCATACTGATTCTAAAACATAGGCTGTAGATCTTATGGATACAAAGACATTGCTATTTTGGTGCCAAAGGGGCTGTTGGCACTAAACTTAAATTTCAAACAAAATCAGGTCAACTTCAAACTTTATTTTGTTATTTCATGTATATTTCAACACGTTAACGAATTAGACTGATGAACAATATGTCATAAGGCTGACATACTTAAACCGATTTCAATTAAATATTTAGGACTTGTTCAGAAAAGCCCAACCTTTAGAATGACGAACAAGTCGAATTCATGTCGCTTCCATTTGCTGAGATTATACTTTAGTACCGAATTAGAATTAACATAATACTACTACACTTTACTATTACAGAAAAATACCCAAAAATTCAGTGGTATGTTAGTCAATGTGACTTGTGAGCTTGGTGATCACCACACATGCCACTCTCACTTCTTGATCCACTCTCACGGCTGGATTAATTTCAGTTTGACAAAAAAAAATCTACCTTTACAATTACATCATGGGTACTCCTACTTAACTAACAGCCCGTGCGCTCAGCGCTCTACACATTGTAGATCAACTGGTCAAAGATCTTAGTATTTATAGCACATTTTGGAGGCTCCAAGCCATGTACCCAAATCAGCTGACTTACAAATTTACATTGTTTATGTTTACAGAACACAAGTGCTATTGACTAAGCCGGGGAGCTAATCTACAAGCAGGCGGAGTTCTCATTTCCGAATTTTTTTAATTGCGAACATATGAAAGTTGAGCTCCGGGGAAGGAAAAATAAGAGGACACTTTGAAAACCCCTGTATTACGCTATTTTAAATAACTTAAGAATTAAAAAAAGGCGAAATGAGTTCTATAAGAGAGCTGATATTTTAGCTAAAAGAAATATGCAGAAACAAGCAAATGTAATTCATATTAAGCAGAATATCTTATGATAGCGATTTCACAAAAGAAATATTGATCTAAGAGCCCCCCCCCCCCCGCTACAAACAAGTCTGACTTTATTTGTGTTAAACACGATTCTTCGATGTGCTGACATTGGTGTCAGCCCAAGTAATCTGTCCTGACTCATTGAGTTACGCAATTAAGGAAATGTACGTTGTGACGAGTAAAGTTGGCAAAATTTGAGTACTGGGAAAACCTTCTTCATTGCAGTTTTCTAGGGCGTCAATTGCGCAATCTGAACGATCCATCATATGCAGTTCCTGCCATTTTTTTGCCGTAACTGAAGTTTTTTTAACAGCTTTAAAGGAGTGCTGTCCAAAAACTTCATATTACAATCAAATTATAATTTTTCAAGTTAAATTTGCCTATCCCACATACTGACGGTACTAAAATATGAATACAGGCAAAGACCGCAAAGTAGAATTCGCGGAAATTAGAATTGCTTGGTCACTATTTTATTTTGTGTACACAGTTTGGAAATTAGAAAAAAAAATTCTAGTTTTCGAGCTGAAATTTTTTAGCTAACTTTTGTATTCATCCTTCCAATTGCATTGATTATGTTCCAATTGATACGAAATAGACTCACCGCTTTAACGGTCATAAGCAATTTATAACATGACTTTTTTGATTATTATTTTGTGAAATTTCTAATTTTTTGGAAGGTGTTCGAGAAGTAGTGTGCGAAGTAGTGTCACGCCTTTATGTGAACTTCTTCGAACGAATTATTGTCGTGGGCAAAATGGAAAAAATCTATCAATTTTGGATATGGTCACTATTTAAAACATTCGTGATTTGACGATTAGGCTCTTGTCTAAGTAACGTCAAACGCAGACAACAACACCCATTTTTTTCAACACATATAAACTAAGTATCGCTATTAATTTTTTTAAATAAATTTCTATATTAACACTCAGTAACTGCGTACAATAAATAAATAACTAAGAATCTGTTCTCTTTACGAAAATGTATGTTGTAAGTACTTAAATTTCCTTTGTAATAAAAAACGCTTCGAAATTAGACAACATTTGGAAACTGGAGTTGACCAACATTTTTTTTCTAAATTTCGAGCTTTGCCTGCTAATCAGAAATCATTTTCCAAAACCGATGACTCTTTCTCAGACCTTTTTTTTACAAAATCGTTTTCACGAAATCGATTTTATATAGTGTCTATTCTTGACATAATCGTTTCTATATAGTGTCCGTCAAAATATTTCAGTGGGGGGATTCTACCCACCCCCAGATACGGCCCTGTATATAGTCGTCCAACAAGAGTTATCATTTCAAATCTAAAGAAAAACGCATTATTGGATCATATTTTTTGGGAAATGATGCTGATGTGACCGTTTCAGAGAATAGATTCTGTTACCGAACAATGTTGACAGAAATTTTTTCCGCCTCAAATTGATACTATGGACGTGGACGATGTTTATTTTCAGCAAGATGTATAACCACATGCCGCACAGCTGGTGAAACAATGACTTCATTACGGAACAAATTTCCTGAACGTCTGATTTCTCGAAATGGAGACTTCCAGTGGCCGCCAAGATCGTGTGATTTAGCAGCACTAGAGTTTTTTCTTTAGAACTATATTAAAGATAAAGTAGTACAAGAAAATATCAAAGCTGTTATTCGCGAAATACAGCCGCTGCTATTCGAAAACGTGATGGGAAATATCATCAATTGAATGGCTACACATATGTTGACATAGCGTAGGAGAACATTTGCAAAATTTGTGTTTGATTACTAACCGCAGAGTTTGTATTTGAGATTAGAATAAAAATATTACAACCTTTCACAAAAATATTGCGTTTTTACATTGCTTTAAAATGGTACCTCTTTTTGTACGATCCTTTATTAAAAACTTTGTCGATTTTTGAATCGCATACCTAAGCTGACCATACGTCCCGTTTTGAACGGGACTGTCCCGTTTTCAAGCTTCCTGTCCCGTTGCCCCGAATGAACACAGAACCGTCCCGTTTTCACAAAATGTTTCAATGAATTTTAAAATCTGTGATATTTCGAGCGCAAAACGAAAAGTCACGTCGGTGGGGGCATTCGAAATCTGTGTTTGAAATCGGCACGGGTGAGTTCACTCAGATAACTATTATGGTTAACCGTCTCTTAAATACCCGTTCATGTCGTCAAAAGTACAATCTAGGATTGTTACCATGTAACAAATATTTGAAAATTAACCATTTTTTTTGAATTAAAGCTTACCTAAATTACGACTAACCCTCGGAGTCCGAAATTTGGAAAAATTTTTCTATTATTTTTAGGTATATATTAAATTAAAGGCCAACATTTTTTTTTAATTTTTCAAACTTAAAACGAATAAAAATAATATAATATGAACATAATATCTCGAGTATCAAAATCAGCTGTCAAATAGACAATTGACCTCAAACCTAATATAATTGAGTATCTAGCCAGACTAGCCAATAAATGTTAATTTCTTTATATTAAAAAAAAAAATTATTTTGAAAATTCGATCTAAAGGGATATATTGGAAATACAGTAAGATTTGCGCTCTCTAGCCATTTTTGAATAAAAAAATCGAACATGCAAATCTAATAGAGATACCTACGTGGAATGAGGTTTAAAAAGTTTTTTTGATTGAGCAACCAATAATCAACATTGAACAACAATCAAGATTGAGCAATTTTTGATTTTGAATTTTCACTAATTTTAAGATACATCACATCCCAAAAAGTTGCAGATTGAATGATCAGAATGTGGCAACTGGAAATTAACGGGTGGAAGGAAGTAATAAATTATGTCCTTACACATCAACTGGTGCTATCGAATCTTATGTGGAATTAATTTTACGAGTATGTTTACCGGTGGAAAGAATGTTTTCGGTGATGAATAAAATATGGACCAGCAATAAAACACAACTTGAAGTTGCAGTTGCAATGGCTTCTTTAATTATCAAGAACAACGTGAACGCCGTTTTGATGCAAAAAAAACTTACAATAGCGCGTTGACAGTGGCTGTAAAAAAAACGTGTGCAGTTCACACGCGATAGAAGTGAAACCTTCAGGAAACTAAACTGCGAAAGAATGTTTAATTAAAATTATAAAAGTTGACGGGATCTAGAATAGGTTCAACAAAGCTTTGGTAGTTAATCAGCGAACTACTTGAAAAAAAAAACAAATCTTTCCACGCTTATACCTCAGCTTTTTAGTTAACCGATCTAGAAGTTTTAGTGCACTCGACTCAATGAGTACTTTAATTTGATATATCATTTACTGCTGTAGCTATTCTAAATTCTAATTTAAAAATGCGTTTCATGTTTTGCGTTTCATATTTGCGTTTTAATATACAAACTTAAGTAGGATAAACTTAAAACTTTTCATACCTATCACATATTCCAAAATAAAATTTTTTCAACTTTCAATATACATAGCTTGTTTCCGTTTGCTTTGCTGTTTAAGGACCAATATTGAAAAGTCCGCCACAACTGTTCTTTTCCGGAACAACCACTTTAAATTCGAAAAAAAAAATAAAGTTTCGAACAAGTCTTCATTCTTATTTCTTTAAAGTTTATCAAACACACAAGGATACTCCTTTTTACTTTACTGCGCGATGCACTACCCAAGAATACCTCAAGTCAATTACTGCAGCTTCTACTGAGGTATACGCTCACAGAACATTTTGCGAAAACATATGCTGCACAAATTGTTAACATGTGCTGCCAATTTCACATGATTTCAATAAATCACTTTTTAAGGTGCAAACCAGCAGATGAAACTAAAGGAATAACTGCGACTGCAAGGAGCAAGAGACAACAACCACCGAGCAGCAATAACCAGCAAAAAGCAATAAAGAGCGAAAGTTATCAAGATAACAAACAGCGACCGATACCCAGAACGAGAACAAGTGGTGGCAACAACTGGCTGCAGTCAACAAATGATTCATATTTCTATATTGCTGCAATATTTTTGTAATGCAGCAGCGCACACCTTCGCTGGGAATGGGGCAACGCAAGGTTGGTTGGTAGTTGATAGAAAGTTGAGGAATCGAGCAGCTAAGTTGCCATTGTTGCCTTATGTCTAATAAAGACATTACATGAGGCAGGCACGTTGTTGCAATAATTCAAAATGCTGTACATAAATGGATGCACATGGAGGATTGCAACAGCAGAAGCTGAAGCGAGCCACATCAGCGACAACATCGTACACAACGGTATATTTTGACAATTGAACTGCGCAGATATTTCAACGACAAATACAAAAGGAAATTTGCTGGTGCCAGGAGAAAAACTAAAACTTTTTGTTTCTCAACAACTTCATATTTGATGCAGATGGATAGGTTTTGGTATATATGTTTCTTATAGTTTGTGGAATGTTCTTAGCATAGTGTCGCTTGGAAAAAAATGTCGATTACACGCTCCCATATAACAGAAATCAAAGTCTTCCTCCTCATCAACTATTTGACGCAGATGAATGAGACTTGGTACATACCTATGTGCACCGATCCAAGTAGCTATATAGGACAAGATAATATTATGAGTTTCTAAAAAAATCGTACAATCATTTGATTTAAAATTATATCGGAACATTTACATGCCTACTAAGAATGCTAAACACAACTGTAATTTGAAATGCAAGTAACGTATGAACGTATACGGTCTATATGACCACATTAAAGCTTCCTTTCAATGCTCACTCCATTTCGTTTAATGTAAACAATCGTATCAAGTGACACTATTCCATTTAGTTAACGTTAACAATTCATGCCTCGAATGACGAAGCCTAAATATGCAACCTCAGCTTAACCCATATCAATGAATGACTTGAAATACTTCTGCTTTATGATGAAATTGAAAATGGAATAATTATGCTTTGATTGCTAAAAATATGGAATGAGGATTGGAAGCAACAGCAGCTACTTTATGTTTAGTTTAAGATTTAAAAATCAGAAATAAAATTACACTCGAACCAAAAAGTAATCTTTTCACTTGCATCTGCTCATAGTCGCGTGCTACAGTCGCGGTAGTTTTCGCCTATCGACAAGTAAATCTCGTTGAAATTTTCTTTGATTAAAAATATTCATATTTAATTGAACAATATCGTTTTGAGCTGTGCAGAAGTAATCAAATCAGATAATACTTTGAGCTACTAAGTCAAACACGTCCACCAAGTTTATTTCTTAAATCATTTTTTTCACCATCTAATAGATCTAATAGGCAGCTAAACTGTTGCACAGTGGAATTGTGTGGCCATAAATAGGAAGAAAATGCAAGTGCTAGGTATTGAAAATCTTTTAAGACAATAATCGTCAGAAATACTTAGAGAATGAAAAAAAAAACTATAAAAAATGTAAATTTGTATTGAGTTTAGTGACTCAGTGGGCTCATAGTTGAACTTTGTACCTCAAAAATGTTCCATGCAAATTTCTATTAAGGCAATAGTTAGATATTTCGCTCTAGTTAACTTCTTTGAAACAAAATGCAACAATGTAGCGTATTAGCGCAAAGTACATTGTTTCCACTTATAAAATTTACTTATTTTTTTTTTAAAGCCTTTATATGAATTGTGCGAGGTTTTCAAAAATTAGAAAGAAAATTGGTAAAAGTGGAAAGTTTGCAAACTTTGACAGAAAAAAAAAGAAAAATATGTATCCCCGGATTTCTGGAAATTTTTTATATATAATGTGAGAAAGTATGGTTTGCTAAAAGCCAAAGTTTCAGCTGCTTTTTGTAGCAGCTCTTGTTTTTATGATTATTTTTCTACTGCAACATTTGAAGGAAAAAATATTTTTATTTCTTCACATTTTGTAAGGATTTACAATAATTTTATCAATTGTGTGAAGGAAGTTACTTGAATTTGGAAAAAAGTCTCTTAAGCAGAAGGAACCAGATAAGGGCTATTTTTTCTCTTTTGATCTCCCTTGGGGAAAAGATGTGAAACCAATGCCTTTCAAAAACAACAGTTAGGCTTTTGAAACTGGTTTTCTCCAATAACTTGGAAACTATACATGATATCGCAGAGCTTGTAACATTTTAGAAATCAGCATTGCTAATTAAATGGGAATTGATACAAAAGGTCTCAGCATCATCCAAACTTTGTATGGGAGGTAGGTTTAGTAATGCATAAGACGCAATTGCACAAATGCAAAATAAATATTTGCTTTTATTTAAAAGTGCAATTTTTAATTCCAATTTATTTCACCTTAAAAACATCTGTACCATATTTCAAGAGTCTATCGCAATTATTACTATATATAGCCGAAGTTTCATACAAACCCATCCACTGTGTGCGGTTCTGAGCGGTTAGTCTAGTTTAAAAAAAGCTTATCGAACTCTCCTTAAAATTCTTTATATAAGAGTCCATAGAGATACCTTTGAGATAGTGAACTTAAGACTCTGGAATTTTTTCTTTCATTTGAAGCTAAATTTATGATGCTCCCATAAATTTTTATATGAAAACTCTTAATCGACCTAGAGCGACTTCTGAATGTTCGAATTTTCTTGGAGATTGATTTATTTTGAAAATTATCATGTGAATTTGCAAAAAGAACACCCATCTATACATATACTCAATCAACAGTAAACTTGGCAATGGACCATTAACTCTAATGCCAGAGGCATATACTTTGTTTGAAATTAGTTTTTATATTATTCTTCTTTAGTATGTGATATCTTTCGATCATTTGACTTTTTTTGGAAAAACAATCTAAATTGATTTTGAAAAAAAAAAAAACAACATTCAGCTATATTCGCAAAACATGTAGAAAACGACCTTGAAGCCCTGTTCACAATCATTTACAGTAGGTATTGTTCTTCCTTAAATACTTGGCAAATGTCGGTTCTTAGTTTTGCCTTAAAAGTCACATAATCGTACATAAATACTTAATAATTAGCCTTTGTAAATTGAATAAATATTAGAGAGTTTTTTATTTATCTGGATTTTGTGTGCATTTGCATCGCTCAAACAATGTTCTGTTTTTAATTGTTAATAGAGTTATTAAAAAATGTTCATTAAAATAACATTATATCAATAAATAAACCATTAGATTACATAATACCAAACCCAAAACTTTTTGTAGTTTCACTTGTTTTCAATTTGTGTTCAGAATAATGTCTACTCATAACACGTTCTTGCTGTTGATATTCTTAACAATTGGTGCTTACCAAAAAAGTGCTTTAGGCGAGTTAAAATTTACTAAAATGGATTGTACAACATTCGATAAAACCTATGCCACTTTTAAGACCTGTAGCGTAAGAGGACTGCCACGTCAAGGTGTTATAATGAATGTTTACGTAAAACTTTTGAAAACACCAATTTCGAATATCACCGTAAGTTTAAAATTTGTAGTAACATTTTTGCGACTGTAACAAAACTTTGAAGTCAATATACATTTTAGGTCAACATTTCTTTGCTGAAGAAAGCTAATGTTCGTGATTATCGTCCATATTTTTATAATTCCACCACAGATTTTTGTGCTTTTCTGCTCAATAAATCAAAGTATCCATATTTGGACTCTATCTTCGGTGCACTCAAAATGAACTCCAATATCAATCATAGTTGCCCATTCGACGTAAGTATATAAGTTATAGAGTCCAACAACATAAAAACAGGTAGCAGCTTCAAAAATGCACAAAATCGTCAGATCAAGATTTGTCAAAACTGTGACCAATTTTGACTAATGCGGGCAGCTGACATATTTTATTGACACGTTTTTCTTAAGTGAAACGTATCTTGTTTGTAAGGACAATAAAGTAGAACAATATACTTAGTTAAGATACTTATATATGTATATCGATTCTATTTAGTAGTAGATACTTTTATTGTAAAGTTTTCTTTATTCAACAGCATGATATTATTGTGAGAAATCATTCTATAACCGGTGCTGTTCTTAATTATTTTCCAATTCCTAATGGCGATTATCTGTTTAATGTGAGGTTTGCTGCCTACAATATCTGGAGGGCTGAATTGAATGTTTATTGGATAAAGTTCGATAAATACGGCCTTAATATAAGAAAAGAGCGTGTGTAAGATTTCAAAAATAAAGTTTATATATTACACTTGAAATATCCACTTTTTTGTTTTGTGTACATGTCGTTAAGAATCCAAGCTATCCAAATGATTACAAATACTTTAACGCACTACAACAATCTTATGAATTTTTAAGTGACAATGATTTGATGGCGTTTGGTGCAGCCATAAGGACTCTAAAGAGAAATTCTCCTACAAATTTACATCCTAAGTAGAATTAAAAATGCAGTGACATTTCTCGGTATTCTTAAAGCCATGAAACGTTAAAATTTTGAAATATGTTGGTGTAAAGTACCTAAAAATTATGTGTTTTTTTCTACCTTCGATAGTACAGTTCTTTCTCAACATCATCCTTCCTTCATCTTTGATGTTTCCTCCTAAAGCTATGGACGTTTAAGATGTCCTCAGTTTGAAACTGTTTGGTTAGTACTGTTGGGCTATATTTTAAACTAAGAGGCATCGGTGTCACCTCGAAAATATGAGAAAAGAGTCTTCGTTTCATAAACTAAATTTTTATCGCAACAGCACCTTAAAAAAACACAAAAAATATTTGAATCGCCCTGAATTAGGTACATATGCATTAGAGGCATGCATGAGTGCATTGGAAACGATCATCAAACCATAACCATAACGGGCAACTTTCCAGTGGGTATTATACTCTTCTACTGCAGGGGTGTGTTCGGCCTGTGTCAAACTTTATTAGAAGCATCGTCAGGCCCGTACCAACACGACTTTGCGTGGGTGGTCAACAAATTTTACTATATTTAACGTTTTCTTTGAAAATTTTTCATTTCTCAACCAACTATTCAGAATTCGGCAAAAAAATATATACAAAAGAAATTCCTTCCCGGTTTTGTATGTAATTGGAATGTGTTTTTATTTTGCGAAGAGTAAAACCAACGGCCTTAGAATCAAGGGAAATACGATTTTTTCTTATGATGCGCATTGGGGTATTCAATAATTACGTAAACCCTTAAGCCTATGGCTCTGCCTTTTTGAATTTAATTAGGATTTTCTACATTATTTATTTAAATTCATAGAGAAGTTTTTTGAATCTTAGAAAATGAAAATGAATCGTCATAAGAATTGAAAATTAACTAGTAAAGGTGTTACCTTCGGCCAGGCCGAAACTCACATACCCTACACTGCAATGTAATTACTTTTTAATAAATGTTAAAAAAATGTTGAAGACGTTGAATAAGACGAAAATAATGTAAAAAGGTTCAAAAATGTTGAAAAGTGTTGGAAAAAACTGAAAATGTTGAAAAAATATGAAAACCATTGAAGAAGTTGAAAGAAATTGAATAAGTCAAAATATATGAAAAATTTATGAAAAAGTCAAAAGAATAAAGAAAACGTCGAATGAAATTGAAGGGGAAATACCTTGCCTTCCGCCCACACTCTATGTAAATATACCCAAGTCCATTTTGAAAAAAAGTTGCTGCGATTTTGATCAAAATTGGTGATTTGGTGAATATGAGAACAACATTAAGATTTGGGCTAGGTCTTAAGTTTGCAAAGGCTCTTAAAAAGGCGTGGCATAGCCCTAAATTTTAAGTTTTATGACGCCATTGCTCGTAAACTGTGCAAGATATTGTGATGAAATTTGGTACACAGATACAGATCTTGTGAATTTTGAATTGCGCATAAAGTGGGCGGAATTGTAAAAGTGGGCGGGGCATTTCTTAACAATTAAAAAATTGGATTTCGTATAACTCCAAATTCGCACATACGATTCTCATTAAAATTTTAGGGATGATACCACTGAAAGTAGTCAACAATACAAGCCACGTCAATATACTGAAAAATTTATTTTAAGGGCGTGGCATAACCTAGAATATTTATTAACGTTATAAAAAGAGAACTAACAACGCAATCGTTATGAAATTTAATATGGCGGATACACTTGCTAAAAGGTGTCTTTTTGCAAAGTTTTGGCACAATTGCGCCGGTGGGTGTGTTACCTCCCATATAAGCGAAATACGTTTAATGCTATAGATCAAGGGTCGGCAAAGCAATACTAGCAGAAATGTGTGAGTATTAGTGAGCATCAGTGAGTTTACACTGGAGAATTTTATTTAGTAGATTTTAGATTTTTCAAAGCTTATACACTTTTTGAAATTATTAGACACTTTTGTATGATCAATATTTTTGATTATTAAAAGATTTTCTGACTTTGGTGGTTAAAATAATTTAAAATGTTGCAAAATTTTATGTTTTGTCCAAAACATCTTCAATGTCAATATCAAAACTGCAACATTTTATTTGTATTAGGTTTTCGAAGTGTTCGTCAACTAAGCGGTTCCTTTGCTTTGTTAATAAGTTTTTTAGTGTAGAAAAAGACGATTCACACCAATATGTGGAACCAAACAAAAACTGAAAGTCGTAACTCTTAAACACTGTATTAAAAATACTTACTTGCTAAAAAAAAGTCTTATATACTATCTTAAAATTACTTAATGTCTAAAAAAAAGTAATTAAAGTAAAAGTAATAAGTTTATTTTGCAAAGTAAAGAAAAAAATAGATCAAAGTTTACAAGCTAACGGAATACAATATTCATACAGTGTACGCGTGTGACAAGAAAATAAAGCACAAAGAAACGTGGTACTGCTTGTTCAACAGTTGCATAAGAACTGATCTGATATTTATTATTCTCTTTTGTGGTATACGTGTAGCTCTGCTACTCATGAGTAGCAGAATGCCGATGGCTGCTATAGATAGTGTGCTATGAGAGTAATCTTCATAAAATTTTGTGTAGAGGTGTCGGTTACTATAAGCTTCAGAATTAAATGAAACTTGACAAGATTGCATCAGTGGGCGTGGCACCACCCTCATTCACATAAAGTCGTAAGTGCTATTTTAAGTGAACTATTGGAGGAATCGATCTGGAATTTGATGTAAGTGGTTTACTGGGTAATAGGTATATATGAATCAAAAGCTGGCGAAATAGCATCAGGTGGCGTGGCTCCTCCTATACAATTAAATACCTTAAGTGTCATAACTATCGAAATCTATGAGCAATCATACTGAAATTTGGTGTAAGGGGTTTGTTTATAAAAAGCTATTTCTGGATCAAAATCGGAGTGGATTGTACCAGTGGGTGTGTCACCGCCCTAAATTTTAGGAATAATTACGGCACATATCGCAAACTAAACAAGCTATTGTGCTAAAATTTGGTTTGATCATGTTAATCACGGATATCATTTATTGAAACAAAAGTGGGCGGAATTGTAGGAGTGGGCGTGACATATTTCGTGTTTTTCATTGCTATTCTATTTTTTTCAACATTTCCCATATTCTTTTGACATTTTCAGTTTTATCCAACACTTTCCAACATTTTTGAACCTTTTTACATTATTTTCGACTTATCCAACCTCCTCAACATTTTTTTAACATTTATTTCAAAAATGCTTTTAATGTAGTGTAGGGTATGTGAGTTTCGGCCTGGCCGAAGATAACACCTTTACTAGTTTTTTATCTCACTTTCACATTTTTGCTTCACTGCTAAGATCTATAGTTTTTTCCACTACGCTTTAACTTCATCATTATGTATTGTCATCATCACAGAGTGTGGAGAAAAATTTTGCCTCATCATTGGCTTTCAATTAACCTTCTGCCGACCGTAGCAAAACGAAAACCCCTACAATATTTCGAGTATAGCAACTGATCTCCTGGACCATTTCCTACACCTTTGCACCGTTGTAATGTTAGCGGCACGATCGTTGTGATCGATACGCTCCAAAGTCAAATACAACCCAAACACCGCAATAGCAATTACTGATGTTCATTATTTTTGGCAGCTGCAATTGTTGTTGACGTTGATCGCGGTTTTACTGACAGTTGAATGTTGCACGATTGAGTACGCAACAAAGTTTCAACTTTTTTTCGCTTTTAAATTTATTACTTGCAGCGTAATTTTTTTCTTTAATTGTTTAATTTAATTTAATTCATTGCTATACAGTGAAATTTATGAGTCCTAAGCTTAGCTGCTGGGATATAAGGAAAGTGATAGTTGTGTAGGCCTTCAAATTTTTAGAACTTTGAGTATCATACGAACTTTGACCTATCTAAGCATTTCCACAGAAATTGTCATTTTAGCTAGCCTCGTTTTCGATTTGTTTTTTTTAGCACTTCCTTCAGCCATGGTTTTTCTTGAAGCTAAGACTGTCTCGAATTAATGTTCAAGGTCGAACAATTAATATTCAGAATTTTCGAATTGCATTTAAAGTATGAATTATGTGCATCTATTCATGTTTTTTAAAATGTAGATTTATTTGGTTTCCACGCTGTAGTCAAAAAATTATTGAGATTGAAGAAGAGATATATGATGCTTTTTTATTCTACGTCAAAACGAAGAACATATGCCCGAGTAGAGGTCAAAAGGTGCAATAGAACCGGATACATTGCGTTTTGAAGTTAAAATAATAAACTGTACATGTTTTTATTAATTTTTATTTAGATATAATGTATGTGTAAAAATATGGTTAAAGAAGAAAAAAAAACATCTCATTTCGTGCGAAATTGGTAAAACTGGTGGTTCATGTTCTACTATTTGTTAGTGTTGTTTTTTATGTTTAAAAAATATTTTGGAATACTTACAACGTTATTCTTTTAAATTTGAAACTTATTCGAAGTTGTTAAGTAGGCTGATTTGCTCTGTCCATGTAAAAGTCTTTCGTAATACAAGCAGCACAAGTCGGTATTTTGTGTTCTTTCAATGCTACTAATCGTTTTTTATTATCGAACCATGCGCTTCAGGTGGAAGTTATAAAGCTGAAGCTGGAAAAGACAGGACTCAGTTGCGGTTAGAATCATTTCTAGAAATGAAAACTTCCGTCGCTAATCAGGTGGTGCACCGTCGTTCAGTAAGTCTTATAATCCAAAAGATATATTTAAAAGTAGCTTATCAGGTGAAATGTGCGACAATATTTTGAGATCAACAAATAGGAAAGTTGCAACAGCTACTGATGACTGTAATAAAAGTCTATTTGGAAAATATACTGATGCCAGTAAGCGACTGAAAAACAAAGTTTTTATCCATTTTTCTGAACAAGAAATGAAAGCATTTCCTGGCATCCTTTTCTGTTGCGGTGTATATAAGTGAAACACTGAGCATTTAGTAGAACTCTGGAAAACGAAACATTTTTCTCTTATTACTGCAATGTCACACAATAGGCTTAAAGTGTTCCTTCGCTTTATACGATTCGGCAATGATGCAACTCGATCTGTTCGTTTATCGACTGAAAATAAGGTTGCTATTCCTGATATTTGGACTATGCTTGTTTCTAATATGAGCAATATTATCGGACGGGTGGACCTCCCAAATTTGTTAATTTATCTTGTTGACGTACCTGTTCATCTAAAAATTCGCCTCGTCACTGAAGATAATATTTTCGCTCGCTTCCAACTGCTCTAGGTTCCAGTCAGCGAACACATGGCGTCGTTTTCCTGTAGCTCCTGGGTCAGTGCCAGATGCAAGTCCAAGTCCTCACGCGGTGACTTTCAATGGTGATTCCTCTTTTGTGACGGAAAAATAAACAAATAAAGTTAACAACTGATAAGACAACATGACCGCCAGGTGTATGACAATGTGCACCTAAAGTATCAGCAGTAGAGTGAAGTGAACACAAAAATTAGTAAAATTTAAATTTTGATCTTGTAACTATGTATATATATAGTATATTGCGGGTCACCGCGAGACAAATGAACTGACCGATTTGAGCCTCTCCTGCAATTTTTGTCATTATACATATTCACTCCTATGATAGGAAGAGTCTTAGAATTTGGTGCTATAATGCGTATTGTCGATGTTAAGCAGCTCGCAAAATATGGACGGGATTAGACAACGAAGCATGGCACATTACATGCAGCAAAAACCCTTTAAGTTACAAATTTTGGCTACTATGATAGAAATTGCTTAAAAATTTGGTACAAGAGAGTATATTGTCTATGTTAAGAGCCTCATGAAGCTTTCTTTACAACAAAAACACTTTAAACTCTATATCTTGGCATCTATACCACTATACTTATGCCAAGTTGTGTAAGGACTGCGTAAATTGTAGGCGGTGTTGTAAACGAAAAGTGAGCGGTCAAAGCCGCAGCTGGTTATTAATGAAACAAAGTTTTCAAAACTTATAAAATGTAGGTTAGGTAAGGTGAGAGTGGCAGGCAGTTACGAAAAACCGACTCACTTAGACCAAATGTGGTCCATTGTGATACCACAGGGTATCTGACTATACCCTCTCCTTGAACCAACCAGTATTCGTAATGAAACTAAATAGCAGACCTATACTAACATGTCGAAGGTCATCCAGGTCATCAAATAAAAACGATTCAAGAGTCTTGTGGCGTTTTCTAGGAAGCGCGGGACAGGAGCAGAGAAGATGTTTAATATTTTCCTCTTCCTCCACATCTCCACAACTTCTACAGAAGTCAAAGGACCTAACACCTAATCTCTCCGCATTTCTGCCGATAAGGCAGTGTCCAGTTATCAGTGCAACAACTGACAAGACACTATGTCTAATGCGAGAAATTAGTTCTGACGAACGCTAAGCATCCCATTTCGGCCAGATCTGTTTAGTTAAATTACAAGTTGCCCCTTGAGTCCATCTTTTGTAAGCCTTTTTTACCCTTTCTTCTTTAAGCAGAAACTTGCAGGTAGCAAGTAGCATGCCAACACCTTCCTTGTCCTGAGGAATTTGTGCAGTAATCCCCTGCCTAGCGAGTTCATGAGCTTTGCAATTACCGTCAATGTTCCCATGCCCAGGCACCCAAATGAGGTGAATGTTTAAATGTTGAGCCATCTCGTTTTGAGACGAGCGACATTGTTGGGCCACTAGTGAGTTAAGGAAGACTGATTCTAGAGATTTGATAGCAGCCTGACTATCTGAATAAATGCTTATACCCTTTTACATACAATATTCATCCTCAGCCAGGATACTAACAAATCTATCGCTATGATCTCCGCCTGAAAAACGCTACAATGACCTGGTAGCCCCGCAGCAATTCTTATCTTCTGTTCCTTAGTGTACATACCTTGATTAATTAGCTTGGAGCCATCGGTGTAGAAATTAATGTAGGATTAGACACTGACAGACTATAATGACAAGTGGGCGATAACCTTAAAAGGCATTTCACGGACAACATTTAAATAAGAAAACAGGGAGACAACATTTTAAACACAAATTGGACGAAAGTTGAACGAAGCGTGGGATAAGAAAAAAGACGTTAGATTAGAGAAAGGACTGCTGAAAAGAAGAGCTATTTTTGAAGAGCTAAGAAAAATAAATTTGAAAAGCAAAAAGATATGTGAATATTAAAATTAAATCAAAAATGTACAATTACTCTGTAACTTTTAATCGTAATAAATAAAGTGAAATTAATATAAAAAACTACAATTTGTGGGCTCGTCCGAGATCTGTACCCAAAAGTGTTGAAATTGAGCCAAGAACAAGTGCAAAATACTGTAGACACCATTAGAACTGATGCTACTCAAAGAACAATAAATAAAGTTAATAAATTAAAATCTATCAACGTTGGCGAAAATTATTCAAAGCTACAAAAAAAAGTTGAAAATTTTGCACCGCCACGAAAAACATAATTCTGTGAAAAGCTGAGATAAAAGCAGTGCAGCAACATATCAGAGCAATACCAAGTTCAACGAAAACTGCAGCAGTGTACGAGAAGCGGCACAAGTTAGAAGCAGAAGAGCGCAATAGTAGCAGTCGAGTTGAAACTGAATGTCGAAAGCGAAAAGAGAAAACCCAGACCAGAGAACAAGATAAGTGGAAACAAAAACAACCCTTATTTTAGTGCTTATGTTAAAATAATTTGTTTTGTGACAATTTGGAAGCTGTAACAAGCAAAGATCAATTTTTTGATTCTCGAAAATTTTTATAATAAATATTAATATGTAATAAGAAGTATATTGTTAAGACGAAAGAAAAACATTGTAAAGAAGTAAAGACGAAAGAAGAATATTATAAAGACGAAAGAAGAATATTGTAAAGACGAAAGAAGAACATTATAAAGACGAAAGAAGAATATTGTAAAGACGAAAGAAGATTATTTTAAAGACGTAAAGACGAATACTTTAGAAATAAACAAAAGAAGAGTAACTTAGTTACGAAGCAAAATTGAAAATAAAAGGAGTAAATGAAAGATAATTCTTATAAAATTTTTTGAAAGGTTGCGACGAAATTTTTATGACAAAATGGACGCTTCACAGGTATTAGCATTGAAGGTAGACGAGTTGCGTCAGAAGTTAAAAGATTTAATGTTGCCGACTAAGGGACGGAAAAGTGAACTTCAGAATAGACTACTGGTACACTACCATTTAACTGACAATGATGATGAAGAGGATGAGAATGAGGATGAGGGAGGAGACGAAATCTCCAATTATCAGGAAATTAGTCAAGCAGACAATAGGAGCGTAGTAGTTGCGACCGAAAGAAGCTTGTTTACGCTAAAAGATATACAGGAGAGTATGTCTTCATTTTCGGGTGAAGACTCTACCGATATTAGTCAATGGTTAGAGGAATTTGAAGATAATGCTCTTACTGTGGGATGGAATCAGATACAATGCTTTGTATATGCTAAACAGCTTTTAAAGGGCGCAGCTAAAACGTTCATTCGTAATCAACTCGGTGTGCGTGACTTTAGATCCTTGAAAGTGGCTTTGAAAAATGAATTTGGAATTAAATTATCACATGCAACGGTTCACCAGTTGCTCAAAGATAGACGGCATAAGCCAGAAGAGACATTGAGGGAGTACCTTTATAAGTTGCAAGAGCTTAGTCGTACCATAAGCTTGGATGATGCGAGCATAATTACATATTTTATTGAGGGTATAAATGATAATCGACAGAATAAAGCCACATTATACCAGGCGACAGATTTAGTTCATTTAAAGACTCTAATTCCGGTTTATGAAAAAATTCGTGGCACACGGAAGCAGCTATCGAACTATGGGGAAGTCGGGTCTGGTCCAACGCAGATCAAGAATTCGTATAAGAACTTTAGGAGTGCAAGTAGCCGCAGATGTTTCAATTGTGGTGATGAAACACATCTAGCTAGACAATGTACAAAAAAAGACGTTAAATGTTTCAAGTGCGACCAATTCGGGCACCGTTCATTTGAATGTAAGGTTAAAAAAGAAAATTTTGCGTCAAACCCGAGTAACGTTAACACGTTGTATGATTATTCAAAGAATCAACAGTATGAAGGCAAGAGAAATTGCCAAGTTATTTCAATCAAAAGAAAGCCGATTTTATGTCTAATTGACAACGGCTCAGACGTTTGTATAATTCGAGAAGATGTGTTGCAGTCAATGGGTGGTGCGATATTACAGGAAGATATACGAACACTGAAGGGTTTTGGTGGTACAGTTTTAAAAACAGTAGGCTGCGTTGTGATGCCGGCAAAGTTAGATGAAGTTTTGGTAGATTTAAATTTTCATGTGGTAAAAACTGCAGATACCGATTATTTTGCAGTTATTGGGAGTGATGTAGCTGATGTAGTTGAAGTTGTTTTAACAAAGAACGGACCAAAATTTAAAAACCCAGATACAGAAAAGACAGATGATTTCTCAAATTTCGAAGTAGCACGTAAAGGCAATGAGGTGTTTGCTAGTTTGTGTGCTTTGGCAGACGTTGAATTTTTCGAAAGAAAACAGGTAGACTTAATGCACTTACCCGAACATCAATTTATAGAAGTCAGACATCTAATTGATAACTACGATCCTAAGCGTCCCATATCTTACCCAGTTGAGATGAAAATTATTGTCATTGACGATCACCCAGTATATTTGAGAGCGCGCCGTATTTCACACGATGATCAGGTCTACGTTGATGAAGAAATTAAGAAGTGGTTGCAAGAGGGTATCGTGCGACCCAGCACATCGGAATACGCGGCGCCAGTAGTTTTGATACCAAAAAAAGATGGGACCAAGCGAATTTACTTTGATTATCGTAAATTAAATGAAAAAATAGTAAAAGATCGTTTTCCCATGCCCTTAATGGAGGATGTTCTTGATAGGTTGGCTCAAGCGTACGTCTTCACTACCTTGGACCTTAAGAATGGCTTTTTCCACGTGCCTGTTGAGGAATCTTCAAGGAAATATACGGCTTTTATAACCCATAACGGTCAATTTGAATTTCTGTTCGTTCCGTTTGGAATAACAAATTCGCCAGCTGTATTTGCAAGGTATATTCAGGCTATTTTTAGACCGTTAATTCAAGATGGTACACTAATAGTTTATGTGGATGACCTTATGATTCCTTCACGGAACGGAGATGAGGCTCTGGAGAAACTTAAAAAAGTATTTAAAGTTGCAGCTGACAATGGTGTCAAAATAAGATTTGACAAATGTCAATTTTTACAAAAAAAAATAAAGTTTTTAGGATATGAGATAGAAAATCAGAGGATTATGCCATACCAAGAAAAAATTAGTGCTGTTGACAACTTTCCCATTCCGACCAATCAGAAAGCAGTAGAAAGATTTATTGGCTTAACTTCTTATTTTAGGAAGTTCATTAAACACTTTGCATCCATAGCCAAGCCTCTTACAGATCTTCTCCGCAAAAGCGTAAAATTCGATTTCAAAGAGGAACAGCAGTTTGCCTTCCAACAGTTGAAGATGGCCTTAGTTAGTGCGCCACTTTTGAAATTGTACGATCCCTTGGGACTTACTGAAGTGCACACTGACGCTAGTATGTATGGTTATGGGGCAGTTCTTTTACAAAAAGATCCAGATGACCAACAATTTCACCCGGTTCAATATTTAAGTAGAAAGACGTCACCAACAGAAGAAAAATATCATTCTTATGAGCTGGAGGTAATGGCAGTTATTGAGGCCCTTAGGAAATGGCGAGTATATCTGATAGATAAGGAATTCAATATAGTTACTGACTGTAATGCTTTTACAATGACTCTAAAGAAAAGCGAAGTTCCTCTCAGAGTAGCAAGATGGGCTTTGTATCTCCAAGATTTTAATTATAAAATAGAACACCGAAAAGGGACTCAGATGAGGCATGTAGATGCACTCAGCAGGAATTATTGCTATGCCATACAAGATACATTTTTACACAAGTTAAGAGAAGCTAAGATGCAAGATGATTGGGTTAAAGCGGTGATTAAAATTTTAGATAAAGAGAGGCACGAAGATTTCTATATGCAGCATGGTATTTTGCATAAAGATCCTAACAAGCATTTAATGGTAATTCCTTCACAGATGGAAGATGAAATTATACAGGCAGCACATAGACAGGGACATTTTTCCGTCAAAAAGACGCAAGATATTGTAGAACAAACATATTTTATTCCTCAATTAAACTCTAAAGTAACGAAATTAGTTCGAAGCTGTATTCAATGCATTGTTGCGTCCGCAAAGGCTGGAAGACAAGAAGGATTCCTAGCCCCTATCGATAAAGAAGATTGCCCATTGCTGACATACCATATAGATCATGTAGGCCCACTCGAGGTAACAAAAAAAAGATACAACCATATATTGGTGATCATCGACGCCTTCTCTAAATTTGTTTGGTTGTATCCAACCAAGAGTACAGATTCAGAGACAGTAGTCGAAATCTTGCTTAGACAATCAAGCGTGTTTGGTAATCCGGTGCGAATCATTTCTGACAGAGGCACGGCATTCACGGCTAACATTTTTAAGCAGTATTGTGATGAAAACGATATTCAGCATTTGCTCATTGCGACCGGCGTACCTAGAGGGAATGGCCAGGTTGAACGTGTTCATCGTGTTGTGATTCCTTTGCTAACGAAGCTGTGTCATGAGAACCCTGGCTTGTGGTACAAAAAAGTGGGTAAAGTTCAGCAGCTTATAAACAATACTCCGCCTCGCAGTACTAAGTTCTCGCCTTTTAGAGTACTAACGGGACTGAATATGCGCACTACCGACCAAGCCGAGTTACGTTGTCTGCTAAATGAGGAATTGTTCAAGGAATTAGATGACGATAGACAGAAAATAAGGCAAGAAGCACGCGACAATATAAAAAAGCTTCAAGAAGAAAATCGTAAAACTTATGACTCAACACGCAAACCAGAGACTGAATATAAGATCGGTGACCTAGTAGCTATAAAACGGACACAGTATGGTGCTGGACTAAAGATAAAACCAAAGTTTTTGGGACCGTATAAGGTTACTCATGTACTCAAACACGGACGGTACAAGGTCGAAAAGTTAGGAGATCATGAGGGACCAGGTATTACTAACACTGTAGCGGAATTCATGAAACATTGGGAACTTATTCGGGGCGAATAAGCAGTCAGGATGGCCGAGATTGTAGGATTAGACACTGACAGACTATAATGACAAGTGGGCGATAACCTTAAAAGGCATTTCACGGACAACATTTAAATAAGAAAACAGGGAGACAACATTTTAAACACAAATTGGACGAAAGTTGAACGAAGCGTGGGATAAGAAAAAAGACGTTAGATTAGAGAAAGGACTGCTGAAAAGAAGAGCTATTTTTGAAGAGCTAAGAAAAATAAATTTGAAAAGCAGAAAGATATGTGAATATTAAAATTAAATCAAAAATGTACAATTACTCTGTAACTTTTAATCGTAATAAATAAAGTGAAATTAATATAAAAAACTACATTAATATGGCCCCTTTTCTCCGGGAGTCCTCACATCCAGTCATCCCTAAATGGAATGTGCGTTACGTAATCCCTGTTGCATGAGATTACTGGAACAATATAGTCCAAATTGAAGGTTACAGACTTCAAATTATGAAGGATAGTTGAGTGCCCTATTTTGCCCTCGGACCAGCAGACAGTTTGCCTGAGTCTAATGGCAGCATTAGCTGCCATCCGTTTACCTAAGGGTCAAGAGAAACGAAATGAAAGAGGACCTCCAAGGCGTCAGTCGGTGTGGTTCTAAGAGCATTACTGATACAGATGGAAGCAGCCATTTGAGTTCTCTGGAATTGTTTGTAATAGGTGATCTTGTCTAAGGCAGGCCACCACACCACAATGCCATATAACAGAATCGGCCGAATGACCGTTGTGTAGAGCCAGTGAATAATTCGAGGTGATACCCCCCATATTCCACCTACCGCTTTTTTAAAAGAGTATAGCGCTACAGTTGCTTTCCTAACTTTCTCTTCAACATTAATTTCCTATCCAATACCAGACCAAGATACCTTGCACTCTCTTTAAAGGCAAGTTTAGTGCCCTTTAGCGAAGGTGGTTCTATAATTGGTAAAAGGTACTAGCTCCAGCGGCGTTCCTCTGCAAACGAACCTATTTGACTTGGATTTGCCAAGACTTGAAGTCATGATTGTGTTTTTCAGTAGCTTTTCAATCAATACGACAAGCAAATTGTTAATGCCCAGTTTCTGCAGTTCTGGGTTAACATTATTAAATGCTCCTTCCATATCCAGGAATGTTGTCAGGCATTCTTTTTAAGAAAAGGATTTATCAATCCCACCTACTAATGTGTGGAGTGCAGTTTCTATAGATCTGCCTTTCGTGTAAGCATGCTGACAATTAGACAGCAGTTCACGTTTGATGCTGCTTCGAACATGGATTTCTATGAGTCTTTCCAATGTTTTTGAAAGAAAGAGGAAAGACTTATTAGCCTAAAATTCTATGGATTCATGGCCTTAGGAATGAAGATGACTTTGGTTTTGTCTTTCTTAACGGACTCTTGTATATTTTAAGACTACATTTATATTCATTCCAGTCATTTTCTAAATCTAATATTTTGGCTTTGTTAAATAAAGTCCTGCTGCTACGTCTGAGGACTTTAACCTCTATTGACCAACATGGGGGTTTTTCCTTCCTTCTAGGTTTACTTAGTGGACAAGATATCTCCAGAGATTTGCTTAACCCTCGCGTTAAATTTTGAGCCAGCTTGTCTATGTCGTGAACAGTTAGCGGCTCTGTGGGGGTTGAGGTAAGCAAAAGTGCCGCAAGTTTCCTGTTATATAATCCCCAGTTTGTCCTTCTTACGTTTCGGCGAACAATAGCTTCTGGGGAGTTAACAGTAAGAACAAATTCTGTACATCAATGATCTGAAAATGAGTGCTCCGTTGAGACTCTCCAGTCAACGATAAAATCAATTGCAAAGTCCGATACAAGTGTTATGTCCAAGACTTTTTCTCTATTCTTTACAACAAAAGTTGGTTCACAACCTTTATTGCAGATAAGGAGGTTAATATTTAAGATATAATCAAAAACTGACTCACCTCGTTCATTGTCATCTGTGCTACCCCAGGCAGTGTGGTGTGCATTTGCGTCACTGTCTATGACTAGCCTAGTTTTGTTTGAAAATGCCTGCTCTACAGTAGCCTTCAGCAAAGTCGGTGGTAGGCCACATGCCATATCGTTAGACATGTAGGATGAGGCTTACCAGAAGCTTCCAGCTTCAAACTCCAGGCTAGCAACGACCTTACCTCGGTCACTGTAATTGGAAAGCAAAAACAAGTTAAGATTGGTCTTTGCCAAAATACACGCCCTGGGGTTACCTTCCACATTCGTCACCAGTAGCTTATACCCCGTCATCCTCAGCCCACAGACCCTCCCAGCATGAACCCAGGGTTCCTGTATGAGGACTTATAATAAATAATAAAATGAAAAATAGATGAAAATTTAAAATTGAATAAAACCAGTTGTGTGTAGGTAGGCACGGTTTATGCTGACTTTGAGGGCACCGGTCATTTGCGACTTATTGGCATAGATCTGCCACTAAGGGAAATCTCACAAGAAAAAATCTAACGAAGTCAAATCGCACAAAAGAACACCCATTTGCATAATAAAGTGTCAAGTCAGTTGCTCGACGCTGTAACTTGCCATAGTGAATTGTCTTAAGTGACTGGAAAATAATACAAAAAAATTAAGAACAAATTAAAAAAAATGGCCCCATGAACTGTGAAAATCTTCCCGGCCCTATTGAAAGTCCCTTTACATCGAATACTGCTGTTGCAAAAAAAAGATCTTTACTATTCGCCAACATCAGCAACATTTTTGGCAACATATGATACTGCAAGCAACAGCATCAACACACGGCTAATATTTAATTTCAGCAGCGTTGATTTTAAAAGCTCCATTTGAGCTTTAATGTTTTTGTCTTTGTCTTCCACTCATTGCATTATTTGACGTTATTGAAGCTGACATTTAAAAGTACCTACGGTATTTCTTGCAAGCAACATTTTATCGTAAGCCGCTCACATGTGCAACATTGCATTGCAAGCGATGCTATCGCTTATGAACTTAATTTTTTTTTTTTAAAAAACAGCTTTGGTTCACCTTCACTATATAGCAGCTGATGATGTTGCTGCTCCTTTAACATGCTGGTTGTTGTTGGTTGCTTTTGTAACTGTAACTCTATAGCTGCTGTCAGTCATGGTTTTGTGGCCGCATGATTAAAGGTTGCGACTTACTGATGATGATATGTTGCACGATCTTCGCTTCCACTCTGATTGACATGCAAGGAGGCAGGCAGTCACTTAGATTTGAAGGCGGATTGTTTACCAGCAAAAGATTCGAATGTGGGAGGTCTTTTTTATGGCTTATACGTGAGTTGGTAATAAAGCACGTTTCGCTGAGTTTGTGACAAAAAATGAAATACTTGTAATTAATGCAAATAGAGATGTCGAAATGTTTAAGGAAATTTTGACAAAAACATTACGATGCTTTCAAGTCATATACTACAATATATAGATGTTTCCTTTCGTGTCCCCCTGTATTTGAAAAGATTTTTTCTCTCTTTGTTTCACAACAACTGAAACTGCTGTTTCAAATGCTTTAAAAATTTCAACATAGCACGCACATGTGCTCAAGAAAATTCAATTTCTTCGCACTTGTATTCATTTAATAATACAAATGATTGATGTGCGTAAATTGCTTTAGCAGTTCAGTAAAGACTTTTTCCACTTACCATACCAATCTGCCCAGTCAGAGAGTCAGCCGACAGCTAAATTAAGCAACAGCACTTGAGAGATTCCCATTTTGTTTCTGTAGTTCTGCTCCTACTGCTGTTTAAAGATTAAAGAACGCAGCAACATTTTCAGCACTTTGCTACATTAAAATGATGCCATCATTCATCACTTGAGTATCACAAACGCAATCTCGCTGCGGGTGCAAAAATCTATGAACAATGCGAGTAATATTAATAAAACAAAAATCAAACGGTAGAGGGGGTGTTTGTACTGATGGAGCGAAAAACAACAATGCTTAACTAGCAAAATGAGTGATGAGTATTGATTGTTCGGAGGACAGCGATATTAGTTTGGATTCTAACTAAATGCAAAGTCATCAACGCAATAGATTTCTAAATTTACTTAACCTCACGAAAATGGACATCACTAGACTTGTACTGATGACCATGGCAGGCATCAAATGTCTAAAAGTACGCTGTTATCAATGAAAGATGTGGAGCGTAAGATCATCATTGAAGTTTTACAGTAAACTCCCGATACACTCAAAGTGTGTGGCGTATATTTGCAGTAACAAAAAAATATAAAGTTTAGGAAGAACTTTACTACTGCTAACTTTAATTAGGCAAATCCCAGCTTTAAACTAAAATTAACAATCTCTTAGCCATAACACTATACACAATCCAATCTATAGTCAAAATTACAAAGTTTCTAACTTATAATCATAAGTCCATGACGGTTCAAAGAGGATGGGAAAAATTTGAAATCGAATATTGCCCCCAAAACAACTAAAAAAGTGGCGCACCGTGCGGAATGTTAGTAACTTTTTTTTTGTCAAAATTCAAAAAAGAAAATCAAGACCTTTTCTGAGGTATACCTTAACATACTTTCGGCCCTAACTGAGAAATAATGAGGTTAGCCTAAATGAGGAATATATAGCAGCAGCATAATTAGCCAATTCTAGGGAATTCATAAATTAGGTTTACCTGTCAGCTGCCTGATTGTCGCCTAACGACACTTTCTAGTCGGGTAAGAATTCATTTCATATATGGTAAAAAATAAATTACAACAAAAATGTACGACTTAAATACTAAATATGCGATTTTTAAATATTAACAAATAAGAAATTCAAGAAGATTGCAAATGGCACATTATTTTTCAAATCGATTAAGACAGACCTTATCAAAGTCATCCATTTGCTTGAAATTTACAGGTATCATTTACGTTCAAATATAAAATACTCTTTTTTTTTATTTCGCTAAAACGCCACATTTTTCGAAGTTATCGGCATTTTAACTTTGTATGCTAAAATTACGTAAAAATAAATTTATGGCAGAACTTTTTTCATGGATTTTATGAAAAGTTGATATTACGTGCAAAATAAATTATTTTGAAGAATATACTGTTAATATGATAAGCCGGACCATTATTTCCAAATAAAAAAATTTTACGTGCATCACATTTTTTTTGGCTTGAAATTTTTTATCAACAAAAAATAGCTTAAGAAATTTTGGATTCACTTTAAAATCTAAGTTTTTCGTTTTGATCCTTTGATTAAGAAAAAATCGGAAGTAATGAAAAAGATTGAATCTGCCGAAAAATATTGAATCGGTAAAAAATGTCAAAAAAGTTAAACAAATGGAAAGTTTTGGAAAAACTGAGAGTTGTTAGAAAATGTTAAAACAGTTGAAAAAGGCAGAAAAGTCGAAAATGTTTCGAAAATTTTGAAAAAAGTTGAGGGGTTGCATAACTCGGGAAAAGTTGAGAGAGGTTGACAAATGTTGAAACAGTTGAAAATCGCAGGAAAAAAATATACAAAACAATGAAAAAATTGCGAAAGGTTGAAGAAGTCTAAAAATGTTGAAAGATACTGAAAAAGTCGAAGAAATATGAAAAAAGTTAAAAAAAACTTAAAAAACTGTTGAAAAAGTCGAAAAAATATTGAAAGAAGGTTATGAGATCTTAAAATATGTAGTTGAAAATGCTGAAAAATGCTGGATAGTGCTGAAAAATTCGAAAAGATATGGAAAATTTCGAATAACTTTAAAAGACTTTGAAAATGTTCAAAAAGGTTGAAAAAGTCAAAAGATTTTGGAAAATGTTGAAAAAAGTCGAAATAGGCGACACCCACTTTTCCAATGTAGCATACTTTTGGTTAAAAAAATATTATAAGATAAGCTTTAAGCCGAGCAACTACAAAGCAACAAGCAGCCACGACATGTGTGACTACAACATCAAACGACACGACTGAAAGTATGTTCATACAAGAAGCAATCAAACCTCACAACCAGCTGACTAGCAACTGATCCGAAAGCATTAAGCGACAATTTAAATAGAGGAGCGGACAGTCTGTGCAGTGAGCTTGAAGCGCTCACATCTTAGCTTCTCTGTATCAACGCCTGGTAGCGATATAGGTCCTCCACGGTAATATAAGCCTCACGTAATCAAACAAACCAGACTCTCATCGTATTTTCGCCGCTTTTAATGCGTAGTAGCGATATAAGGCCTCTACATTAATACTTAGCTCTCGAGCTTGTCGAGACCAACATAACGTAAGGTTCGCCTCTATTAACGCGGAGTAGCGATTTAGGTCCTCTACGTTAATACAGGCTATACGCCGTCGGACCCCAGCTGGACTTTCGAACTCTTCGATACTAACCAACGTATTTTCACCTCCATTAGCGCATAGTAGCGATTTAGTTCCTTTCCACTAATACAGATTATGCGCCTTTGAACCCCAACTTGACTCTCAAACTTTTTGACATCAAGACTCAAGCTCAAACTTGTGAGCAGAACACATGTCTAATCAATAAGATAAAGAAAAATAATATACACTTAAGTTTATATATGTTATTTAAAAAAAAAAAAAAATCATAATAAAACTAGTAAAGGCGTTACCTTCGGCCAGGCCAAAACTCACATACCCTACACAACATTGAAAGTACTTTCAAAACAAATGTTAAAAATGCACTGAATGTGCCAATTGTGAGTTATACAAAATCAGAACTTTCAATTGTTAAAAAGTGCCTGGCCCACTTTTCCAATTCCGCCCACTTTAACCACAATTCAAGATATTTATGATCTGTATCCGTGTACTGAATTTCATCACAATATCTTGCACGGTTAACGAGCTATGGCGTTATTAAAGTTAAAATTTAAGGCTGTGCCACGCCCTTTTAAGAGCCTTTGGAAATTTGAAACCTAACGCAATCTTAATTTTGTTCACATGTTCATCAAATCACCAAGTTTCATCAAAATCGTAGCAACTTTTTTCAAAATGGGCAGGGGTATACTTACATAAAATATGGACAGTGGGCGTGGCCGTAAACCGATTTTGCCCATTTTTATATGCTAGCAGCAGTAAGATGGTGACAATGTGCCAAATTTCACTGAATTTGCTTGTTTAGTTTTCCCGTAAACCTGATTTCAACAGACAGACGGACATAGCTATATCGACTCAGGTGGTGATGCTGATCAATAATATATATACTTTTCTATATCTGCCACGCCACCTTCTATGCGGTACAAACGGAACGACAAAGTGAAGGGTCGGTTCTTTCATTTTGCAATGAAAGTATATGAAGACTGACTACAGAAATGATCCTGTGAATATACACTCTGTGTACGAGTATGGTATAATAACATATTTAAAATCTAACTTAACGACCCCTTATAGGTTGAATGATCCTGGACGCCGACTGGTGTATACCCCGGCAGGAAACATAGCTACAAAATAACGCCCGAGCAGGGACTTTGAAAATAAATATACACAGTGAAAAAAAATATTGAAAACCAAGATATATATATATATATACACAATGAAACGAAAATATATTAAAATTTAAAAGAAATATGTACATTAATTATTGAAAACTAAATATGCACAGTGAATAGAAAAAAAACATTGGAAAAACTAGCAAGCACGTCATAAATCTTAAAATTTTGGGCGTTGGCACACCCAATGTTACAATTCAGTCCGATTTTGATCCAGAAATTGCTTTCATAAGCAACATTCTTACACCTAATTTTAATACGACAGTTCACATATTTCTATAGATATGCCCCTTAACGTGATTTACTTCTGTCAGAGGTGCAACGCCCGCTGGTGCTATTTCGGCCGCTTTTGATTCAGATATACCTTATAGCAATTAAAAGGTGCAACCCCAGTAACTGACATCTATACACCAATGAAAATAAACGGGGAATCATCGTTTTCTAATATTTTGCTAAACTGGACAGTGCAAATAAAGTAAATTTAATTTAATATCCGAACCTAGTTTTTTACCTTTGGATCAATTTCATTCAGATTCAATAAAAATTCTTGCATTTTATGCAGAAAATTATTTCAACAGGGAAATTGCTGGAAAAATAGATCGTGATCCTTGGGCTGTTAACAATTTCTTCTAAGCGCCGAGATTTATGGCAAAAAATTTAAGAGGACAAGTATTAAGGGCAACAACATCTAGGGAAGGGAGAGTACTTTCGCGCAAAGCCTTTAACTCTGTAATGCCTGCTTGCAAATAAAATGAAAAAGTGGAAAGTGGATCGACCTCACCCCAAACTATTAAAAAACTAATTAAGGACTGCCCTCATCTTGAATGAAGAGAACTGAGGAAGAAGCCACATTTACTGGTAAGACACAGAAATCCGACGATAATAACTTTAATTTAGATGGCCCGGATGGTTTGCAGTATTATTTGCACGACTTAAGGAAATCTGAGCGAATGAGTCTGTGATGGTGTGGGCAGCGATTTCGTCACATGACACTACAGATTTAGTAATATTAGAAGGTCAACAAATGGTAATGGACATTCACGGATATTTCGGTACAAGACCGCTCCAATACACACGGCTTGTGAGACGTTGGTTTTTTACAACAAATGTGTCCATTCTAGATTGTTCAACCTTGTCTCCTGATTTAAATATACAGTAAGTAATTGCAAATAATTGTGGATGGTTATTGCATCAAATTTATGCAGAAGGAACCCAATTTCACAATAAATTTCACCTATATCAAGATATAACCTAAAAAATTTATGTTTTTCTGCCACATAAGCTGTTTTTTTGGAAATAATTTTTTGCGTAATTTATTTTCTGTCAATATTTTGTCGATAACTTGCAGTACAGTTTTTTGTTTTTTTTTGGCAATATTGCACAAAAGCGTTTCTTTGCTTAATAGATTCTGGTCAAGGATTGAATGAAATAAGCCCCAACTGAAATTTCATTGGGGCTTATAGAATTGGGTGATATTTCATAATAAAATAACAACCAATGAGATCGAACCCTTCAGTTGGAATAAAATGGACCCCAAACGTTGGCTTTTTTTTACTATGAAATAACTCCCGAAAATGTATGGAAAGTTTTGGTGGTTTTTTTCGTACATTTTTTGTGGCTTACTTCGTTGAGGGCCATTTCGTAATATCGCAACGCAATTGTAATGAGTTGTGCTTTCATACAGCATTCCAATGCAAACACCGATACACAATCATTACTAAGAGGATAGTGGCACATACAGCAGTATCTAAGGCGTTTAAAATCACTTCTCTCTCTCAAAAATACACCGCATGCATAATGCAACTGCACTGATTTCAGTTCAATTGTAAAGTTTTGCTGCAATTAGCTTGGAAATAAATCCACATGACAACGGCCAGCAAAAACAAATAGGCAAAGTGATTTCATTTCAAGTTAAGCATTCCAAAATTTTGTACGAAATTCACTATGAAAATTTTAGTCAGTGTTCAAAAAAATTGCAGGGCACAGACGTTGTTACTTCCCATAATTGGGGTTTTTAAATTAAAATCAATAATTGTGAATGTAGTTGGGCAAGGATATCAATCATACAATGCGTCTGAATAAGGGACAAAGGCACCAACGACCCATAGGTTTGTCCATATGTCAAACGTTACCGCGTTTAAATCGAAATATTTGTACTTCTGCTTGTTCAACTTTGAAAGCATTTAATTTATTGTCAATTTGTGAATTGAGCCACGTTGGATGGAGCGTTGCATTGATGCAAATTTATTACCATATCAAATCGGCGCAGAGCAATGATTAAACGGAACAATTATTCAAAATTTATGACAGGACATGCTAAGTGCAATTAAATGCATTTATTTATGGCTATAAATTAAATACACGAAATCAAATCAAACCAAATCGAACCAAAGAACAAAATAGGAACCCCAATCCAAAATTAGAAAGCCTATTAGAAGCACTAATGAAGCACTAATGGACGTAGCAAGCGTTACGTTGCGCCCCGAAAAAAAAATTATGATAGATGAATACCAGCAGCGCTAACTAACTTTGATCTTTTTGGTAAGCAACACCAACAACTTCAAAGCATTACAAGTTTTTCCATACCAAATCGTTTTAACCACGCACGATGGCAGCACCAGCAACGCATTCATCATCGGCGGTATCGCATTGAAGTATCATCTACCGATCTCTTGTCCGTGTGTCAGCAGATGCTGCTGCTGCTTCTACTGAAGTTCTGCTATAGAAATAAAGCCGAAGTGTGTGAGCTGCTATTAAGGCGTTGCTTTTAATTTTTATTTTTTTATATTTTGGATTTCTTTCGGCACAAAACAAATGAAAATTTTATCCCATGACTTTTAGTTGGCGGATCGTTTTATGATATTTTCAGTGTCTACTTCTTCTATACTTAATATTGACATAGGCGCGTTGTGAGTTTGCAATTCGCTTTGTGAGCGATGCGATTCGTAACCTTACAGAGCAAAGTGCCTTCTACGTGGTGTTTATTTGTTGCTCAAAATAAATCCACCATGAAATTTGCCATATCTACTCTTTGATGTCTTTAGCTGTGACATTTGGTAAAATAAAGTTATAAAAGCTGTTAGTAAGGGATCAAAGTTGGAAAAAAAATTCTTAGATTCTGTAATGAATACCGACACTCTTGTGCCGTTGTGTGGCAATAGCAAGGAATCTTATATCAGACATCTGTGGTGCAAACGGGGCTAACGACCCCTTGTGAAAAACAGGTTTAGCAAAAGTTTATATTGCAAGGCGCATATTTGTTTTAGCAGGAAATTAAAAAAAAGGTTAAATTTCTATAAAAAAAACATACATTTTACCAAAAATCTGCCAAAATTAGATTCGGCCTATCAAGAAAAAAATCCTACTGAGTTTTAAGGTAAACAGCCCAAAACGGCAACTCTAGTGATGTCGATAATTTCTGTGTCCAGTAGTGAAGGTTATAATGTGGGAAGAATTTCCAATAGAACACAAGTACTTAGTAAAAGAATAATTGATATAGTAAATTGTTTCCCCTTAACCAAGATATTAATATTTAGAATTATTTTTCATAATTCTCTTCACAATATCCATCTGATCTGAATTCCAAATCATTAGGTACGCTTTTGTCGCCAAAACTGGAACTGAAAATTTCCTTCTTCACACGAATTGTCACCGTCATATTTAAACTAATTGAACGTTTATTTGTAAGTAGTGATAGCTATGTTCGATAAGTCCAGTGACTTTATAACAAAAGATATATTACTGAGCATATTCTATATGGTCCTGTTTTTATGCTTCCAAATGAAGTCTGTTTCCAAGGCTATAGCAAAATATTTTGGACTGTTTGTGTATGAACATCTAAAATAGAGTTTATGTCGAGTTTTTTAGCTGCATTAGAAACGAGAAATGAACATCAGCTCTTGCTATATGAAACTGCATAGGTATCAAAATGTGCGTTAAGACCTTTTTGCCCTGGCTGCACTAAATACTTCAATCATTTTTAATAGAATCAGGAGCTGTTATAATTCCGCATGTCAAAAATATTTTTATTAGACTATTTCTTATAGTTTCTGGAACTATTTAACAACATCAAAGAGTGGTTGAAATTGAGCCGAGTCATATAATGCCTGCTAAAGTGTAAACATCCGCCAGTTGTGGCATAACTAAATTTATGTCAGCATGCAGACAAACGGACAGACGTACAGTCAAGTCAACGGACGGACATTATACAGTTGTTTGGCATTACATTTGACAAACGTAATTTCAATAATTAAACAATTTGTATTTTCCTGAAAAGGGGGAAAAAATTAATTCAATACTAAAAAAGTGCTCGTAATAAAACTGTGATTAAAATCACATTTCAATTACTCAAAAATATTTTATTACGCCGAAAACTATGCGGGGTAATAAAATGAATTGGAATTGCTAGAAAAAGTTATGGAAATGCATACTCAAATTAAAATGCATACCCAAATGGTTGTGTGGAACGAAGTGATGCTGAATTTTCGAATAAAATGTGACAGTGACAACAGCAAGAAAGTAGCTGTAGGAAGAGATTTAGTTTTATTTTTGGAAGCGTAAGATGGAAGAAACATTTCTTAAACATATGTGTAACTTTACGTTTATTTCTTCTGCCTTCGGATTCTAAACGCAAGTGATCTTTGTCTGCATACTGTGGAGTTTTGCTACAAAAATTGGATTCTCATAGCTATAGGCCGAAAATGGTCGAGTATTGTCCGGTCGACCCCTTGGCTGGTTTGCATATCTGAGAAGCCTACTTTACGTTACGTGTCATTTTGCGATTCAGCATGTCTTGGACAAGCAGTAGTAGTTTTTTATTTTTTTATAGACATAATTTGACTTTTAATGAATCTAAAGTGTGCAGTCAGTATCCTGGGGTTGTATCTGAAAATTGATAAAAGCTTATGCAAAAACCAAAAAATCGTCGATAAGTATGGAATAGTAACGATAAGTCTGTATCACATGATAATGAAATGTATCTGAAAGTATCCAATGATCGATTTAAGAAAATATTAATTAAAATATTTTAAAAGTATGTATTGACAAAGCCAAATAGTTTCAAAGTTTCTTGAATGGTATCAGATTATGTCAAAAACTCGGAAAGTCTGGGAAAGTAGCTAGCATGCCGACGAATAGTTTTGGAAAACAACAGATAGTTAATAAAATAACCGAAAAATATTTAGATATTATCAAGAAAATTACAAAAGGGAACTATCGCCAAGTCGATAAGTATCGAATAATTTAAAATCGCATAAAAACCAATCGAAAAGGATCGAAAAAGGCAATCCAATTGGAAAAATATCTGAAAGAATCGAAAATTATTCAAACGTAACGAAAAAGCCGATTCCTGCTGAAAATTATTGAAAAAATCAAATTATAACGAAAAGACGAAAGTCTCAAAGCTTGGAGAGAAGATACGGAATAAATAAAAACATCGAATATATGTATGTACATATAGTGAGAAGTAAAGAAAATGATAACAACTATTGAGAAAGTATTGAGGAATTGAAAAAAATCGAAAAGTCGAATAGAGCCGATAACAATCGAATGCAATGAATTTTAAAGCAAAGTATGGAAAAGTCAAGCAGATCGAAAAACATCAATAGAAAGAAGAGATTATCTCTTACAAAATTTACATTATCTCCCAGTGAACTCTCCGTAAAACATTTTTGGAGATTGAAAACAGTTGGACATGCGTTCAAAGAGAACAAAATCATGTCAAAGCTAGTCTGGTAAAGAAAATCGTCTCTGGAAACGAAGTTTTGAAATAACATTTTTACATGTTCGGAAGACGTCAAGAAGTTTATCTACGTCATTTAAAGCCGTTACTTCGCAAACAACATTTTGGTGGACATCCCACAAAATTCAAGCCTTAGCAAATGATGTAGCTTAAGAATTTCAAAACAGCTGAGAATTTCGACAGACCGACCAAACCTTTGCTATGTAAGATATTGGCTTTGTCGGTCTATATATATAGAGCCATGGTTTGGACAATAAGCAAAATTGGCAATCAGTTTCTAATGTATTTCAATACGAAAATTTTCCGAGGAATATTTTATTTGGTATCAGCAAACAAGCGGATGAAGAAGAAATCAGAGCAGAATAAAATACAATGATGACACCAGATTGTGAGACTTTGAACACTTATACATTCTTTTCGCTAAAGTCGTAGATCTCCATGGGTGTTTGCTGGATGAGAAAATTAAGAATACAATATCTTACAGAAATACACACTGAGAAAACCATTTGTCTGAATATAACAATTTGATATAGAAAAATCAAATATTCATTCGAGTCCAACATATATTACTTGGATCAAAAAGTGGCAAATCTTGTTTCAACCATTATATCTTTGACTTGAAGACAGGCCCGTGCGCAGAAACCATCCAAGGGGGGGGTTTAACTCGGATATTTCATGTCAGGCTATGAAGTTCGAAAAAAAAGTATTTTTGATTACAAGACATACAAAAAATAAAAATACAGAAATTGTTTTATAAATATATTATATAAACATATATGCTTATGTGTGTATAGTATATACATAGATTATATCTTTTTAAAGTCGATGAGACAAAAATATATAAGGCCCAAATGAGTTTTTTTTTAATTTTTTCTGGCTCCAAAACATATATATAACTTTTTAATTTTTAATTTTCTTTATGAGCCTTGCATTCAAACATCTTTTAAGTCCCACTCAAGAATTTTGACCAGTTTGCAGGTCACCAAAAAAAATTTTCCTTTTTTTCAATTTTCTTTTCCTTGCAAAATAGTGAATATCAAAAAAAATAAAAATTTTTTGGGCAACTTACTGGTTTTATCTTGCTTAGCGAATCAATATAAGTACATGAAAGACATAAGTCCTCTGAATGGTATTCTGAAAGTTAACTTACACTTCGTTTGATTTTACCAGCATCAAAGGGCAATAAACATTTTTAAGAACACTTCCGATGAAACTCGCGACTTCTAATTCTTAATAAAATGCCTAAACCTTGCAAAAGTTTAATTTACGGGTTATGGTACCGTTCCAGACTAGGAGACCTTTACATTTTAAACAATCGATTTTTCTTATCGTCTTAATATACATACATTCATAATTGAGCCGAATCCGTTTAGCTGATCTTCAGACATTGTTGGTCTAAGGTAGGGTCTTAGACGACGCCACATGGAACAGTTGTCACAGCATTTGTTCACGAACAGATAAAAGCTTATAAGACTTTACCAACAAGGGCACAACAGGTTTCAGGAGGCATTTAGTTGGGAAAAATTTTGAAGCAATATAACCTTAGCAATACTTCGAATTTCTTGTGCTTCTTCCAAGATAAGCTTCTTACTGAAAAAACAGGATATTTAAACGACCATTTTCGCTTGGATCTGTTTTGTCAAATATCGGAAATTGCGGATGAATTTTCTAAAAATTACTACGAGTATAAGCTGTGAACCTTTTAACTGATCTCAACAAAATGGGTATCATTTCAAAGGTATATACACACATAAGTAAACTTTCATGTGTATAATTTATTATACCTTTTATACCTATTTAATATTTTCATAAATTTTTTAATTTTTCTTTTAATAAAAACTGATTTTTTGTTTTTTTTTTCTAAGGGGCGCAAGTCTTTTTGCTTTTTCATATAAGTGAGAACATATTGCCAGTAAAAGTCTATGTAAAAATTGTCCAATGGTGGGTTAGAACCCCCAAACTGCCCCCCTCGGTGCACGGGCCTGCTTGAATATACATTTAATTGCTCTATATCTATACTATTTATATATACATAGTTGTAAAAATGGAAATGGCTTGTAACGCTTTGGCGCAAAATATACTGAACCGATTTGAATAACTTTTTTTTAAGACAACATATTTGTGCTACAAAAGATTATTGCATACCCATTGTTTTGATTCTTTAAAGGTAAACATCCTTTTTATAGGATTAAGCTTCTGCAAACCACGCACAAAAATTTTCGTTTGCTTTTTTGTTGCTTATGCTCAGTGCTGCTCAGAGAACGAGCAGGCGCTCAAAGAGCGTAAAAATGAGAACGAGAAGGGTGCTTAAACAGCGTAAGGAAGCGTTCACGTATACAGAATCATAAACACATGTTTACCGTTGCTTGGGGTAGCAGTCAACGCTGCTTTTTGAATTATGAGTTGTTATTGTTAACTATTTTCGTCTCATTTGCGTTTGCCTTCGAACTTCAAAAACAACTCTCTTTTACTTGTTTTTTATGATACTTTTGAAGAGCGAATGTGGATCATTATCAAAAAAAAAAAAAAAACGGGTACCATTATTCAAATAAACATTTGTTGTATTCAAACAAATCGTTTTCTCAGTGCAGAGCTAGTATACTTTCTAATTTGGTCAGCAGTGCGCTTTTCTAAAAAATTTTTTAGTGAGACTTTAAAGCAGTGGTTGGCAGAGCGCAACTATCCAATATTTTCTTACGCTCAAAAGAGAGCAAAATGGCAAAAGTTGCAATAACTGCGAAAAATGCTTGCTCGTTTTGCTGTTTACCTTCTTCCAATTGATTTCTTATTTCAGGGGTTGAATTTTAGCTATAAAAGGCCTTTCTTTGTGAAATTTATTAACTAAACCTTAAACTCACGTGAAGGTTAAACATTGCGCATTGGAAAAAAAAATTTCTGCAAAAAAATATTTATTTTCCCATTTGATTTTCGCAGTGTATTGACGAAATAAACAACTCATTTTGTAGTTTGCCTACTCTGGCTTATTCATTTCGTTTGCGTGCGGGAATAGGGGTGCCGACCACTGCTTTGAAGTATCCTTGGTTGTCTCGCCAATAATGCGTGATCGTTCATTGTGCATTGTCAACACATGCATACACACATACATACATATGTATGAATCTTTAGACAAAACTCAGCTGTCAAAAATCAAATCGAAAATGGCGTCCAAGCGTAGTCACTGACACTTGACGTTGTAATCTCGTATTTACATCTCTCGACGCAGATACGATAGCAAGTGGGGCACTATGGGCTAACAACTGACAGAAACATGGGCCTATATCTCAACACAACGAAAAAGTCTCCTAGAAGTTCAGCGCACTATCGAATTTTTGTGTTATTCGTGTGTTTAATGATTCATAATTTCTGGAAAAAAAAATGTCTGATGTTTTTTATTGGCTATGTATATTTTCCTTTTAAAAGTTTCTAGCGCAGTTGCAACAAACTTTAATTTATTGGAAAACTTCTCAAAAATTTATCTATTATTTTTAAATTTCTTCTTTATTTCATGTTGTTTTGATTCTTACAAAATTGAATTCTTTATTGCCCATATTTTATGGCTGCAGTTGATTGTTACTATAATGTATTTCGAGTGCCCTTTTAAGCTCTCAGCTATACAGCTTTCGTTCTGTTTGTCATGTTTCGGAACTCTGTTTTTATTTGAAATTTATCGTTTTAATTGATTGCATAGTGCTGTGTTATATGCGTATTAATGTTATGCAATTAATCTGCCCGCCAGCTGAATATACGAGTGATATGGCGTCAATGACGGCAGTGATGGTGGCAGATTCAGCCTGTATGGCTGTCAATGAGAATATCTGTGTCAAATTTAATTTTTCTATGAATTTTTCGTTATTTTTTAGGAATTGTAGAAAAAGAGGCGCCAGTTATTTCATTTGTATTTTGAAAGCAGTTGTTTAATAAATTTTGCATATTTAATTATAAAGTTTAAAAGACCTTTATGTACATGAGAGCATATGGACCCCCATACAAATAAAAAAAGTTTTCCGATCACCTGCCTGCCGTATGGAAGCTTGCCTCAAAACATTTTCAACGAAATTTCCTTTTTGATTTCCGGTCCTTAATTATCGTACATTGTTGTAAAGGTCTCGACAAGCGCTACATTTCGCACCTAGAAATAATTAAACTCAAATTACTTTTTCAACTAGTCCTACACATTATTTCAGTTTCTACTATCCTGCGGTACCGGTCTAACGTCATAAAACGAAAACCCGCGAAAAATCATTAAATATATCTCCACTAAGGTGGCCGTAGTTTTTATGAAAAAAAAAACTCGTTAATTTTTTGCGGGACACCCTCTTAAAACGTGAAGTTACCCACATATCAAATTTCAAGCCAATCGGAGTAAATTTAAAGGTTCCCACTTGAGCCTGAAGTTCAAAATGTAGAAAAATCGGTATTTTTCTTAAACAAAGATTTTGTGAGGTAAAATTAGAATAGCTTATGAATCTTTTCTATTTGAAATATCATTATAACTGATAGCTTACCGTTTTACGTTTTAGAAACTAAGTACATTGCTGGTTCGCTAATAATGATTTTATATATTTAATTTTGTAAAATCAAACAAAAACTTATTTTTCAAAGTAAATAATTTAATAGTTTATTGTTATTATTATTTTTTTTATTTTCAGTTTAAATAAATCAAATTAACAAACTATTTCGTATAAATATTTACAAGTATTGCATAAAATCAAAAAAGTTAGTCAGAGTTAATTTAGATTCACAAAATTTTTTATATTTGGGAAAAAATTTAACACAAAAATTAAAAAATAGAGTAAAAAATTTTATGAAATTAGATCTTGCCATATAATCTTTAGCAATTACATTAAAAAATAAAGAACTCAAGTACTTAGATACTTTTATGAGGGCTTTTACTTTAGCTAAAAGAAATTGTATTAAAATGAAAAACTGAGTTCGATACTTCGTGTACGCTTATGCGTTTAAAGTAACTTTGGAGCGCTGATCAAATATTTCTTTGAATGCAATGGAAATTTTGAAGTATATTCTTTCACGACCTGCAGTAAATTTTGTATTTCGTCAATTTTTTATTGTACGATTGCATAAGCTTAACTCCGCGCTCAGCAGTATCGTTAACGACTTTCATTTTGCGAACAATTTCCATTCCATTCTTAAAATCTACATTCAGTTCCCAAATATCGGGATCACCCTTTAGAAACTCTTTGGAAATGGCAAAGCGTTCAAAAAAGGTCCAAGAATGAAGCGTAATGAAATCTGACAATTTTTTGCTTACAAATGTCCCTACGTCAGTCACGCTTGCATGGTTGATATCGCAATCCACAGATACATTAAGCTGTTCTATCATTTTTCTTTTTTTTCTACTTGAAACATTTTCCTCAAAGAAGGACAACGCAGTGGTTTCATCCGATAAGTACCAAAGATGATTACATATTTTGCCAACTGCAGCTGATAATTTTTTTCAATCTTGTCTTGATTTGGTACTTAAGCGGCAGCAGTTGAACGAAACCACACCTTAACGTAGAATCGTACTATGAAGTAGCAAATGTCGCGTAACTCTGTTCTTCACGTACTGTTAGCTTGAATTCGTCTCTTAAAATATAAATTTTTGAGGAATTAGACATCCAACGTGCGTGGTGCATAGCTCCGGGCAGTCGAAATCGAACTATTTCTTTCGAAACCACTTCAAATAAAATCAGAGTAAGCTCCAATAAATCCTCGTTGGGTTGCTAAGGTTAAACTGTTTTTCAAAAATTATAGACTACGAGCGAGTGTAACTCAGTACATGGGAAATAAATGCGACTATGAAATATTTCAGAAAATCAAGAGTCTGCTCTATTTTTTTTTTTTGAATTTTCACCTTAAAATATAGTAAATTCATTATTTATGGAACGATCCAGATCATCAAATAAGTTTTGGAAACGTATAGATATAGTCCACTGATTGCAATAATGCTTGGAATATTAAAAAAAATTGTAACAAATTTTTTTTTACATTAAATGATTTTACTTGCAAAAATATGCCTATTTTGCGAATTTCATGCTCAAGTCGGAACCTTTAAGTCTACCCCAATCGGCTTGAAATTTGATATATGTTGGTTTCTTGCATAACCTCACATTTCTAGAAGGTGTCCTGAATGATATCAACCATTTTAAAAATAACGGCCACCCTAAACTCCACTGAACCGAAAAAGTTTCACGGTTTGATTACAACGAAAAAAATTGATTCAAGATATTGTACACTTTTTTTATTTTTTATTTCAATTACCATAAGCATATGTTTGTACATTAGACATGTTCAAAATAACCTCATGTCCTCTTATTCTTCAGGATCGCTTAAAATCCATTAATTTTTTCATTCATTTTGAAATTATGAAAATTGTTTTTTTCGTATTTATTTATACATTTTTCCTACCATAACAAGATACATGTATGTATCTTGTAATTATAGTACTAGTTGCATGTCGTCAAGTGGTTGCAAATGCAATCTAGAAAATATCTTAAGGCTAAATGATGTTTGAAGTACCGAAAAAATATTAGCGCAAGTTTTTAAGCCTATATAAATATAAAGAAGTAGTGGCATTGACAATTTCATATAATAGAGTACTAAGAGGAAACTTGAACTGCCTGAGCAAGAAAAATACGTATTCATTTTAATGATTTATTCTCCTTATGAGTTACCTGACATTAATCTTGAATCAGAATTATGTGTATCGTGAGTGCATAAATTGATAAATTGCCTTTGCCATCCACCTATCTTGACTTACAGCTTCTGGCATATGACACGATATTCCGTTCTCGGAAATGCCTTCAAGAAAGTTCATCGTTAACTCTAAATATTCTCGGTAATCATCTTGCTGTTGTTTCTGCATAGAAAAGTGCTGTTCTAGAATGGTAGAGCGGAAATCATCCCTCTTCATTTTTCATCTGGCTCAAAGCATCTGAATGAGCTAAAGTAAATTAAACTTTAAGCTTTAAAAAAATCAGTGAAAGCTTTTCGAAGAAACTTTTTTTGGTATTACACGATCTCGTTATCTTTGTAGGGTGAGTGCTGCTTTGTTGCTATTTTCAGCGCTTCATAAGTACTATTTCACTAATAGCAAATAAGCTTCAAAAGGATTTGTAGGTGGTGATCATGATTTTTTTTCAACTGAAATCAAAGTTGAAATAATTTTTAATAAAATGTCACGCATATATTATATTGGCATATAACGAGGCCAGACTGCCAATATTAGGAATTTCGAAAAAAAAATTAATCCTGATAACTATATCGCTATAAAACCAACAGGAACAAAGATGGCGCTATCTGGCCGGGATCAATGGACTGTCATCAGAAACTGTTCAAACTCGAACAGATTTTGGACTCTTTAGTGCATAATAAAGTGTCCGACTCTTTAGTGTATAATAAAGTGTACAAAGCAACGATTTGGCGCACCTTATAGCGGTGCAAATACATCTCCTGTTCTCCAAAAGTCTTTTTTCACTTTTGACCTGAGATCGAAAGTCACTCCAATGGCAAAAATGCAGTTAGCACACTTACATCCTGAAATTATATTTTGAATGTTGCAGCTAGGACATAATGTCTACTGAGATCTTTGGTAAAAGAAAAGGTAGCCAAGTTTTGATAGCATCAAGCGAAATAGTGGGCTTTCTTTAGTTCGCGTTAGTTTGTATGCAGTTCAACTCAGTGTAGAGTACTGCAAACTTCAAAATCAAGAGCTACATATGAACGTATTGATGACAGTATCAAAAGATATCGCATCAATATAATAGGGAAGGCAAGGTGGGTGCATGCATTCATACATTTTTAACTTTTTTTAGACAACATATTTGGTCTCACCACATAGGAAGTTGTATAATTACCCACAATTTAATACGAAAAGAGCTACACGAACAACAAAATTTGAAGTTCCAGGGATTGAGCAACGGACAAAGCCTCTATAAGACGATTATGTGGAAATAGAACTATTTTTGAAACATAATGAGCATCCATGGACAACTGTAGAAGATTTTTCATTGCATATTTTGTTCACGAGTGTGGAGTTTTTATAACATCAAAAAAGTGAACTCAATCAGATGTTACTCTTACAAATCTTACAAATCGAGTTGTAGAATTCCAAATAGAAATTTTGTTTTTGACAGCAAGCTACTATGAAATTTAATGCGGATATTATGGATCATATAAAATATTGACTGCCGAAGATGTCGTTTCGAAAATGACAATAAATGGTGTAGTATTTACAACATTTTTGCAACAGAATTTTTTTTTGGGTAAAAGAATACTGAAGACGAATTGCTTATGATGCAACCAAGCACTAAAGCAAAAAATTAGTGTATCATTTAGTTAAAAAAATGCAGCTGACGACAGTTAATTCTATCACTGAACTTAGTTATAAGCTCATATGTTTCAGAAAATAAAAGTTTTCAGTGTTCATAATACTAATAAACAACTAAGTACAACTGGTCATAAACTCAGCATTAAATGAGTACTGATTACGCTGGCTTTTGTAGCCGACGGGTACCTATATAAACACAATTCACAAAAGTAGACCTCAACCTCAAACCATTATACAAAAAAAAAAAAAAAATCGAAGGTCTGAAAACACGTTTCGAAAACTACGACAAAATACCGTAAAAATTAAATCTGAACCCTTTGACATGACAATTGCCCCTTGAAATACGCAAGTAATGTCATCTAAGGAAGCTTCTATACCCGCACATGACAGCATTAACGACAACGAATACAACAAAAGATGGATTACTTGTGGATCGTCATTTCAGAGGCAGGATCTTTTATTCGTTTTTGCTTTGTTTTTGTGTTCTTTTCAGCTCTTTGTGATCGTCCGATCATCCGTCTGTCTGTCTGTCCATGAGTCAATTTTAAATGTTCCCTAAAAACCTTGCATGTTTGTCTTCAATTATATACATAAAGGGATTAAAAATATCAGGCAGCACATTGAAACAGAGAAAAAGTCGAAAGACATGGAAACAGACGAGCCGAGAGTTAGACGGAGAGACAGCACTTGGCATATCAATTCCAAAGAAACCGCGCTGCTAGCGGCCACTTTAAGTGGTTTCATACAACGGCAGCTGTTCCCAAATATTAGCTTTTTATGTATTTTGCAGTAGTAGCATCTTAACCCATTATCATATGCAGTTGTTGAAAACGAACAGGGACCTTCGTACGCACTCTGCTAGAGGATATACCGTATAGCAAGCTCAGCACTTAACGCCCAGCCTTTCCAAGACATTCATTATTACTTTGGCAAGATTTGATAATTCAACCCAAAAATCAAGAAAATTAACGAATTGAGAACATTTCCACACGGAAAAAAAAGTTCTCTAAAAATTCATTGGATTTCGGATAATAATTACAGTTATACCATGTAATGTCCGGATAGTATGCGAAAAACTGTAATAATTTTGATTTGAGTGTCAAAGAAATATTACATTAAATTTACTCGAAAAATATTTTAAAACTAAAATTTCTATATTTTCTGACAATCATACTTTTTTGTAAACCATGCTTCTTCATATAGCATGAGACAGAGAGCAACATACACACATTTTTCAATTTGTAAACATATTTCTACATTTTATGTCGTATTTGTACAGTGCCGATAACAAAAAAGTTATATCGAATCATAAAGTAAATGAATTATTATGAGATACGTATTGAAGATTTTCCAGTTTGCCCTTTAATTTTTATCTGTCGATCATATGATATTTTTAATATTTATTCAGTATTTTTTGCTAACTACATTTTTTCTTGACCACATCGTATGATTCTGAAACTGTAAAAAAAAAGTTTTGGACTGTAATGTTTGCAGATTACCCATCCATTTGTATTGAGTATCCCATTAAATGAGAAATTGCAAGGCTATGCGACAATTTTTTCTGATTATTTTTTTTTTTTTTTTTGAATATCACACGCTATTTTTTACAAAATCTTTTGTTTCGTGTTAATGGGTAATATTCGTTGGTGCCCAGAGAACGAGCATGTGCTCAAAGAGCGTAAAAATGAGAACGATCAGGCTCTTGGCGAGCGTGAAAAAGCGTTGATAAACAAATCATCGATCGGTAGTGGGTACCACTGGTGATATTTATAAAAACTGAGTAAACGATGATTTTATTCCGAAGTAAGTAAAACGAGTTCAGTAAATGTTATCTGAGCAAAGTAAAGGCTCTGAGTAAAAGTATGAATAATCTATTTCTTTACTCAGTTTTTTGACTCTGTTATAATTTTGTATAACATAGTTTTAAAACGTCAAAAGAAAACGTCAAAAGAAAACGTCAAAACGTCAGAATTAGCTTTGTTGACATGACAAAAAACAGAATATCATGGAGTCAAGCGTAACGTCACCTTTAACAAATGTTTAAAGTTTTAAATATGTATCTGGAAGGTGTGGGCTTTTATTATATTACATATTGGTGTCATCTTTAACGGACAGTCATCAAATTTTTTAGGTTTTAGCAAATAAATCAGTACAAAAATGGTTAAGGTGTTGTCACCGCGGGAATCTGGCGAATTCATAATTAAGCAGGCGAAATATTTGAAAGAGCAACAAGCGAGCATCGAAAAATTGACCAATGAAAATATCTTTCTTATGACACCCATACATCTGATATTCATACAGGAGTTCCCAACTTATAATGGTTTTTACAAAAGTTATACCCGGAACTTCCGATGGCTATATCTCCGAATCTAGAACTGAGCTACACTTTTTTCATAATTTTTATTTATTTTTAATCCCCTTTCTCCACTAAAATTTCTTCTAAATTTCTGCAGTTTGTTGACGTAGCACCGATGGTGCACTAATTTCCATACCCAAAATGATATAACGAATTTCTGATGTTGGCCAAATATGATCAGCTTCTGTGATTGTAGTCTTATCCGGCTTAAGTATAATTTTGATACGTTCTGCATTGATATATAAATCAAAATTAAACGACTGAATGTGGTAAAAGAAGAAATAACTTCAAGCAAAATAATCAGAGTAAATACTCTGAGTCAACTAAGTAGCAGACTCAACATTTTTGGAGTAAATGTATTCTTTTTCTGATTTCATCAATACGAAGCTGAGTAAAAGCTATCGCATAACAGAGTAAATACTCCAAATGACATTTTGAAATTTTTATTCATACGAAACTCATTTACTCATATTTTTCAAAGTAAAAGCTACATTTCTCAGCAAATAGTTCGAGTAAAAGATTTTAGTGAGTTTGTCCTTAGCATCCAATAGCTGTTTATGTTGTTTGACCATGTACCCAACGTAGAATTTTTCTCCAGACGAATTTCTTGGGCATTATCTGCAGCTCTGCATATTGTCCTATTCACAACAATGGGTTAAGATTAACATCGTACTTCGCTTGAAAGAAAAACGTTCAGACTTGGTTTTGGTTATTTATTTTTAAAACGCCTTAACCTGCAGCGTAATACAGGAACCTCTTCGCGCTGTTGAATTATTTGTTCGTGTGTCCGTTTGTCTGCTTCTTTCTGTCGGGGATTTTTAAGTCTTTTTCATTGAAAGGTTTGTTGGAGCGGGTCTTTTTATTTCGCTTTGTTGTTTTGTTTTGGAGCACTCTTCGTTCAAGTCCATATCCATAATTGCCCCCAATGTGCGTGCGTGTGCGTTGCGCACAGCATGCGATGATCATTTTTGCGCTTCTGTGGAAGATTTTCCTCTACCAAACCGTTCGATTGAATAGGCGTTTCGAGGGTAAGGCAGACAAATGAACGACCAGCCAGTGCGCAACAAAGAAAGGTGCAGAAGGAATCGATCGAGATACTCGTATTGAGCAGTGACAACAAAAGCCAGCTTAAAGATATAATTTAGAATTTCACGCCGCCAACGGGTATTATAGATTACAAAAGCACAAAAACAATATGCTTTTTATTACTGTTGTGAAAGTTCTTTAGTGTAGGAGCAGATGGACTGGGCTATTTTTAGGCTTGACATATTAATGCTTTAATAGGCAAAAGGATATTCAAAATACAGCAGCAGCTCGAACATGTGGTTATAAACCAAAAAAAAAAATAAATCTTTCGTCCGGTTACAAAAAGTACAACATAAGGGACAAGGTCCTTACAGTGGATTATTTGTTACTTTCTTTGGACCCTAAAAAAGGCAATGAAAATTTGTCGTTTTCCGAATGGAGAAGAAGAACTAAACGCCTTTCTTGTTGCACACCAAATCAGTAAAGATAATTCTGCGTTAAGCATGGAAACACAAGAAGAGCAGACGAAATTTTTGTTTTAAATTTTATTCCTTAGAGGCACTGTTTAATTTTTCATGGGATACATTTCTTCGAACCCCAATATGTATGTACATGAATAATTCAAATGTACTTTATGACATCTAGCGGTCGATAGCCGTATATGTATGAGCTTCCGAACCGCACCAAATGTCTTAATTGTTCATTCTGTCATCTGTCCACAATATTCAGTTCACAATTTGTCAAGTTTAATACAACAACGCATTTTTTCCGCTCGTAAAGATGTCGAATTTTGTGCCTGAAAACTCTCATTTGCGGGAAGCATTGATTTTCTGTTTCCATTTGAAGAAAAACGCTTCTGAATCGCATCGAATGCTTGTTGAAGCTTACGGCGAGCATGCTCTTGGTCGTACACAGTGCAATGAGTGGTTCAATAAATTTAAAAGTGGTGATTTTGATGTGATAAATGAGGACCACGGCCGGCCACCGAAAAAGTTTGAGGACACCGAATTGCAAACATTATTGGACGAAGATGATGGTCAAACGCAACAACAGCTCGCTGAACAACTTAATGTGACACAACAAACCGTTTCCTTGCGTTTGAAGGCCATGGGAAAGATTTTAAAGGTCGGTAGATGGGTGCCACATGAACTGACCGACAGGCAGCAAGAAAACCGAAAAACCACTTGTGAATTGCTGCTCGCCAGACAAAACAGAAAAGGTTTTCTCCATCGAATTATCACCGGCGATGAAAAGTGGATTTATTTCAACAATCCCAAACGAAAAAAATCATATTTGAGCCTCGGCCAACGACCCAAATCAACGCCAAGACCAAATCGCTTCGGCCGAAAGACAATGATGTGTATTTTCTGGGATCAGCGTGGTGTTATTTGGTATGAGCTACTAAAACCAGGTGAAACAGTTACTGGTGCACGTTACCATCAACAATTGATCGCTTTGAACCGTGCTATACGTCAGAAGAGGCCCGAATTTCAACTTCGCCATGACAAAATTGTATTCCAAGATGACAACGCATCGCCACATCGAGCAGCGGTCAATAAAAACCTGGTAGAATCGTACAACTGGGAGCCCCTGCCCCACCCGCCGTAATCACCGGACCTGGCGCCATCCGATTACTATTTGTTTTCATCGATGACACACGCACTCAACGATTCGCACTTCAATTCTTACGAGGAAGTGCAAAAATGGCTCGATGAATGGATAGCCTCAAAAAACAAAGAATTTTTTTGGCGAGGAATCCATAAATTGCCTGAAAGATGGAAAAGATGTGTAGCTAGCGAGGGGAATTACTTTGAAGATTAAATTTGGAACTATTTTCGCAAAATGAACGTGGTTTTTTGAATAAAAAATTACCGGTTTCATATTTGTACTAGTACTACAATTTTTTAGGCATCAAAGTTATTAGTCGTTATCAAGATGCCACAAAGGTCGAATGAAACTTCAATTTTTGCAAAGTGTCGTAACTTTGGGACAATTGTTTAACCCATGCACACCATGACACTCTTTGCCGAATAGTGCTAACAGTGTCACCTTTAGATTGGCGTAGGCCCCCAGTCAAAGAAATTAACTTGTATGCTTTTTTTGAAGCAGCAAGACGTCGTGTGTTAGAGCAACATGTACTTAATAATAAAATTGCCAGTGCTGCATTTTAGATAAAATTCGTGAATTCTATTTTTAACATTTATGTTTGTAATTAGCAAAAATTAAGACTTTAACATAGATAGAGACATTGGAAAAATCGGATGATTTGAAAGATATCACTCTCAACAAAATATACGGATCATCGTATGGGAGGTCAATGATTGCGTTGAGAATGTAAGTATGGCAAAACCCGAAAAAGGTTAGGTCAACTGAAGCTACACGGTAGTCTTACGGGCCACCTTAAGATTTTTTTTTAAATAAGTTCTAATATAAATTCATCAAAGTAGGGAAAACTTCGAAAATGCAAACCTTGCACATAATTTAATTTTCATTTGACTGCTAATTAACATCCTAAGCTTTACTCTTTTATGCTTGAAAACAAAAACTTTCTTTCTATTTTTATTTAAAAAAAAGTTCAAAATCTACGCTTTTGACAAAAATACAATCAGACTTTAGGACCCTTGCGCCCTACCTAAATCTTTTTTAATTTGAATAAAGTTTTTTTTCGGTAAATTATCACTATACTGCCAACTTTTCAACGATTTCGTGATACACCGTATTGTATGTACAAGGTTTCATTATATTCCATTAGAAAACCATGTAGAATTCCTAAGTGCACCTGTCCAATTCCGTCCACTTTTCGTCAGAGCAGGTCTCTGGTTATTTTGTATTTTTGTATAAAGTCTCATTGCATTTTGTTAGCAAATATATGAAGAGTTATTGCTTCTATCGGACGTGTCATGCCCACTTTTTAAAGAACAATTTTGTGGCATCTTCCATAGATTGTCATTATCTTCTTTTGGAAAGTTCAATAAAAATTACAGTCACAGATACTTCCTTTTTTTCACGAAAGCTGCCACGTTTACTTATCCAATTTCGACACTTCTCCTTTATGATATTGCATCTTTGCGTAGGGCCATCCTTCATCTGACCGCCTTCGAATTAGTCCTAGTTTTTAGCGCATCCGGCAAGAGCAAAGGCACGATTTTCTACCAAGTTCAGATTAAGAAATTGGAAAACCTAAATATATTTTATTTGCTTTTGAAACACCCACCGTTAAATTTCGTTAACGAAATTCATAAAATCTCTTGCTTTCTCGTCGCCATTTTTCCACAACAAAATGAAATAAAATTAGGTACAAAAGAAGATTTAACTTATGCCTTCTACTTTTCAACGAGCTAAAATTGTATGTTACATATTGCATATGTTACCGGCCAAACTAGTTTCAGACCGAACTACTTAGCGTTAAGTATAAAAATATGCAATAAAATCTTAGTGCGAAAGCACTGCCGCTAGCTAACTCGGTTTTGGACATATTATAAGATATAAGACAAAAAAGATTTATTAATTTCCTTGTTTGCTCGGCAAGTGAGCAGCCTTCGGTCAAGACTTACATCCTTAACTTTGCTCAACTTCGTATTCGCTAGCCGTAGTAATTCTACATAAAAGTTAGGGAAAGTGGGCGGCCTTCTGCCACGGTTACTATACGAAGGCGGATTGATAATGATGCGGTTTTCAACAGATGGCAACACTAGGCATCATATGGTAATTTTTTTCCCCGCGTGTAATCTGTCAATAGGCTTCATGTAAATTTTTGGCGCGATATGTCATTTAGTTTTTGCTTAGCAGCCATATAAGTCGGATAACTTTTAACTTTTCTTGTAAAATGGATAAAACCGATTTTCGCTCATTGATTAAACATTATTTCTTGCGTGGAAACACCGCGAAGGAAACCAAGGAAAAGCTTGATAAATATTATGGCTCATCTGCTCCAACGAATTCAACCGTAATTTATTGGTTTGCTGAATTTAAACGTGGTCGTACGAGCACTGAAACAATGCCATCATCAGGAAGGCCAAATGAGGTGACTACTGAGGAAATGATCAACAAAATCCATGATATTGTTTTAAATGACCGTCGAGTGAAGTTGAGAGAGATTGTCGACATTGTAAGCATTTCATATGAACGTGTATTCAACATCTTACATGAACATTTGCATATGAAGAAGCTATCAGCCAGATGGGGGCAGCGATTACTCACAAATGATCAAAAACGAAATCGTGTGACTACCTCAAAGCAATGTTTAGGTATGATGAGGCATAACCCAGATGACTTTTGGCGTCGAATAATAACGGTTGATGAAACATGGATTCATCACTACACACCGGAAATCAAAAATCAATCAAAACAATGGGTAGAACATGGTGGAAGTGCACTGAAGAAGGCAAGGACTGTGAAATCAGCTGATAAAGTTATGGCGACTGTATCTTGGGATTCCCATGGTGTAATACTGATCGACTATCTTGAAAAGGGAAAAACAATAACAGGAGTGTATTATGCAGCGCTTTTGGATCAATTGGACGATAAAATAGAGGAAAAACGACCACATTTAAAGAAGAAAAAAGTGCTCTTTCTTCAAGACAACGCACCGGCACACACATCAACAATTGCAATGGCTAAATTCCATGAATTACGTTACGAATGGTTGCCGCATCCACCTTAGAGTCCAGATTTAGCACCGAGTGACTTTTTTCCCATTTCCAAACTTAAAAAATCAAATGATGAAGTAATCAACGAAACAAACTCATATTTTGAGGAGTTCGAAAAAACCTACTATTTGGATGGCATCAAAAAGTTAGAATATCGTTTGGCCAAGTGTATCGAGCTAAAAGGGGACTATGTTGAAAAATAAAACGAAATTTAAAAAATAAAGTGTGTTTTCATTGTTAAACCGGATCATTATCAATCCGCCCTCGTATAATTACTGTAGTACATTCAACAACGGCTTCGCTAGCTATAGTCTTTGGATACAAATCAACTAGTTTTGCCTAGGAAAAACTAAATTATCCTAGAATCTAGTTTGGTCGGTAACGTATGTAGTACATAATAAAAAAATATACATGGTCAAACTTATTTCGAAAACGGCTGCTGCGTTTTTTTCAAACCTAGAGGTTCGGCACATATATGATCAAAATCACAGGGGCGTGGCACAGCCCTTACGTAATATCTGGCATACTATCCAAGATCTTATAAAGAAATTTGATTGACGGACGCAAATCATAAATATCTTGTGTAATTGTGTTTACAGCTCGCCAAATTGAAAAAGTGGGCGTGCCACTTTTCAACAATTCAAAATTTAAGTCTTATGTTACTCAATAACAAAACCCACGATTTTCATAAAAAATTTTAATGATAATACCACTTAAAACAGCAGTCATTACAACCTTAGTCATTATACTGGAAGAACTCGGTGAAGGGCGTTGCTCAGCCCACAATATAAATAAACGTTATAAGAAGAGGACTGACAACGCAATCGCTATGAAATTTAATATGTTACATAAACTTGCTATAAAGTATCTCATATCAAAACGTTGTCGCGAAAGTATGTATGGGCGTGGCTTCTCCCATGTTAGCAAAAAACTTTCAATGTTATTTTTAATGTGCTATGGGAGTAATCTTTGTAAAATTGGGTATGCAGATGTCGGCTGCTAAAATAATTAATTTTCTATTTTGCTTTCGACTTTTTCAACCTCATTCAATTTCATTGAATTTACCAATTACAATACTCACGACTGTAATATGTATTTTACTGAGCTTTATGTTCAGTACTTTTTAGTGGGAAAACCTGTAACAATTTTTTTCAACCTCTTTTAAGTCTTTTCGAGTAGTGCCAACTTTCTCAAACTTTTAGCACATTTTTCATCTGATATCGATGTTATCAGCTTTTTCAACTTTTGTCAGCCTCGTTAAATTTTTTTCGACTATTCAACCGTATTCGTATTTAATTTTCTTTGTCATTTGCCGCATTTCTACCTTTATAAATATTTTTCAAAATTTGTCGAGTTACTCAACATTTTGCAACTATTTCCATATTTTTCGACATTTCAACCTTTTCCACTTTTTTCATTAGTTTCATATTTCTTAGACTTTTTCAGCGACTTTTAACTATTCCAACCTCAAACAACTTTTTTCAACACTTTCCATATTTTATCGACTTTATCAGCCTTTTTCAACTGTTCCAACGTCTTTAAGCTTTTTTCAACATACATATATTTATATTTATTTTAAGTATTGTACATTAAGTTTTAAACTTTTATATTACATCAAAAAAAATAATTATGTATCCATATAAATTAATTAAAAAATTGTAACTTAATACATGTATGAAAACAAATTAAATTTGCTAATAAATAGCCCTTATAATAAAGAAGAAATATGAACTAATTATTACCTAACTTAATCCAAAATTAATAAGTTTAATAATAGAGCAGTAAGAAGAAATAAAAAAATTAATAAAAAAAATAAAAAATTAACAAAAATATAAAAATTTAAAAATTCCTATAATAATTAAAAATTGCATGTTTGAAGCTACTCGGATTTATATTCCGTTTAACATTAGTTGGCAAAGAGTTCCATAGCTTAATGATGCTGATGAACAAGTAACTGCTCGCATCAAGATAGTTGCATCTTGGAATTATCAAACACAACGACCTTACGGACTAACAAAAACTTATTTTATCGAACAGATAAACAGGAGTCTGAGAGTGCATTAGCCTGTGCAAAAATATAATATTGCGCATATCTAGATAGTCTTTTAAACTGCAACCCAAAATACTCCTACTCGATTCAGAGATGTGTTCAAACCTACGAATTCCATAAACATATCTAACTGAACTATTAAACCAACATTGAGTTTATGCATTGACTGAGCATCAAGCTCATCAAACACAGCATTAGAGTATAGTATGTGAGGCATGATTAACATAATGACAAGTCTGCGTCGGGTGTTAATAGGTGTGAAGCTTACAGAGTTTCGTAAATGGCGTAAGGTACCATATATTTTACCAATAACAGAGTTGATATGGTCCGTACACGTAAACTTCGATTTTAAAATAATGCCAAGATTACTAAAGGGTGTTTTTTTTAGAGGTATAGAGCTTTGAATTGAAATAAAACACAAGAAAATCGTTTTAATGTCCATCAATTTGACTTTATTGGAAGGATAATTTTATGCCATTAATGTTTAAATATGATTTCGGGCATGTGGCCGCCGCGGCTGGCTCGAATAAAGCCAATTCTACAGGTCCAATTTTGAACCACTTTTTCGAGCATATGGGGCCGTATGTCGGCAATAACGCCACGAATGTTGGCTTCCAAGTTCCCTAACGTTTCTGGTTTGTTGGCGTAGACGAGCGACTTCACATATCCCCAAAGAAAATAATCCAATGGTGTCAAATCACACAATCTTGGTGGCCAATTGACAGGTCCATTCCGCGAAATTATGCGCTCATCGAATGTTTCCTTCAATAAATCGATTGTGACGTGCGCTGTGTGGCATGTAGCGCCGTCTTGTTGGAACCACAACTCATCCACATTCATGCCATCCAATTCGGGAACAAAATAGTCGGTTATCATGGCTCTATACCGGTCTCCATTAACGGTAACTGACTCTCCAGCATTATTTCGGAAGAAGTATGGCCCAATGACTCCACCAGCCGATAGAGCACACCAAACTGTCAGTTTTTGTGGATGTAATGGCGTCTCAAGGGTCTCATGTGGATTCTCTTCACTCCAAATGCGGCAATTTTGCTTGTTGACGTAGCCATTCAACCAAAAATGAGCCTCATCACTGAACAAAATTTTGCGATCAATCTCATTTTCGGCCCATACACCAAGGTCGCAAGCAAGCAAGTGGCGAATCGATTCATTCGGGTCCTCTTCAACATTTTGCTCTACAGCGGCAATTGTTTCTTCGGTGCGCACTGTTCGACGTCTCTGCGGATGCGTATTATCACATAGAGTAAACGTAGTGCGAAAACGATCCATGGTTAACCGAATTAATTGCTCTGATGGACGATTATGTCGACCATAAAATGGACGGAGCTTGCGGTAAACTTCGCGAACTGAACCATTATTTTCGAAATAATTTTGCACGATTTGCAAGCGTTGTTCTTTTGTCAACTTGTTCATGATGAAATGGCAAACCAAACTGAACATAAATGACATTAGAGTTGCCAGATTTGACTATAAAATGTCAGTTTTATCTCTATTCGAAAAACAAATCTCTAAAAAAAACACCCTTTAGCTTTATTCACAAATTCCAAACTTGTAGTGCCGATGGACAATTCCGGTATCCCCTGTAAGCTCAAATTACTTCTACTATTGCATATTTTTTTTTCGATTCTTCAATCTTTTTCAACCTCGAACATTTTTATTTTTCAGCCTTCCTTACGCTTTTCAACAGTAGACTTCTTCAATCTCTTTTAATTTTTTAAATATTTTCCGTATTTTTTCGACTTATGTATTCAATCTCATTCAACCTTTTCATTTAACAGATTTCACCATTTTTTATCGAAGTTTTAACAGTTTCAACGCATTACTCGCCATACAAATGATCCATAAAATTAAGTGGCTAATCTTAAACTAAACAACTGCCGCCTCGGATGATATTTACGTCAGACCGTTGCCAAATGACAGGGTTACACTGCCAAACCAAGAAATGGATAACCCGTTATACGAATATTAAATTGACCAACGCCGCAACATACATAAAGTGTGTACAAAACATTAACCAAATTTAATGTTTTTTACCAAACAAATTTATGTAAAATATTTGTAATGAAAATATCTTTGGTTTAGTTAAGAGAGCACCTAAATTCTTAAAATGCACATGAGAGCATACTCTCAACCCAATTTTGGCAAACACCGTAAAACCACCAACTCAAAACGATCTAAATAGAATGTTCGAACAGACAAAAATTAAAATTTAACTGTTCACTAAACGAAGGTTTTACACTTTCCCTAAACTGATTTTCTTTTCCCTTAAAATCTAATACGCTTTTCCGAAAACATATGTTGACTAGCCGCCGCCACAGCCCCAAAAGAGTGCCGGCTTCTCTTAATTTTATGTTCGAAAGAATTCGAACATAAGAGAGTCGCACGAACCCAACAACGTAGCGTACATTGAGTGAGGGCTTATATTACGAATTGAATTGTTCCAGCAGCTACATACGTAGTTTTTGAAAACAAATTAAACTGCAGACAGACATCCCGAAACAACTCAGTCAGTGGCCGTATGCAGTGAGAGAAGGTCGTGTTCGCTCGTCGTCAGCCAAACGGAATATGAAATTGGAATTTTGTTTGTGTGAATAAAAAAAAAAAATTGGTAGAGATGCAGTTACAGTATCTGTTGGATTAAAAGTGGAAAAACAAAATTAAAGCTGAAAATTTTTGACAGCCTTTTTAAGTGAAAAAAAATCAATTCAAAACAAAAAGTATCTATCAGATACTTCTCAATATTTTCGCTGTATTAACAGTAAAACGGCGTGCTATTTTTTCATTATTTACAAATTTTGTACACCCAACGCCACCACCGTCGCCGCTGTTTTTAGTCCATCCCCGCTCGCGTCGTGCACCTTCTCGCACTGTTCGCTTGTCGCGTGAAATTCTGCATGCGTTACGCTACGTGACGTAAACTCGTCGTAAAATATCAAAACTAAACGTAAACGCTAAATGCAAAAGTCGTCGCGTCACAAACGTCGCCAACAGTTTTGTAAATCCTAGCAGGTTTTAATACACAAAAAACAGAATAAAACTTACGTTTTACGTTTTTGTAATATTGTTGTTGTCGGTTCTTGTGTGTGTGTGTGTGGAAAAAATAAAAATCATAACAAAAAACGTAATCATAACAACTAAGACGCGTATGCGAGACATTTTTCTCCCCATGCGAAAATAAACAAAAAACCCGCTCGAAAATATCAGTAACAACAACAACAACAACAACAATAGTAAAATGTGTTTACCAACGAATTGAGGCCGTAAAATTAATGTTTCGCGCAAAACTACATAAAATCTGTTGAATTTTCTTTTAATTGAAATGAAAATTAAGTTTCCACATCAAAAAATGTAATTATATTGAAAAAAAAAAAGTTCTACAAATAAAGTGAAATTGAAGAATTTGAAGTGATTGGATATTATGTTTTGTACGATAAAATAAGGCGGTAATTACTTACTTTAACGTCATAATCCCTGAGTAAACTGCATCCCCAGTATAAAATAGCCCTCATCGTGCTGGTCAATGGCTCACAGGTAATTTGAGGTAGTCAAATTTGAAAATGAAATGTGTAAAAAAAAATATTCGAAAATGTGCATTATCGCCCGTTTGATGCCACAAGGAAAGCCGGTCCGACTCATCGTGTGTAATCTTCGTTAAAACCCGGTTTTTAGATTCTTTCGGTGGGTTTTTCTCAACAAAATTTCAAAGCTCTTTGTCATTTCCTAGTGAATATTTTTGATACCTAAAATTGAAATTCGCGAATTAACAAATGTTTTTCAATTGAATCGGGGAATACGTGTTCCCTTATTTCCTCTAAAAAACAACATATTTTATCAGCAACCAAATCCGCAATTTGAAGTCATTCAGCCTGCATCATTTGAATTGGATTCAATCTATAGGATTAATAAATTTCTTTAGTGCCATACTTTCTCTTTAAATGGTGATCTATGATGTTTCGCCGCAAACTTACAGTCATTTTGAGGTAACATTAATTTAAAACCGTTTGGCTAAGATTGTGGAGTTGCAGAGGATCAAATTCATGTAACTTTAAAATGACTATAACTTTGCGAGGAAATATCACAGATGACCAGGGGTAAAGAAAAATGCAAAAATCGAAAACTTATCAGAATATTAATTTTTACCATTAACTCAAAGAAATTAAGAAAAAAATACTAAACGCAAGAAGAAAATATCACTCTAGACAACAGAGGGCAATTGTTTCCAAGTAAAAATAATAGAAAATGGCGGTATATGTACCTGATTACAAAAGTAGTTCACCTGAAAAATAATTTTTTCCTGTGACCAAAAATATCAAAAAAGTTCCCCCACTTGAAAAAACCAAAATTTCATATATTCCATTTTCCATTCTTTAATTTTCTTATTATTTTTTACAAATTTTGTTTTCATCACTTTTTTTCCATACAATTCTCTCACAAAAAATGTTTTCTATCTGCCAAGGACTGTGAAAAATTTTTTTACAAAAAAAAGTTCAAAAGTAGTATTTACATTTCACCGAAAAGTAGAAAAGTAGTCCAACAGCGCAAAAGTAGTACAAATGGTAACCTTAGTCATAGGCATAAGTGAGGTCGTACAGGTGCTTGTTGACAGTTCAATGAATATCAGGAAAAGTAGAGCTTGGAGCTCTGCTGAGAACATGGTCTAGTGCTATTGAAAACAAGGTTGGTGGCAGCAGACAACCTTGTCGCATGTAATACTTCTCGATATGTTACACTGTAAATACATTTGAATCCCTCGTAATGGACCTTGGTGAGATTAATGGCCTTGAATGCCGCACCTCCTCTGTGGTACTATAGTCGATGAAGGTTAATTGTAACGTAGTTCGCCACTCCTTTTTCTACTTCAATCAACGCAAGATCGGTTCGGGTACAAATCTGTCTATTGTTTTCGGATAAGTAGTTCCATTTTTTCGCTTCAAACTGTAACTACATACAGCTAGGATACTTGGGATAGGGCCCAAAAAAACTATTTGTGAGCTATAAGATCAATTTCAAAGGCATGCGCTAAAACTACTAAGGAAAACTAATTTCGTATCCACTACATATTGACCCTCTGAAACTTTTTTTTTGTAGTTTTTATAACAGGGGTGCTCAAGGGAAGAACTTTTGCGTTGAAGCCATCGGTTGACACCGATAGATTTAAGTTAAGTGTTCAACGTTATTTTCTTTCTGTTCAAAACAATATTGTGCATAGCATTCATAAGATTCATCCATCCTCTGAACATTGGGTTGAGCTTAAAAAATAAATGTTGTAAAAAGGCATCAATCAATTCGACCTACAATCCTACAATCCTACAATCCCTTGCAAAATTTCCTTAAAATTTTTTTTCCTCTAGACACAACTTTAATCTGACTGACTTTATTTTTAAATCGTAAAGATTTCCTTTAATGTCGGGCAATGTTTTTTTTTGTGGGAATCACCATTTCCATCTGCAAGAAAAATTCGTGCGAATATCCTTAACTTTGTGAAGCCGGTTTGCCTTATAATGCCACTTGGATAAATAATTGGGATTAATAAACCGTAAGATTCCACAGTAATCGCAACAAATATGACTTTGAGAGCTTTTTTCAAATTACTCTTACAAAGGCTTAATTCACCGGCAGTACTTTACATAAAATATGTTAGTTGTTCACATAGGAATAGTACAAGGGAAAAGCAAAACAAAACTTTGTTTTAATTAGTGTGTAAGCACTTCACGGTGTTCAAATGCACCAAATTTTTTTTAAGTAGCACATGTATTAGGAATTAGGTATGCTTGAGTAATGAGTGAATTACTTTTCTTATAATTTCCATGAAACTCTCTGAATTCAGTTCCAACTTTTTCTATCATGTCTGGATTTTCAGATAATCGAGAAAAAATGTGTTGAAAACACAGAATTTGGCCATTTCCGTGCATTTGTGTCAAGAATGCCAATTCTTTCGCTCATTTAAGTAGGTATTCGAACTGTTATGAAAAATGATAGTGCTTTGAAGGGCTAATGGTAAAAATTTAACTGATCCTCGATGTGGATGGGATTCGTAACAATTAAAAAAAAAATGTTTTGCTGATGTTTTTTACTGAAGTTCTTTATTTAACCGTCGTGTTTTACATTAGAAATATTTTTAACGTTATCGTATTTAGTAAGGATATGTAAAAATTTCAAATTGAAACCTAACAAACTCTCACGTTTTTCCCCTTGAACAGTTGGCAATATCATCAACGTAAAAAATTTATGGGAAAACAACAGTACGAGCCAACCGAAACTATATATAGAAACAAAACGCTGCTGTTAGGAAGGACAAGCAAATAACAACAAAAAATTTATAACATTTTTTATTACAACAATTTTACAACAAACAATAACAACAAAATCAACAGCGTACAACATAAGTTAGTAAAAATTTTTTACTACTTTTAGACGTTTAGTTGCGCTCTACCTAAGCTGAAGGATATATGTATGAACCTAACCATGTAGGAAGAGAATACACTAAGGATTTAGAACAACAACAAAAATCGAATCATAAAATGCGCCGCAACAACAACAACAACAACAACAACAGCAATAACATTGAGAAAACACAGCAAAATAACGTAGAGCGATATTACGTTCAAATACAAACAAAAACAACGCCACGGTTAAGTTACACTAAGGATTAACTAGAAGAAGAAGAAGATACAGGACTGACGCACACAAGCACAAGCACAAACACATACTCAAATGACTTATACTCATACATTTGTCGTATATTAAATTTGTCGTACAAGTTTACAGTTTCGTTTTCCTTTTGGCCATTTTTATTGTTGTTGTTATTTTAACTTTTTCTTCGAATTCGCTGTATTACGTTGCGCTGCCTTGTAACGTAAGTACTAATAAATCACTCGAGTGCTGAGACAAACAAAAACAACAACGAGCAACAGCAAGGACGTAAAAGGACAATAGCAAACGTAAGCATAGAAAAATTGCAAGGGAAGCGTAAACAGGATCAGTATCGTAATAAGGGACCTAAAGATCTAACATACAACTAGATTAACAACAACATCGAAAACAATGGCGGGAAACATTGTCAAATGGTGGAAGCATAAAATACTCGGTGGATATAAACAATTCTCAGGTATGTTCAGCTCAGTTCATTTAAGTGTTTAGTCCGGTGACAAAAATTACGTTTTTTATTGTACTTACAGGTATTAAATTTTAGCGCAGTGTAATAAAGTCAGCCCCCCCAAAAACAGTAAAAAAGAAAGGTTTTTTTTGTGCATTTTCTCCTTTAAACTTTTGCAGGGAGACTACAAATATTGCCCTACAAAAACTGATTTCTGTAAAAGCATATGGTCACAATGATACCTAAGAATACATTAAAAGTTTTCTCAAAAAAAATTATGCGTATATGCACTGGATGGCTATTAAAACACTTTAAGATACATTTGTTTGCATTCGTAAATTGTGTCATATTATCAGAGCCAATACGTAAAAACATATTTTCTCAACTTACACCCTAATAAAAGTATAATACTAAAAAAAATGTCCAAATATATTTTATTATTCGTTTCCAAGGATAAAATAAAAATACAAAAGTTAAAAGAATCAATCACCCTTTTAGTTTTATTGTGTGGTTGTATATCTTAGACACAAATAGGCTTTCCCAAGTTTAGGAATGGTGACTTTTTGTTTGTGGTTGAATCTATCCTTCCCACAAAGGTAGAAAAATTACGACATACCTGGAATATAAACAAGTTAAGGTTTTGAAATGGCACGGGAGCAATTTAGACCTAAACCCCATAGAAAACCTTTGGGAGCGGCTTAAACTTTTTCACATATGTCTCTACAATGATTTTTAGCTATAAATATGAATACTTACACCTAATTTGCATTTTTAATTTAACCAACAAGACTCCTTAGAAACAAGTAAAGCAAGATATTTGGGCATTTTATTTAGTTTCATACGTATTGGCTCTAATAATATGATCACCCGATGTATGTATGTACATTTTTGAACTGATATATCTCTAACTGTCAGAAAAGTCTTAAGTGTGCTATCTGTTCACTTATAAATAATTAAAAGAAAGATTTCAATACTTTCACACAAGACGTTCTTAGTACACATTCGGAAATTATATCCATCCAATTCTTACCTTAAATAAGTAGTATTTTTAATGATGAACTATGCAATTTCGATCTTTTTTCTTGAGAATGCAGATTCTGATCTGAACTTAAATGGTTTTTATTTCAGATCAGCCTAATTTTTATTCGAGTAAGCCAGAGCATGTTTTTAGAAAGCTGAACATTTTTTTGTCCTTAATATAATTAAAATTCTGTATGTCGATTTTCCCCGTATGAGCCTTTCATATGTCTATAAAAACCTTATTAAGTAGAAAGTTATAGCCAGTGCCAAACATTTGATTTTTTGCCACCAAAGCGCAGAAAATGCCCAAAAGTTTTTAAAAGATATCGATTGAAATTCGTCAAAACTTAACCAAACAAATGTTTATTGAAAATTTCGTATGCTTCCTTAACGAAATCTATATAATTGAAGCTTTTACCTCTCAAGTGGGTATCAAATGACTTAAATCGGATATTGACTTCATGTATATTATTTGTTGGGCCTGTCGTAATGCAGATATTTATAATTCGGATGTTTCAGAATTCAGATGTGCAATTTAAAATTTAGTTGATTTTAAATTCGGATGATTCCAAATTCTGACATGAATTCGATTTCATTTTTTTTTCGCGAGAAATTAGATTAAACAAAAACAATGAATTTGTAATGAGTGAATTTTTCACCATCTGAATTAATTGATCTCTAAAACATCTGAATTTCGAATAATCTGATTTATATGACGTTATTTCACTGTCTGATATTTGAAGCACATGAATTATGAATATTGAAATTTTGTACACTATCGCCCAGAAATATCTCTTAGCTTCGATAGTTAGTTCAGAAAATTTCGGTACACCCATAAGCTCAATTCATATCAGAAACTTTATCCCGAAAATTACTATTGCATAGTTTATTATGTGCAGTTTTTAATAAATACGCCGAAATAAATAAAATAGGTAATTAAATAAATATGCAAATAGAAGAATAAAAAAGTAAACGAATCTGTGCTCCGGATCTTTCTTTTGGAAATCCATAAAATTAACAAACGCCCAAAAATTGGGTTGGGCTTTTATGTATTTGGCAGTTCTTCATAGTGAAGGATTGCCCAGAAAGAACAATTTTTGTTGGGCACTTGTGTATTTGTGCAATTCTTCACAGTGTAGGATTGTTCAAAAAGAACAGTTGTTCGTAATTGTTATTTTACTGAGCTAACTATGTCAAACACCAAAAAAATTACAACTTACAAACATAAATTATACAGAGAAAATGGGCTTTGGCTAGTAGTTTCGTTTTCTGTATTAACTAGGAACTTTTAAGCCGATTAGTAAGAGTATGCATGCCTTAAATTGTTTTATATTCTTGCATAGATCTGTTGAGGACCAAACAGTTGTTGTTGGGCGATTCTTCATCGGGTGACTGTTCAAAATTATTTGACGTTTAAGTACTTTTTAGTATTGGGGGCATTGTTCTTGTGCGATCGTGGTTACAGCCAAAAAAAATTACGTCCTCCAACAGTGGATATATGATTCCAATATATTTTACTAGAAATACACCACTCCGAGAATGAAATCAATAAAATTTTCGAAATCTGTATTCAGTATGAGGCGAAAAATACAGGCGTGATCCTCACCAAAACGAATTGAAATCATAAGTCAGCAAGCGCCTCTTTGTTGAGGCTGAATACAGTGAGTCGTAAAAAAGCCAAATACTTGTTATTGCGCTAGTTAGTGACTATAAAACAAAGAACTTTATGAAAAATATCGTTATTTGCATTTATATCTTTATGTCTGCTCTTGCTATAATTATGGCGACTTATTTAGTTATACGAACTAACACATTAAAATTTCGAAATATAATTTAGACTATGAGATTGAACAAAAAAGTAAAGAAACATTATGTTGCTTAAGGACAAAAAATTTGATTGTAAGCAGGCCCACCATATGGGCTTTGCCCCCCCCCCCCAACGCGTCTCATTGGGCTATATATTTCAGAGAGAAAAATAACAAATCATGCTATTGGAATTGCATTTGCCCCCACGTAAAGTCCTGTTGGTACGGTACTGATTGTAAGACCGACTCCCTCTTCTTCACAACCAATGCAAAAGATTTTTATAAACTCTCAATATCCAGAATGTACACTTTTTGTAACATTTCTCGAAACGAAAAGTTTCAAATACTATGGAGAATATGATAGCAAAATTTGTTATCTGGTTTGTTTAAAAATGCTTTAATTTTATGAGAAAAAAAATTGTATAAATTAGTTCAAGCATTAATTTTTATATTTATAAAACTGATTCTCAAAATATCTTTGAAATAAGTTCTTTTGTTTTGGTGTGGATTTTCTTGTATGTCATTATTTAATCAATCCTGAAGGTGCATCTTCTTTCATATCGAAATTCCTGGCACAAGTTTGGAAAATATGAGTTTTTACCAAAGAATTGTACAATTTTTGCTAAGTTATTTCGAGAATTTCGATTTCAAAGCAGATAAATTTCTAGGATTCATTAAGAATGCCTTACAAAAATTGTGTCGCAAATATTTTAAGAAACACTTTTATAATAAAAAAATTAATTTTTGAACCAATATATTTAAATATTTTTAATATCGTTAGTAAAAATAAGAGCATTTCTAAACAAGAATTGTCAAATGATTTTAAATGCTATTTCCCATAGTTTTTGAGATATTTCGTATCAATAGATAACATCTATCAATAGAAAATAGATAAATGCCAGAAGCAGGTTTTTTTCCAAAGTTTTATGATACATACAAACAAATGCGATTTTATCGTCAGGCAGACTGAGATCATTCAAAAGGTATTGTCAAATGCAACGAGAGAAACAACTTTTGCTGCTTAGTTTAAGTCGCATTTAAAAATTGAAAGATTAAAAACATCTAAAAAATTCAATAGTTACTAGGTCAATTCATCGCGTCAGCCTCTTGACTGACTGGTTCCTTTACTTAGTAAAAAAAACATAAATATTGAGAAAGCAGACGATTCCAGCGGTGATTTTTCGAAGGCTGGCGTTGTTGAGCATTTATGGTGCATATTATTATGGACATATATATATATATAAAGCTAATACCGTGCAAATTTTGCTATGCGAAACTTACTATTCTTATTCTGGGGCATTGCACATCATATCAGACACCATATTGATTTCGCATCTCTGTTTTTTGTGTAATTTTTTTTCTTTAAGTACTTGCTGGTCTTTATATTTATTACACAGGCCTTCGTAAGTTGAAATACAGCAGGATAGCTGGACAATTTTAATTAAGGAAGGAAAGGGTTAAGTTTTCCAACTATATAATTAAATATATTCGGAATTTTTTGATGTCCCTAAAAAAATATTCGAATACGATCAAAGTCAACGGTTTTGCCTCTTATATTTTCACCTTGTAGTGGCAATCCTGAAGACAATGATATTCTGGTAGGAAACGATAACATTACTTAATAGAGATTTTTCTACATAGGTACTTATTAACAATTGCTGTTATTAAAAATGTGGACGTCTGTATTTTATATAAACAACGCTATTATCACTTAACTCTTAGTTTATCTAATTCGCATAAATCTGAACTACATTGAATATCGATACCAACGATAATAGAATCATATACGAATGTACCTAAACTGTTCACCGGCTCCGTAGCTAGAAGATGATTTTCTACATTACTCTTTAAAATTCAGAAGCCAAAAAAAAAAAAACCAATAAAAAGAAACCACATCAAACGAATTCTTCAAAAAAAAAAAATATTTTATAAGATCCAGAGCAAAAGAAAGAACAAAATTCATATAAAAAAGAAAACTAAAAAAAAATTCTATCATGAAAAGAGCCCATTCAGTGCTCGCCACAAGCAAATGGTGTAGTAACAACAAAAATCAGGCCCTTCTAGAAAAAACAATGCCGCCAAGGGAATCACAAACAACATTAACAAAAAAAAAAAACTATTTGAACTTCACAGTACAGAATAAGAGACCCTTTTTCGTAAAAACATCATCTATAGATCGCACGACTACATACACATAGATATGTATATGTATGTGTGTATATGAGAACAGTAACAGAAGAAGAAAATCACCAAAAGGCTATCATAAAGTAAAGTAAATACAATACAACAAAAACAACCAAATGTTTCAAAAAAAAAAGTAAAAACAAAATCAATTCAAAAAGACCTTCATAGTCTGCACGAAATTAAAAAAATCGTCTAGCGCTGCGAAGTGGCGGACGCGCTTGTGGAGATGGTGGTGGAACGTGAAAAAAAATCACCCGATCTAAAGTAACATCCAGCCATCCATCAATCAATGTTGTTAAAAATTGATCGACGTAAGAGTTGGATGCGATTGAATCAGGGCCGTAGCCAGGGGTAGCCCAGGGCAAGCTTAGCCTGGCTAGAAATTGTTAACCTACCCTGGCCACTGGCCTGGGTTGCTAAAGATTTCAATAAAATAAATAAAAAACTATTCTAAAGAGATTAACCGGCACTTAAATTCGTTGTGGGTAAATAAGATAATGTAAGGCTTTCACAAATCCCACAAAAGCTATTTGCTGCTGACGCTTGTAATTTTTCATGATCTCTCAAAGGATCGTGAATTATATCCGCAATGCTGATGTTCCGTGGTTTGGTATTTAAGAGGATGGTACAAACGGTAAAAATAATCAAGAAAGCATTGCAATTGGGTTTGGATATGATATATGAGGGCCTTAGAAGCCAAGGGGCATAAGTGCACATTTTGAAAATTTTGAGCTGGCCCGTGCAAAGTACTCATAAAACCGTAGAAAACATGTATATTTACTGAAAATTAACTTTTAAGCTCTCGCCGCGCCATCTCGTGCTTTCAAATTACGTTAAAAAATTTAAGTTGCGGTTACGTTGGAAGCCAAAGGGCATTAGTGGCACTTATGCCCCTTGGCTTCCAAACAAAGTTCTAAAGACCTGTTTGCTCTGAACTGTACAGCTGTGACGCTTCACATAATTTCAATAATTGTAAATTGTATATATTTAAATAATTATTAAAGTAAATAACATAAATAAAAAATATTAATTTGCTTTAATTATTTGATATACCTCAGTAAAATTGATATTTGTGCAATACATTTTTTAAACTAAGTAACTAATAAAGGCTTTAATATCAAAGCATAAACATATTTAATTCTTCACATTTTAACATCTAGAAATAATTAATATAAATTTATGTAGTTTTAAATTAAATTTTGACTTTAAGCTTAAAAATAAATTTAGTTTAAGGTCATTTTAGTATGAGATGGTGTTGCCCTTTTGCCTTTCAACTAACTGCAACCGTCGGGGCATCGAATTCACCAAGATTTGTAGAACCGATAAATCTATCTTCGACCACTCCATAACAATTGCTTGTTTTAGCTGCTTCAAGGATTCGTACTGCTTCGCGGCACCAAGAGGCATATTGAACTAAAATAAATATTTGCCAGCACATATAAATTACAATTTAATTTTTGTATTAATAATTACAAACCTCTTCAATAATTTTGCCCCTTTATTTGTATGTATGATGTCGCTGCAGTATTCAAGACTCAAATAAATCAATTTGCACAAATATTAATTTTCCATGAAACGCAGTGTTTACCGCGCTTCGTTAAGATAACGGTACCATAGATTCAAAAAAAATTTGGAAGCCAAGGGGCATAAGTGTTTCAAGTTTGGAAGCCAAGGGGCATAAGTGATCTAAAATTGTGGCATAAGTGCAAAAGTGTTTGGAAGCCAAGGGCATAAGTGAAAAATACCTTCCTACCGTATGCTGGTACTCCGATATGACATATTGTAAAGGTTTTTCCACTTAAGGATTACTTTTTTATAGTCTAATGAACAAAATAGGTGTGGAAAAAAAAAATTTATTTACATGCAATGTTGATGTAGCGTGTTAACTTTAAACTTAAATATCTCGAAAATATCTTTTTTGCACTTATGCCCCTTGGCTTCTGAGGCCCTCATATGTGGAAAAGTGATAGAGTCTATTTTAATGATGAAAACTTGCGCTAACTTGAAGGCTGAAACATTTACAGGTCTAACCTTATGATTATGACTTAGATACTTCTAAAATTTTAAGTCAGTGCTATGATGCAGCAGAGGGGAGTGAAATTATTACAAAGCAAGTGCAAGTATTTCGCTTGTACAGAGTAATACCTTACACCAGTGGAAACCATTCTGCCTCCCGTGTGCAGATGCGGCAGAGCTCAAGCAGAAGCTGCGTGTATACTCGTCGTGCACGCTGCGAAATACTATTCGGCATTGCTCGCTCAACAGGCAATTGAGCAAGGCCTGCCTCGGAGAAGGCCTGCTAGCACTGCTGCGATTGTATGAGACCTTCTCAAAGCTAAATTTTCATGCAATTAAAAATATGTATACTCATGCTATTATGCCTTCTTACAGCAGTCGCGCTATCAGGCCTGGTATTAGAAGGCAAAGAAGAAGGACTCCATCAATTTTTTATTTCGCATATTGCAATGTTTTGTGATTCGACATTGCTTTTTTGTCATCTGCATTGTAAATATACGACATCAGAAGTAGATAAATGGTTAGAAGTTAAGAACGTTGTGCACGTTGGCCTTCTGTTTCATGCTATGTTAAGTTGGTAGAGTATTGTGTATTCAAAATCAAATTATAAATTAAGAAAACGTGACAAAAAAAAAAACATTAAAAATATCAACGCAAGTGAGAGGGGTGACCCAGAGTCTCACGACATATAAAAACTTCATTTTTTCTAAGTACTCCTGTGACCCCTGCAACGATAAGCGGCCTTAGAAAGCCTTCTTAGGAAGGCATGATTTATCGGAACATTTCATATAAAAAGGAAAGTACGTTTGAAGTAGGTGGCCAAGGCCTTATACTTACCAACGATGGCCTACTAGAAGCAGTGCTAGCTCCTGCCCTTGGGAACTGGGCGACTACGTTTGGTGCACACATTGACATGCATCTGTGTAGGTAAGCACTGTGTTACATGCATACATTGTTGCAATCGTTGACTGCGCCTGGTTTTTGTGAAATCTATAGGAAATATGTCAACAATTTAGCAGTATTTCGATCAATTGTCTACGCCAGAGATGCACTCAAAAACCTGCTGCGGGAGCAGGTTACAATAACATCAAATTTGGATAAAAAATTAAAAGTATTTTGCGAAAAAAAAAAACTAATGTTGCCGAATATTTTTAATTTTTCTACTGAAAGCTAATGGCCTACAAACAAAAGAAATGAAAATCCAAACGAAAGAGCTGAAGGAGCAAATGATTCGTAAACAAACAAAAAAACATGCAGCGATTGCGATACGAACTAGAAAAAATACAGGCACTAGAAAAAACTATAAAAAACATAGATGGTGAATTCGTTGTACAATTTCTGGATTGCTCAAAGTTGTTCGAATCTAAAGATTTTGTATGGCGATCATGAAAAAAGTATGAGAAATTATTAGCACGGCAGCTTGTCGCTCCTGTTGATCAAATACACGAGTGCATATGGAAGTGTCTACAGATTTCCGATTTCGTATAGTTAGTGCGACATGAGCGTCTGCGAGCTACGAAAAGCTGCCACATTGAGAAAAGAGAATGTTTCCTTTAAATAAATGTATTTCGTTGATAGAATTTTAAAATATTTGTAAATTTTAAAATATTTGTAAACGAATTTTGGTACTTATTATAGTGTCCTTAATTGAAATCTAAATTGTTGCTAATTGGGCCAAACGATATATTAGTTTGGGTTGAATATACATATGTTAATCTTATTTTTATTTGATTTCACTTCTCCCGAACATGAAAGCTATGCAATTCACAATAGCAAAACGCGACTTACGTATAAGCAGAATATACTTAAGTAGTGTTTTACTTGAACATGTTGTGAATTGCAAAAATTCCATGTTAATCAGAAGTGAAATCAAATAAAAATAGGATGAACAAATGTATATTCAACCAAACAAATTTTTTAAATCGACTCAAACTAATATAACGTTTGGCCCAATAAGCATCAATTTAAATTTTAATTAAGGACGTGGTTATAGATACCAAAATTTGTTGATAGTTAACAAATATTTTAAAAATCTATCAACCAAATACATATATTTAAAGGAACCATACTCTTTTCTCAGTGTAAAAAGAAGACCCAGATATGAGAAAATATTGGTTTTGTGATCATCGACTTTACCTAAATCGTTATTAATAAATGTATACGTTAGCGACAAGACAATATTTCTTCCGCCAAGTACATGCTTTGATAACTATCCATATATGAATTTTTGCAACGAAATTATCTGTTTCAACGAATTTGATAATTATTACCAAAGATATGAGATTGAGATAGGTAATTAATACCAAATATATGATTGATGTGGTGGTAGAATATGCGGCATGTTTACTTATATCAAATATTTAGTTGGCCTATGTCAAATATTAATTATTCCCAAATTTCGATATTCACAAATATGTCGTTACCTCTGCGTAAGGACAAAATAGCCTATAGTGCGTAGTCAACCAAATTCTTTAAGAGGGCTTACAACTATCACATGATTTCACTGATCTGTGCAATGCATTACACGACCCATTCTGAATATCATAACACTACAAAATACGAATATCACAACATTTTCTTTTTTTCAAATTGTACCTGAATAAAATTTTTTGATGACTTATAAGGTCATATTTTAAGAAAAATTAAATGCCCAAATAGTAGAACCAAGATAAAATTACTTGAATCCAGTGCCATGTTTATTGTAGCGAAAATGCGTTGAGGTTACCGACTTTATAATTATAATAACTCAATTTTGAAAATATCGATAATGTAGCAGTTTTAAAATTAAGTCCCGGGTTAAGCGCCTAAATTTAAATTCCATCAAAGCTTTGTCCTCCAATGCGCATCAAAAGAATTCCTTACACTCCCGCCTTATTCCACTAACTCCGTCTCCAGCTTCCGCTGCAATTGCCTATGCTTCCACTGTCTTCTCGCTGTCCATTTGCGAGTGCTCCATTAATGCGGAGATGGCACGCTCAAAGCCACAGCGACAACAACGTAGAAGCCTGTTGCTTATTTGTCGGTTCCAGTTTTTATCTACGTCTCCTCCACACACACACAGAGCAAGCAGCACTTGGACCAAAAACAACCGACAAACAATCAGACTCATAAACCAGCGTAGTGTCTTTGCATCGTGTCGGCATGGCTAAGTCTGAAAGCACAATATTTTACGATCTTATAAGAAAAATAGAAAAAAATACGATCAGTGCACAACACGCTGACTCCTTGAAACCGGATCGTCTCGCCGTATAAAGTCTTGAGCGCGCACGGAAAAACAAGGCAGTCGACAGGCGTTCGAACGACGGATATCGCGGATTGTCTTAAATCTTGCGCCGTTTCGGCGAAAATATCAAAAAGTGGTAACAAAAACAAACGAGAAACAATAACAACGAAGGCATAAATAAATGCAGAAGCTACAAACTAACAGCTTTTCAACTTGAAGTCGTTGCTATCGCCGTCGTCTTTGGACAGGATTGAAATAATCGCGCGGTAGAAGAAAGAGCGCTGAACCTTAAAAGAAATCTAAAAACAAAAGCCGCACCAAAAAAGCAGTTCAGCCTGTTCAGTTGGTAATTCACTTGGATGCAGCCATCGAAAGCGCACATGATGCCTGCTTGCTTTTCTTCCACAACCTCTCACTCTCTGGAATCAAGTAGTGAGAGCAACAACAAAGTTGAGCAAGAGCAACAGCAGTGTTGCCAAATCACACGATATATTGCTGTACTTTCTCCGTTTCGAATCCCTGTATACGATGTCGTGATGTTTGCGTTAAGAAGCCATTAAATCAGAAATGGCCAAGTCGAACAAAAGTTAATTATTACGGTTGCTTTACAAATATGAAAAGATTTAAAAAAACACTAAACACAATCAAACAAAAATAAAAATTAAATATTGCTGCATTTACCGTTACTTCGTAATTTTTGTCAAAATTTCTTATCAGTTCCATAGTTTTTGTTTATATAATTCCTTTATTTTCTAAATATAAAGCAATATCAACAATAAGGAAAAAATCGATCGCTCCCATCTCATTTTCTTTTCTGGATTTTTTTTCAATTCTGCACTTTGAGTTTGAAAATTTATACATTGGCTCTTTTAATCAAGTTATTAGCGATTTCCAGCTCCGTACTCAACTCTTCTAGCCATGCCTGCTTTAAGTACACGACGCACGATCTTAAATTTCAACATGACAAATTTATATGTTAAGACTAATTTTCTTAAAATATTTTTCAATCAATTTAAGAAATATAAATTTTTCGAGTCTTATTTTTTAAATAGTCATAACTCCTCCATAACAAGCAAATTTTATATTTTGTTTAATCGTACGTTTCATTAAAAATATCAAAAATTTTCTTAAAACGATAGTAATTACAATGGTATTTTCAAGTTTCAAAAATAAATCGTCGCTTTCAACTTTACATACAGCTATGGATATATAAATAGCACAATGTTTAATATTTTCATTCTTATGCTACAGTATCGTTAATGTTAGTAACAAACAACAAGTGCTTGGTTTTTTGCAAAGGTATATCCTTCATATTTAATAATAATACGAACTTCAGCTATAATCCATTAACAAATAAAAAAAAATTATCAAAATGTAAGAAAACCGATGAAATGAGCTAGACACATAAATGGCACAATCTGGAAAAAAAGAGAAAATATCGGGTTAAAGTTGCATTTATTGACTTTTTGGTATGCACAAACACTTAAATCATTGATATCTAGTGCTGTAGCCTCTGTTTTTTGACGATAGCTCCACACGTGCGTCCCAGACTCTCCACGTTTTTTCGCATTTTGTTTTGGATATGGCATACCAATCTTTCTGTGCGGCAGACCTAAGATCGTCAATATTTGTATAATTTTTCTTTATGATTTCAATCTTGACTTCATTTTACAGGTCCTCTATTGGATTTAATTCAGGGCTCTGGGCCTCTCCAATTCAAAACGTCAATGTTTTCCGCACAAAACTAATTCTTTACTACTTTGGATGAATGTTTGGGGTCATTACATGGTAAAAATGTTCACTTAATTTGCATGGAATGGAGTGCATAGGATTGCATATGGGGTGCATAGGGTAATATGTCCAAACACTATAAATCGTCCATATTGCTATTAATTTTCATAAGCGGGCATACGCCAGTCATAAGTTGATTGTCAGCAATAAAACAAAACAGATGTATTTTTTTCATTATAATGAATGATTCATTGCAGAGTGAAGTTTGTTCCTTGAACAGTTCAGTATTTAGTTTTATTTAGAGCATTAGCTGCAGTGATGGCTGCCTTTAAGATGATGACACTACAAGACCCTATATATCGCGGTATACTAAGTGAGTTTGTGTCAGCCTTAACCAGAAAATACTCAAAATCGATATTTCGATTGATTATGATGCATTTGACTTAACTACCTATCCCTACAAAATTTTTCAATCAAATGTCCAATAATAAAGAATCAAAAGGCTGTAAAAAAGATTTTTGAGTTTCATTTGGCAAATAGACGTTGCACACTAGTTAGTACGAAAAAAATGAAACTCTCTAGATAGCTAAGAAAGCCTTAACTCTTTTCATTCTCTTACATAAGAAATACATAACAATATATTTTTCCAGTGTACATCGTTTTTTGCTTCTCCTGTATAAAACTAGAAAGTGTGGCTACCGCTTTTTGTATATGTATTAGGTGACGATATGTACATTTTTTTTAACTCAATAGTTGCTCCAGAAAAATTAGTATTTACTGGTGGCTGATTGAATTATTTAGTTTTTCGTACGAATTACCTGGGAAAGAGTAATTTACTAGAAAATTTTGTCTATTTGTCATGAAAGAAAAATGTTATACGAACTAGATCAGGCTTATTGGAAAGAGCATTCAATTTTCCATAAACAGTTTGAATTTAAAATATTCACAAAATCGATTTTTTTTTTCAATCTTCAAAATATTCCCAAGCTCTGAATGCTAATTTAGTTAGGTTAGGTTAGGTAGGAGTGGCAGTCAGTTCCGAAAAACTGACTCACTTAGACCAAACATGATCCGTTGTGATACCACAGGGTGTTTGATTATACCAGCCAGAATTCGTTATGAAACTAAATAGCTGACCTATACTGACATGTCTAAGGTCATCCAGGTCATTAAATAAAAACGACCCAAGTGCTTTGTGGCGTTTTCTAGCAAGTGCGGGACAGGAGCAGAGAAGATGTTTAATATTTTCCTCTTCCTCCACATCTCCACAACTTCTACAGAAGTCAAAGGACCTAACACCTAATCTCTCCGCATGTCTGCCGATGAGGCAGTGGCCAGTTATGACTACGACAACTGACGAGACACTATGCCTAGTGCGAGAAATTAGTTCTTACGAACGCTTAGCATCCCATTTCGGCCAGATTTGCCTAGTTATATTACAAGTTGACCCTTCAGTCCATCTTTTATTAGAGTTTTTAACCATTTCTTCTTTAAGCAGAAACTTGCAGGTAGCAAGTGGCATGCCAACACCTTCCTTGTGCTGAGGAATTTGTGCAGTAGTCCCCTGCCTAGCAAGTTCACCCGCTTTGCAATTGCCGTCAATGTTCCCATGGCCAGGCACCCAGATGAGGTGAATGCTAAAATGTTGAGCCATCTCATTTAGAGACGAGCGACATTGTTGGGCCACTAGTGAGCTTAGGAAGACTGATTCTGGAGATTTGATAGCTGCCTGACTATCTGAGAAAATATTTATATCCTTTTTGGATACAACATTCCTCCTTAGCCAGAATGTTACTCCCTCTATTGCTATAACCTCCGCCTGAAAAACGCTGCAATGATCTGGTAACCTCGCAGCAATTCTTAACTTCAGTTCCTTGGAGTAGATACCATAACCCACTTGGTTATTTAGCTTGGAGCCATCAGTGTAGAAATTCTCCCCGGGAATCCTCCCTTCCAGTCATCCCTAGATGGAATATGAGTTACGTAATCCCTGTTAAATGAGATTCCTGGAACAACATAGTCCAACTTGGAGGGTACAGACCTCAAGCTATGAAGAATAGTTGAGTGCCCTATTCTACCCTCGGACCAGCAAATAGTTTCCCTGAGTCTAATGGCAGAACAAGTTGCCATCTGTTTACCTAACAGGTCAAGAGGAACGAGATGAAAGAGGACCTCTAAAGCGTCAGTTGGTGTAGTCCGCAGAGCACCGCTGATACACATGCAAGCCGCCCTTTGAACTCTCTGCAATTGTTTGTAATAGGTGACCTTGTCTAAAACCGGCCACCACACCACAATGCCATATAATAGAATCGGTCGAATGACCGCTGTGTATAGCCAGTGAATAATACGAGGTGATAGTCCCCATCTTCCACCTACCGCTTTTTTGCAAGAGTAAAGCGCTACGGTTGCTTTCCTTACTCTTTCTATAACATTAATTTTCCAACTTAATTTCCTATCCAATACCAAACCAAGGTACCTTGTGCTAATATAGTTATACTAACGAAATGTCGTCTTCACGAAAAAATTGCACGGAAATTATTTTATGGAAAATATTATGCTCTATTCAATATGCTTGGATCCGTCTGCGCAAGACTTTTCGTTCAGCCTCATTAACAGGACCTCTTTGAAATTATCAAATTTGTGTAAGGATGTATCTTTATATATTCCGGCGGTAGCAAACATCATGCTGTTTATGTTTTGTAAAAGATTGCAAAAATTGTCCGTGAATGAACTATTTGTTGACGGCCTGATTCCCGGTTCTATAATATCAAATGTTGGGGCACTTAATCCAATTGAACAGTTTATGGCAACTAAGGCATTACAAGCATCTTGAGCTGTAAACAAAAATTATTCCGGCTATGTTTTCATTAATGTCCAAATTGTTTTGTTATATTCTATACCTAAGTATTTGAAAGTTCGAGGCCTTAGGCTAATGAAGAAAATGATTTTACAAATTGAGCCGAAAACGTCCTTAGTTTTCAGTATATAACTGATAGGAAGCAAATTATTCACCAAGTCCGGAGCCTCTGAATTTGATATTTTATTTCAGGTTGAATTGAAATTAATGAGCAAAAACAAATAGCAGTTTTCAATATCCAAGCGATAGAAATAAAACAAAGGCAACAGGCGTTTTACTCTCTCTCTTTCTCACACACAGTCGCTCGTTTTCTCGTCTGTACGCCGTACTTCGCATTCTTTCCTTAGCTCTATTATTCTATCATCTCGTACAATCGGTATCTTTTCGTGACGGCATAAAAACGATGCCGCCGCCATTGCTATCGTCACCGCCAGAGGACAAAGATTACACAAAGCCGCAAAAGATGTGAAGTTGCCTCTCTCTTGTCATTGAAACCTAATTCTACGCTACACTTTTGTACCCTACACTCAGAGTATAGTCATTTTGTTTGTTACGCATATATATATTCTAAGGTTCATGCCACCTTTTGAGTCGTTCTACATAACTACCATAGTATCCAAACAGTTTTTAGGAATCGATCGAACAAGATATGGACAAAAATTGTGTGAATTTTTTATAAAGTTCGTGCACTGGCAGATGTGTTTAAGGCAATGCAACCAATTTTTTCACAAATTCCGGAATTGTCAGAAGTAAGGGATTCTGCTGCCCGCGGGCAACTGAAGAAGAACTCAAGTAGAGGCTGCGTGCATGTATTCTTGCTGTGTTAGCTACCAAATACGATTCGATTCGACTCGATTGCGCTCGGCTTTTTTTTTGTGAACATGGTAAAAATACGTTATTGATATTAAAGAATTTTTGCTGCTGAAGGGCATGCAGATGTCAATGTGCAGCGTACACAACGAGTATACATATACAGTATTGGCCAAAACTTAAGCACCCCCTTAGAAAATTTTTTTCATATGATAATTTTTTTATGAAAATAAAATTATTGGACTAATTTTTTTTTTATTTATTTACTTTTATCTTTATTATTCATAAACAAAAACTTATGGAATTCAGAATTTTAAAATAAAAAAATTGATATCCAAAAAACATTTTTAGTCGGAAATCGGAGTGGACAAAACTAAAGCACCCCCTTTTTAAGGTAAAAAAAAACTATTGAAATCAATATTTCGTTGCGAATCCTTTATGAATGAGTAGAACATGTGCGACCAGTCTGCAAAAACTTTGAAATCAGCCTGGAAATAACTGATCTGTTGATCGAATATTTTTCACTCAGTTGATGTCTTGATAATCCAGCCCTCCAATCATTGAGAATTCTACTTTTAAATTCACTTGAGTACTTGTTTCGTGCCATTGGTCTTATCACAAGACAAACTTTAAAACAAATGACAATTTTCGCTTGAAATCGAACTGGTTATGCTTCTTAATACTGCAGTAGCTTTTAATATGCATTTTTGAAGTGTACCGTTAACTAATACCGTAATGTCGCAGTAGCGTAGTAAAATTTTCGAACACAAAATTAGGGGGTGCTTTAGTTTTGTCCGTTTAGATTTACAACTTAAAATTTTTTTTGAAATCTAACTTTATATTTATTCAATTCAGAACTGCTTACGTTTTTGTTTATCAATTATAAAGATACAAGTAAATAAATAAAATTAAAAAGTTAATTTAATTACTTTGTTTTCATAAAAAAATTAACATATGAAAAAAAAAATTTACTAAGGGGGTGCTTAAGTTTTGGCCAATACTGTCTATGTACATGCGCACATCCTCTGTTTGCTGCAGTCAGCCGTGGTAGTTCTAAATTATATTTCTTCATATTAAGGACATTTTATATCTTAAAGAATAGTGTTGAGCATTCTAAGCATCTTATATTTATTCCTGATTCCTCCTGGTGTAGCTGACATGTATTGGGAACATGCATCTGTGTAAGTTTGTCTGACACCGGAATAGTCAAAAAAAAGACAGTTTGACTTTTACGCGCTTTTGTACTGTTAATGCAGTGTAGGGTATTTAACTTTGGCAAGGCCGAAGATAACACCCTTACTGCTCGTAGTGTCTTCTGCTATTTGCGTTTTGTTCCACTGGTAAAGCGAGTGCTCTTGCTGTGTTGTTATTATTATTTTTGTTGTCTTTGTTCCTTTTAACTTTCGGTGTGCATCGTGCGCCGATTTACGAGTATATATTCATATCGTTTGTTATTGCTGTTATTGTTGTTATTATTTTTGATTTTTTTCTTTTCTTTCAACTACTTTACGTTGAGTTTTTGTTTATATTTCGTTTACCTTGGATTTTTCGCTTGTTTGTTTTTGTCGATGTTGTTGTTGTTGTTGTTTGCGCACTTAATGGTTCCTCTTTTTGTTATTGTTTCTTATACATTTGGTTTTTTGTTCTCTTTCATTTTATCTTATTTTCCTTCGTTCATGTTGGCTGCACTGCTGCTGCAACAGGTAAAAAATTGTTTTCTGAAAATCTCTCTGTTGGAATTGATGTTGTTGTTTTTGTCGTTGTTGTTGTAGCAGCATCTGCAAGCAATTAGTGTTCGTTTTGAGGTATTTTAAGTAGGCATCCGAATGACGAATGTCAGAGAAAAGTTTCTCATTTAATGGTTTTTCTCGAGAATTCTTTAGAAGTTCCATCGAAAATTGCTATCGATTTGGACGAATGCAGGCAAAGTAGACAAGAACAAAGATTGATAGAAAGCTATTAGAAGCCCATTGTTTTAAATAAGAGGACTTGTAGAGTAATATCTGAACGAAGAAAACAGAGAAAAAAGAATCAGCAATCTATGTACGTACGTATGTTTGCATTTATGTATATGAACAATGTGTGTGTGTACATATGTATAAGCAATATCATTTAACTTATTTAGGTACGTACATGTTTGTTGCTTAAGTCTCTGCATCGGCATATATAATTCAGTACTTGACCTAATACCGATGATATCTTTACAAACATTTAATACATACAGGTAGTCCCCGACTTACGACCGTTCGACTTACGACTATTCGCACTTACGACCAATTTTTTTTCAATTTTTTTCATAGAAAATGCTTAAAATAGTTTCGGGGAGTCCCTAAAATATGTATGTATATGAGAAAAAATTTAAAAAAAAACAGTAGTATGTACAAGGATTCGATTTATTTCAGTACAAATAATACGTTTGTTTAAGTGAATAATTTTATATCATCCCAAAAATGGCTGGAACTAGTAGTACAGTATGTATGTAATATTTTTCTTTAGTTATTTTTTATGAAACTCGACTTACGACTTAATCGATTTACGACCGATGACTAGGAACCTATCTCGGCCGTAAGTCGGGGACTACCTGTAGTGCATATGTTTGTGTATATGACATGAAGGTTATACATATTTCTGTTGATTTGTTTTTAATGAAACCTAAGTTACTGGGACATTTACGGCCATTTTTAGAGCTAGTGTATTGCAATTGAGGCTTTCAGATAATTTTAAACAGTTGATTTTGGGCGCTAAGCTTACTAAGAGCATTTGTTTTTTTTTAATAAAACAAAAGCGAGATGAAGTTCGAAATTTGAATAAAAAAGTTATGAAAATGACACTCTTCTCTTTTTAATTTTTTTAAAAGCTTAGGGTACCTTTTGTATGTATATAATTAATAGGCAGTAAGTTGCTACAATCAATTAGTTTCGGTATCTATAAGCCAGCTTCACTAGTAGAAAAGAAAAAAATTATAACTTATTTTAAAGGCTTTTCAAAAATATGTAGAAAGGCAATATACAAAAACACAAAGCGCATCAAAATAGAACGTGGCTTTTGTTCAATTGCGGAAAAGTGCTGGACACGCCTGCCCAAAGTCCAGACTTAAACCCAATTGAAAATTTGTGGGCTTATTTGAAAAAGAAGGTTGCAAAAAGGCACCCAAAAAACAAAAACGAGCTTAAAAGCGCCATAACAGAGGAATGGAGCAATATTCCACGTAATTATGACGTTCCTAATCTTATACATTCTATGAGAACCAGACTAAAAGCCGTAGAAGATGCTAAGGGTGGCCACACCAAATATTAAAAAAGGTTAAAACATTAATTTACTTTGTCGTTCCTTAATTAGATTACTAGTGTAAAATGACTTTTGCTGCTGTGAATTTTTGAACCATATTTTGTTTTTGTTGCTTTTTTTTAAGTTTTATCGTTAATATGAATTGTTTTTTCTTTTTATTGTTTGCAAATTAATATGATAAGAATATTTCATTAAAAGAATTGAAAAAATTACATGGAAGTATCTTTTCTTGAAAGGAGAAACAAAAAGGTATGTATTTTTTCCCTTGTAAAAACACTTATGCTGCGTACTGTATGTATTATATTTATAACTTCTGCATAGGGGCTTAAAAGAGCCATTTGGCGTATGAAGTATAAAGTCGTACTCTTTATTGTCTTTGAAAAGACACATTGCAAAGACTTAAAAAATATTTTGTAGAAAGTGCCTTGCTTAGGGACCTTGACTTTCTGTGCAAATTCTATACCTGATTTTAAATTAATTTTACATTACTGTCAAATTTAATTTTTACCTACGATGTGAACGCCTGTCTCGAATCAATGTCGCAACAATCCGTAGTCCTACACGCTTTAGTTTTACTAAACTATCTGTGATACATTAATAACTCATATTTATCTGACAAATGTCACATTAGTCAATAATGTGTCCTCGTTTAAAAACACCCCACTTCACGTCTCGTATGTGTCTTTATTATGTACATAATAAAATGCTTTTAAAAACTTGAAGCGACATGTCTCGTATTTGTCTTTATACTTTACAGTATAGTGGCACAAACCAGACATGCCACCTTATGTTTTTATAGTCTCTCTCTATTTTAATTTTCTGTTTTGATCTAACAAGATATTATGTTTTATATTTTGCTCTAGCAAGCGTTTTATAAAGTTCGGGTGGGGAAGAGGATACACGCAAAGTACTCCGGTGTCAAGCCTGTCCGTCTCCTTCTAACATCTAACGTAAATTGATGTTTGTTAAAATCCAATTTCAGTTGTAAATCTTTTGTCGTTTTCCGCAAAAGGTCCCGCTTTTCCAAAAAGTGATTAATTATGGACGTAACTTTTTTTTGAAAGTTATAAAAACTTTAACTGAGAAAACTTTTCTTTGACCTTCTTTGAACATATTGTACATAAGTTTGTGTGCACTGTTGGGTTTTTCAAAATAAAAAAAAACAGAGAACTTATGAATTCTCAATTCTTACATCATATACGTTATAAACACCTTTTCTGAAAATATTCATGCCATCGCATTGAATCTGATCACCCTAGTTACCCAAATAACCAAAATATCTAATGACTTGTTGTATCAATTAAAAACTTATTACCCACCATCACCAGTGCTTAATGCGAACTTAGACAGCAGCGATTACATGAAATTCCCACATAATTCACTTCAGCTGACACCCATGATGAAAAAAGAGAACCGGAAATTGCTAGTGGCCCATTGGCGACGGCGACAACTTTACTACTTTTAAAATGTCTAAATTTTAATAATTAATGACATAACGCCGCTAAGTCCACACTGCAGCAGCAGTGTCCGACATTTACCCGCATCCGTTACTTAAATATTTCCTCATCATGCAACGTCAGACGCTGGACGTTAAAGTCTACTAACTCGCAATGCATTAGCGCATGTGGAATTAAAATCCATTCCATTGCATTCCCATTAGCATTAAGTGGAAAATGTAAAATGTTATGGATTAGTTCGTAAAAAAGAAATAAAGAAATTATAAAAACTTAGCGTGGCGTATATGAACGCAACGCAACGCAACGCAACCGATCAATTAAGTGCGATTGAAAAGCGATGTCTAGTTATGCCAATTCCGCGCGCATTATGTGAGCGCCGTCAGGCAACGGGAAGTGAGTCGACTCTTTGGAGTAAATAACGAAAGAGGCTAACTGGACGGACAGTTTTTCTATATTTTATTTCATTTTAATGCTGGTATTAAATGCTCTGGGCACTGATAAGCTAGACGCCGGCTCTCTATTTTTAAAGGCCGCATTCAGCTTAAGTGTTTGTTGGTTTCTTATCTCAGGTTAAGGTTTCTTCTATATTTCATTGTGATGTGCGTTTTTTTTATGAAATTTAAAGCGTATTCCTGGTGAATAGCAGACTTTTTTACGGTGCTTTTGTTAAGCATATAGAAGTTCATCCACCCATCACGCAATGGCCATGAGTGCCATCAAAATGTAAAAGTTCTTTGACAGTGCCACTGATATCTTATAACTCCTTTGAACAAAAGTACTATTACTATTTTGATCCCTCTATTTTATGCTGTGTCAGTTCGTTCAGATCATCATCATATCATTTTTTGACGTGATGTTCTGAAAACCCCTTTACATCTGTCAATCTGGAGGTTTCTCTGGCATCTTTTCTGATCGTACGACTAATCCATCGCCAGTGTCTTTTCTTTGTTTCGAAAATAAGTTCGTGGTTAAAGATTGTACGGAGTAACCAGGTAACCAGAACTCAGGGCGCTGAGGCTGCTAGCGCCACTCCTGCAATGTTTCAGCAACACTGTAATCTTCTCAGCAGGCAAAATTAGAAATAAGAAGCGAATGGCATCCCTGGGAAAAAGCAAGGTTTCCAAACCGCCTTCGGACAGTCACACTGTACATGAGAAAGCTACTCAAGCAATATTTCTTAGAGAGGAGTCTCTAAGTGAGCTATGGAAGCGCTCTTACGAGTGTTTTAGCTTTAGACATATCACTTTTTTTGGCATTGGTGATGCAGTTTTTTTACCAGTTTGTGTGCCAGGAAACAATGTTGGCAATTAAACTAAGAACGCCAACTAAAATAATAGAAACATCAACATAAAATAGAGCTTAAAGGGTGACCCAAAATTCACGCAAGACGTCTTGCAACCCAAAATGACTATGATATATTTATCCCATAATCTTCCAAAATGCCATCTATTTAGCCATTCGACAATTCTAATGAAAACTTTTACTTCTTTTGTATTTTTAAATGCTAACTTGAAATCTGGCCATCGAATTTTGAAAGCGAGTCATAAGGGAACAGTTTGCTATAAACCTGTACATTTCTTTAAGGCAATAAGATAAACGGACTTGCGAATTAGAGACTGTATTTTCTTATAAACACCAGCTGTAATTGAGAGTTCCTTAAATAACTTAATGGAATATACGTTAACAAATCACCTTTTACTCAAACGGGCGTGTTAAAGAAAATAAATCCGTCATATGTAAATAAAAAAATTTAAAAGTCCGGCAAAAATAATTTAATTTTTTCAAAGTATGAAAGCAAAGCATGAAACCAAAAAATATGGCAGTTGACTCTTAGAATGGGAGTTGTTTCCTGTGTTTATCTTGCCAGATTTCATGAGCTTAAGATAATAAAAGAGCATCGCAACATTTTTTCTTTTCTTCAACTCATTCACCAGTCGCCTGCCAAATCATGCCAACAACACATTGGTCGTTGGTGTGGTCTTCCAGCTATTCAGGTAGACAGACAAACTTGTTAGAGACGACGGCATGAACAGAGCAGTCTTTGTTCTCGATGCCGTCACTGGCTGCCATCTAAACGGCCGCGTGCAATACAAAACAAAACACGTAAGGGTGCTATCTTTGACCTGCCCAAAAATTGCATACCCTGATTTTTTTCGGCCTAAGCGACGTTTTGTTAATGCTTGACTGTGTCACCAAATGCTTTCTTACTATATTTTGAAGCTTTTTCATGTGTAGCTTTCTCAATGGAGTATTTTAAGTTTTATTATATGTCTGGAAGGTGCCACAACCAATTGATCAAACTAGCCACCTCCTTGACCAATGCTTACCGAGCGTTACCATACTGAAGTTGAAAGCATTCACATACCTAAACAAACCTCAATAAAGCTGTTTCTAGCTTTTTCTGATATGGAACCTGCCACGCTCTATGGTCAACATTTTTTCACTTTTTGTCAAGTTCGTGTTCGAATATTCCATAAAAATTGGTTGTATATTACCTTAAATATTTTTTTGAAGTCAGTGTTCTTATGCGTTTTTTTGTATTGAGTCCCACGCCCCTATTTTCCCACCTTTTGTCTAGTGGTTACTTAAGTTTATTTTAAGGTTTGGCTGCATTACTCGTATCTTTAATAACTCTCTTGTATGTGCGATAGGCGTATCCGCTAATCGAATTAGCCAAGTCCAAAATTCTTCGATTCATCAGCGCCCATTATTTCGAAAATAGAGAAGCGAACATAGCTTTATCGACTTAAAATGTGATGCTGATCCCATTCTTAGTAACGCAAATGCACCACTTACCGACCACTTATCAGTACGTCCGTTTGAATCTCTTAGAAGATATATAAATATGATATGTAATTTCACTAAAATTCATCTGTTTATTGTTAGAGATGTTTCTCGCGGAAAAAATATGATAAAAATAATTTAAATCATAGTTTTTATTTCCAAGTTTGTTTTTTAATAAACTGATACAGAAAAACACAAGCTGCACCATTTTCCGACCGGCCTGTGATGATTTTGCCTGTTTCCGTCCACTGAAGTACCTGATTCCGACCGCTAATGTCGCCATATGAAATACGAACTTCATTATATTAAAACTTGCAAAGTTACCGTTTTCAAATAATTTGCGATTTTGATTAAAATCTTTTAGTTTTAAGCAAACAAAGTTAACTTCTAAGTATAACAACTAATGTTAGTCACATTTTTCACTTATAAAGGGTGTTTCTTTTAGAGGTTTGTTTTTCGAATAGAGATAAAACTGGCATTTTATGGTCAAATCTGGCAACTCTAATGTCATTTTGTTCAGTTTGGTTTGCCATTTCATCATGAACAGGTTGACAAAAGAACAACGCTTGCAAATCGTGCAAATTTATTTCGAAAATAATGGTTCAGTTCGCGAAGTTTACCGCAAACTCCGTCCATTTTATGGTCGACATAATCGTCCATCAGAGCAATTAATTCGGTTAACCATGGATCGTTTTCGCACTACGTTTACTCTATGTGATAATACGCATCCGCAGAGACGTCGAACAGTGCGCACCGAAGAAACAATTGCCGCTGTAGAGCAAAATGTTGAAGAGGACCCGAATGAATCGATTCGCCACCGTGCACAGCAATTGGAGCTTTGTCCATCAACTTTATGGAAGATTTTGCGCAAAGATCTTGGCTTGCGACCTTACAAGATCCAGCTTGTGCAAGAATTAAAGCCGCGAGACCATGCAATGCGTCGTGATTTTGGTGTATGGGCCGAAAATGAGATTGATCTCGATGCTGATTTTCATCGCAAAATTTTGTTCAGTGATGAGGCTCATTTTTGGTTGAATGGCTACGTCAACAAGCAAAATTGCCGCATTTGGAGTGAAGAGAATCCACATGAGACCCTTGAGACGCCATTACATCCACAAAAACTGACTGTTTGGTGTGCTCTATGGGCTGGTGGAGTCATTGGGCCATACTTCTTCCGAAATAATGCTGGAGAGTCAGTTACCGTTAATGGAGACCGGTATAGAGCCATGATAACCGACTATTTTGTTCCCGAATTGGATGGCATGAATGTGGATGAGTTGTGGTTCCAACAAGACGGCGCTACATGCCACACAGCGCACGTCACAATCGATTTATTGAAGGAAACATTCGATGAGCGCATAATTTCGCGGAATGGACCTGTCAATTGGCCACCAAGATCGTGTGATTTGACACCATTGGATTATTTTCTTTGGGGATATGTGAAGTCGCTCGTCTACGCCAACAAACCAGAAACGTTAGGGGACTTGGAAGCCAACATTCGTGGCGTTATTGCCGACATACGGCCCCATATGCTCGAAAAAGTGGTTCAAAATTGGACCTGTAGAATTGGCTTTATTCGAGCCAGCCGCGGCGGCCACATGCCCGAAATCATATTTAAACATTAATGGCATAAAATTATCCTTCCAATAAAGTCAAATTGATGGACATTAAAACGATTTTCTTGTGTTTTATTCAATTCGAAGCTCTATACCTCTAAAAAAAACACCCTTTATCTTTTAGGATAAATAAAAACAATAAGGAACTGGTTAAGTTTAAACATATTATTTCAGTTTTGAAAACATGGAAACACAAAAAAGTTTTTTAAGCATAAAAACTAACCTTAATCAGATTTCTTACGATGATCATTAAGTTCAGGAACGTTATAGGAACCACGTTTGGAAATTAGCGAAGGACTCTTAATTTTAGACATAACATCACTAATCTGATCATCTTTAAACGAATTTTTCTTCCCATGTTTCTTATTACTTTTGAAACAGTTTCGACTAGCTGAGTTATTGTTACAGGTTCACCCATTACTATAGTTCACTAAACTAGAATATTTTCCTTCCTCTATTGTTAACACGGTCAGACCAAAGACATTTCCAGGACTTATGTATTTATTTTGTAATAAGTCTATTGTAGTAGTCTTTGGAACGTTGTTAATTTTTCCAGCTTGCCTAATGCTACATTTTTTCTCTTTTACATCAATAAAAGCCTCTTCTAAATTTTTGCGAGGATAGATTAAGCATTTTTTGGAATCCATGATGATTGACTGAAACAATAGCAAGCGCATATGCATAACACTTTGTGGATACTAGTATCTGACCAAAGCGGACGGAAACAGGAATATAAAGAAAAAAAAAATTAACCCTGTTTCCGACCGTATTCAATTTGATTGTAATAATTACGTAGATACATTTACATGTATTTTTTTAATAAATTACTGTAGTATAAATTTTATTGTACCGTGAAGTATCAAAAGATTCACAGAGAGAATATAAATAAATGTAAATTTAAAATCCGACAAATGGTCGAAATGAGGAATGTATGAAGTTTTTACGCAACCCTATTCCGACCGCTTTTATTCACTTTATCTTTTAAATTAATTAAAAAAGTGGTTATTACTTTGTAATTATGATAAGGATATATAAATGCATACAAGCAAATATTAAAATATTGGCAGCTCAGTTTATATCCGCTGAAAAATCGATAATCTTGAAACTCCTTTTTTATCTTTTTTTACACTCGCGAAACCATCGAAACGCACCGTTTCGTAGTTTTGACTCATTTGACAAAAAACCCGTTAAGATTTTAGAATCATTTTTTGACAGTCGGCGTATCAATATTGAAGGATTGAAATGCATTCACTTTCGTAAACCTTGCGCGGTAAATTGATGGACTTTTATAGAGTTTTTTAAAGCGGTCGGATACATGAACCCGGTCGGCGACTGGTGCATTTGCGTTAAGCGCAAAGTGAATACACTCTGGGAATCATGCAACGTGCAATCGTCAGCCTGTGATGATCGTCAACATCTCCAACGATCGCTATAACTTTTTTGTGGACATATTATTTACTATGCTGTGTTTGTTGTTGCCTTTACGGAAATTTTACAAATCGTTCGGTCGTTCGTTAGTTAGTACTCCGTCAACCATGACGATGCTGTACAATTTTTAGTAAATATAGTGACATATCGATGTAGTAATGATTTCAAAAGTATTTTTTTCCATTAATTTATTTTTTGCAATTTTTATGATTCAGTAAAATGGTAAAATTCTATAAACTATAATTCAAATGCATAAGTTGGCTACAAAGCAGTACCTAGTGAAAACTTAGCCAAAATCAGTTCAACGGCTTCTGATCGATGAATTAGACAAACAATCAAACTGAAATATTGATGATGAAATATCACTCCAAATAAGACTAAAGAATGGATGACTATGTCCATATGATGGGATCAAACGCAAACTTTGATCTTTGGAACTGAATATTGAGTGGCTGAAGTTGGTTGCATTGAAAGAATACAGAAGGCACAATTCACTTTGGCGGTTTGTTGCATGCGAATGCGTTCCTTGTGTCGTTGTCATCGTCATTGTTGTTGTGTTTCTTTTTCTTCTTCGCTGTTATGCTGGCGGCACTGTTGCATGCAAGTCATGCAACGCAGAAGTTCTTAGACTTTTGTTGTTGTGTTTGTCGTTGCCGATATTGTACTATACCTATATTTCCTTCCATTATTTCTGCTTATCCATTACGAGTTTTTTTATTATTTAACTACGGAGTATGACTGGAAAATTCATGATAGTCCATCTGCTAATATTTTTGTACATTTTGTTGATTGTTGTTTGGTTTTTTTTTATTTGTCGGCGGTCGCTATGAGTGGCTTGCTTTCAATGTGAAAAGAGTTTCGTAAAATAATGCTTATTAAGTCTGGTCTTTTGAAAGATATTGCTTTAGAAGAATCATCAGTGTCGTCATAGTTGCCAATGTTATCAAAGTTGTACTGTACCATAGAGAACTATAATAATAACTTATGCTATACCAGGATTTGAAAAGGATTAAAGTCATCAATTAAGCTTTAAAATTACTAGAGATAGTCAAAATCTTTAACTGATAAATAATTTTGTCCATATTTCGTATGGAGGCTTACGAAAACTGCCTCATCCAAGGAATAAACTTTCTGAGCTGCCCATATTGCTTACTCTAAAAAGATTAAATCCCGCTGCAATCTAGACAACTTTCACAAAAAGGAACATGTAAACTAAATCCATCAATCCAATGATGGAATGAATGAATTACAGCCGCCTTTTAGGTAGAGCTCTTTTCCTATGTGATCTTGCAAGAAATGGTATTCAATATCAATATGAAGACTATGCATTTAAAATTGACCTAATGGACACAGGCAAGTTTTAAGCCACAACGATGTCTTAAAGCGAATACCCAATAGCACACATCAGCTGTTTTTTAGAACACACTCTTGCAATGGGGTTAGCTCTTAATCTGAATTCACTGCCACTGTAATCGAATGTCACACAACAGTTGAAAGTTTGTTTCATTAGATGAAAAATCAATTCAATCATTTTAATATGATAAAAATTACCAAACTAAAATTTTCAATGTCAAAATGAAAAAAGTTGAACACACAGGGAAATCAGGATAATATTGGGGTCCGAATGCTAGAAATGAACTTTTACAATGATTGTTGTTCTACTTACATACAAAGCAAGTTTTCACCATAGCTATGGCCAAGAATATGACCATTGCTTACTAGATTTACATGTAGTCGTCCAATGTTATTAAAGCAATTCAATATTCTTGAAAAGTTCAAGCCAAACTTTTGTACTGACTAAAAAGCAATGGCAGCATGTACTCGTAAAATAAATAAACTTTGAGCATTTTGAAACGTTGTCTGCAAAGCGTAACCAACCCATTACCACACTAAATTCAGAGTTACATCGAGACTGCAGCAGAAATATAAAAATTAATGCTGAGTAGGTGGTTTTTTATTAAATTTTGCTTGAATACTTAAGCTGGGGAAATTTCTGACCGCTTACAAAGTAAAGCTTATCTATGCACAAAGTTCTGGGACATGCTAGATAGAGCAGAAAACGAAAACTTGCTTTGAGTTGTTTGAACCTATAAAATTCGGAATTATCTTATCTTTTAAAAATTTTATAAACTTTTAGTTCCTACAGGGCAAATAATATTTTGAGTTAAACTACTAGACAAAAATCAAGTTTCGGTATTTTTATACCCTACACAGAGGGTATATTCACTTTGTTATTCCGTTTGTAACGCATAGAAGGGGGCGTGGCAAGTATGGAAAAGTATATATATTCTTGATCAGCGTCACCACCTGAGTCGATATAGCTGTGTCTGTCTGTCTGTTGAAATCAGGTTTACGAGAAAACTAAGCAAGCTAACTTAATGAAATTTGGCACACAGGTCAAACCTTCTTGTAAGCTGCTAGCATATAAAAATTGGCGAAATCGGTTAACGGCCACGCCTTCCGCCCATACTCTATGTAAATATACCCAAGTCCATTTTGAAAAAAAGATGATGCGATTTTGATAAAATTTGGTGATTTGTTGAAGATGAGAACAAAATTAAGATTAGGTTAGGTTTGAAGTTTGCAAAGACTCTTAAAGGGGCGTGGCACATCCCTTAATTTTAACTTTTATAACGCCATAGCTCGTAAACCGTGCAAGATATTGCGATGAAATTTGGTTCACGAATACAGATCTTATAAATCTTGAATTGCGCAGAAAGTGGGCGTAATTGTAAAAGTGGGCGTGGCACTTTTTAGCAATTGAAAATTTGGATTTCGTATAACTCCAAATTGGCACATACGATTTTCATTAAAATTTTAGGGATGATACCACTGAAAGTAGTGATCAATACAAGTTTATTCAATATTCTGGAAAATTTTGTTGAAGGGGGTGGCACAGCCTCCAATATTAATACACGTTATAAAAAGAGAACTAACAACGCAATCGCTATGAAATTTAATATGGCAGATATACTCGCTAACAGGTTTCTTCTTGCAAAATTTTTGTACAATGGTGCCGGTGGGTGTGGCACCTCCCACATAAGCAAAATATGTTTAATGCTATAGATAGTGTGCTATGAGAGTAATCTTCATAAAATTTTGTGTAGAGGTGCCGGCTACTATACGCTTTTAAATTCAATGAATCTTGACAAGTTTGCATCAGTGGGCGTGTCACCTCCCTCATTAGCATAAAGTTGTAAGTGCTATTTTAAGTGAACTTATGGTGCAATTGATCTGAAATTTGATGTAAGTGGTTTACTGGGTATTAGATACATATGAAACAAAAGCTGGCGGAATAGCAATGGTGGGCGTGGCACCTCCCATACAATTAAAATACCTTAAGTGGCATAACTATCGAAATAAATGAGCAATGATACTGAAATTTGGTGTAAGAGGTTTGTTTTTGGAAGGCTATTTGTGGACCAAAATCTGACTGGATTGTACCAGTGGGTGTGTCACCGCCCTAAATTTTAAGAATAATTACGGCACATATCGCAAACTATACAAGCTATTGTACGAAAATTTGGTTTGTGCATGTCAATCACCAATGTCATTTATTGAAACAAAAGTGGGCGGAATTGGAGAAGTGGGCGTGACATATTTCGTGTTTTTCATTTCTATTCTATTTTTTTCAACATTTCCTATATTCTTTTGGCATTTCCAACCTTTTACCTTTCCCCTTCACTTTCATTCGATATTTTCCTTATTCTTTCGACTTTTTCATCAATTTTTCAGCATTTTTCATATATTTCGACTTGTTCAATTTCTTTCAATTTTCTTCAATGCTTTTCATAATTTTTCAACATTTTCAGTTTTTTCCAACACTTTTCAACATTTTTAAACCTTTTTACATTATTTTCGACTTATTCAACCTCTTCAACATTTTATTAACATTTCTTTAAAAAGTACTTTTAATGTAGTGTAGGGTATGTGAGTTTCGGCCTGGCCGAAGATAGCACCTTTACTAGTTTATTTTATATTTTATTTCCACAAAAAAATGAAAAAATATCAGATATCTCAATGTGTAAATATATGAAAGAAAAATATTTGACAGAATAATAGGTGTTAAATTTTAAAAGGTTGTAGAGTTACTAGTTGTACTAGCAAATTCGGAGACTCTAAGTGCAAATCCTCTCAACGCAAAAAGTAAAATATAGTTTACTTGCATATTCTCAAAAGTCGACTAAAAAAGGTTACTGATGATGCCATGCAGCGGTGGTTAAAATCACCTAGTAGCATATTTTTTGTTCCTGCAATGCATTGTGCGCTTGTTATTTTCCTGTGGTTTTTGCACTAAAAGTATTGAACACAAAAGCTCAGCAAAAGACATAATATTAAATTTTGATTTGATCCTAAAACATATATTTTAGCTAATCATATTCCGGATGTATACTATTTATACAAAATTGCTTAAATGGTTTGTAACGGTTTGGCGTAAAATGTATTGAATCAATTCTAATAATTTACTTTTAAAACAACATATTTGTGCTAAAGATGGATATTGCATACTAGGGTTGTCAGATTTTTGAAACAAAAAATCAGTATATTCAAGTATATTCCACCCAAATAATCAGTATACAATTTTTTACCTTATTCTTTGCTGTTAATATAAAAAATTTTTTATGCAAAAACTTTTTACTGGCCAGAAATGTCAGAACTTTTCGTATTACACAAAACCTTAGCAAAATAATGTATATTTCACATTACGAAATCCTCAAAGGGCCCCTGAAATGAAATCAGCAAATTGTACTGTGCACTAAAAAAAAAGGTACACAAAATCAATTGAATATGCTACAAAACAAGGATTATTTTTACGGGCTCCTAGGTACGCTACTAGTAATAATTTCGTATTAAATGTCAAAGTTATTTACTAATTCAAATAAAATCTAAAAATCAGTACAAATCGGTACCAATCAGTAAAAATCAGTATATTTGCGTACTGAATTCAAAACCTTGAAAAATCAGTATTTTTAAATAAATTTTGTAAAAATCAGTACATAAACTGATAGAATCAGTACGTATGACAACCCTATTGCATACTTATTTCTTAAAGTTATACTCGTACATCCTCGTATATCCTGTTTTTTTTAGAACTAAGTTTTTGCAAAACCTCACACAAAAAATGTCGTTTGATTTTTCGTTGCTTATGCTGCTTCTAGAAATCTGTGTAGTTATTGTGGTTTTTTGTCATCTCATTTGTATAGTTCGTATTTTGCCTCAAAGTTCGAACGACAAATTTTTTTTTTTTTTGTTTAATTTGTGAGATGTATAGAATGTGATTTAAGTGTTTAATTTCATTTAAAAAAAACTACAGGGCGTGCTCGGGCGAAGCCGCGAGCACCACCATAATTATAAAAATTCAAGATTATCCGCATGTTCTCAAATTACGAACTTCATTTGGCTTCCATCCATACTTCTATCCGAACTGAGATTGTGAAAACACCCTGACAAAAACAAAGCAGCGATCGAGGATCGATATAGTTATAGAATTTTTGTTAATGGGCTGAGCTCGTTATAGAGATATAGGACATTATTTATTAGCGTCGGCGCAACATAAGTAGTGTCTTCGATAATGCTTAGTAAGTATGTAGTTAGTAATTGTTCTCATCAACAGAACAATAAATGTGATGCAATTATCGACTGTTGAGAACGCATGTCACCAATGTCATTACATTTCATTATAGTGCGCTTTGAGGTTTCCTATTTGCTCTTGTCATTGTGGTTACATGGATGGACATCATCACCACAAAGCTAAAGAAAAAAATAAGTAACTCTACGCAATCGCGCTTTTCAAAGCAACTAACTGACACACCATGAAGTGGCGCTTTCAATTGCATACCTCTTTAACGTGACACTCTTCTCATAAATACCCACTTTCTATGTGGCTTCCCTTATCTATTGGTGACTGCAATTTATTGAATGAATTTTCAAATAAACAAAAAAAAAAATGAAATCTATTGAAGTGTTGGCGGCAAAATTGATAGAAGTGGGGACAAAACTTTTTTTATCATCTAAACAATTTTTAATTTTTGTGTCGTCATTTTTTACCTCTTTCATGCTGTGTCGGTTTATGCCCAAACAGCAAAAAAGACACTTCAGCTTTTTTAAGTGGCATTTAATTGATAACAAAAAAAAAATTATAAAAATATAAAACGAAATAAAAAACGAAATAAAAAACAAAAACAGGGAGAAAAATAACACCGCGAAGCGCTTCACAATTGTTTGGCGGCTGCTTTTTACTAAATAAATAAATAACGTTATTTAGTGGTGAATGCGCTACCTTGTCCGCGAAAAGTTTAGTACTTTACTCAACGATATGGTAAACGGTGCCTTTGAGTCACATATAAGTTAAATTATTGATTACAGGATTATAACCGTAGCATTTGCCAACAAGAAAAAAATCGAGAACGTTCGGAAAAGACGGATTAGAGGACTTTTTACTACGACTAACTTGAAATTTCACCAACCAATAAGAATTTTTCTTTCCCAACGTTGTGAAAATTAAAAACAAAATTAAAAATGTCATCACTTCTCAAATATCGAGGACATTAACATTACAACCTGGAATCGATGACGGTTATAGAGTTTCGACCAAATTCATGGCCAAATGTGAACCTTTTTCAGCAGAATTTAATATAAAAACTAACAAACCATTCAGAAAAAGTCACTGACCAACAGTCTGAGTTACGTTGAAATCGCTTCGGCAGTACTCGAGATATAAACAAAATCCGATATAATCGAATGTGCAGACGATCTTACAGACAGACAAAAGTTTCTATTTTTTTCAAGTATCTGAACTTTTGCTTTATCTGTTTTATCTATCGTTGACGTTGAATTTTTTGTTCGCATATCAACTGTGAACATCCGCAACAATTATTCCCACGATGCGACGCGGCGGCATCGCGTCGGCAAACAACAGAGCAGCAACGCTGGTGAAACGAAGCGACAAAATTATTTTCAATTTAAGTGCGCGCATCCCGCGCGGTGCAATCACTGGGTGGCAGCGAGTGTATGTGATTCGTAGATAGTGTGTGTGCAGCGATGTATGTGACAGTTGCATAATGGACGCCCATTTAGAGAATGCAACAATGGGCGTCGTGTTATGTAGTGGAGTGCAGCGCCGCCACACTTCGTCACAAAGCGCTAAAATTACAAATGAAGCCGCATAACGCGTTGCGCAGAGCGCGCACAGTGGAGTAAAACTAATTGCTTAAATTTGTATACTTTACACAAGGGTGGAGGAATCAATCTTTTTTTATTATCGAACTCTAATAATGGGGAAAAGTTTTCCACTGGGCCAAACCAAACTTGTATAAAATTTCAGCTGTTGAAATTCGAAAATTTATTAATTTCTCCTATAGGCATCGATCGTATAGGGGGCCAGCGCCAGATTAAAATAGGGTAAAGAGGGAGTATAGCCCCGGCCACCAAGCTCAAGGGGTTCCTCATGTCTTGTTTGAAACGAAAAGCGAAGATCTTTTTTTTTTGGTCCCACCATCATGTAATCTTTAAAAATTTTTAAATGAAAACAGCCCGTTTTCAGTTTATAGCCCCGGACCTCGCAGAGTCTTAATCCGACTCTCCAAGAGGCATTGGCATTTCTGAAACAAAAAACTTACAAATTGGGCTAACTACTGCAAGAACATCAAACGAAGTAGCCATGTGGGGGTACAATCGTCAGAAGATGAACCGTCTAGCTATGCTGTTCATGGACCTATTTCTTCTGAGACCAAAATTTCAAAAACCGAATCAAACAATTTTGATGACGCATACGAGGGAACAAAAATACCTTCTGGCGGCACTTTTAAGTCCAAGATAAGAAGTCAGTGATAAAGCCACTGCAATTATTGTCACTTTTGTGCTTAAGTGTTCGTGTTCACCCACCCATGTGATCATCTGAAAATAATATATTTTGATGTCAATCCTACTCGTGTGAAATTTCAATAAGAGTGGTTTTGGAACAGTCTTGTTTATCTTCAATTATAGTGTTAAGATTATATTACGAATATACCTATCCTAACCTAGTATAGGGATGTTAAAAATTCAGACCTTTATATATTGCGATGTTAAAAAGTCAGACCTTTTAAAAGTGTTTTCAAATGTCTATCATAATTATTCTATGTTTATAAAAACCATTATAAGTAGATATTTCGAAAACTCAAAAATATGTATTTAAATTTCTCAAAATCAATGTTTTTTTGATTCTTTGTCTAAAAATATTCTATTCGTGTTTTTGGAAAAAGTTTTTCCAGACATATTTTTGAAAACACGATTTTTTGAAAATCACAAAATTTAAAAATACATAAATTTTCGGACGCTTGTATTTCAAAATGAACACGTCAGGTCGAAAAACCGTCAAGGCATAAAAGCTAGCATTTTACGTAGAAGATCGAAAGAAGGTATCGAAAAAAAAATATTTTTAAGAACTTTAAATTTTGAATATAAAAACGAGATAGAATGAATGACCCATGTTTTTTGAAAGGATTTAAAAATATCTTTCAAATTATAATTTCTTTGATGTCAAATTTTTCATTTAAAAACTTAGTGATAGAGAATCTTAATTGGCTTAGAGTACAAGGAAAAATGTAAACCTATAAAATATATGTGGAAACTTAGTAACCAAATTTTAATATCTGGATGAATATAAATCAGAATATGATCGGTGCGTGATTTTATCGCGATGGGTTGGGTACCTCTACAAAATTTAGTGGTTTCCAAGAAAAGTGTAAATGGCTGATTTTTGAGACAGTTTAGATCCTATAAAGATCTGTGTTGCCACACTACAAGCGGTAACTTCTGTGACCATGTTCTAAACACGGAGATGTACCATCTTGTTGGAATTCAGCTATATATGAATTTTTCAGATATTCAAATACTCAGGATTTGTTATTGAAGATTTGATGTCAATATACAAATGGAAAAAAAATTATATCAAGATGGAGCCATAAATATATTGTTCTACTTATTTATTCTATCAATAAATTTTGTTCCACTGTATATTCGTAGTATTCCAAAAATGTAGTAAGTACATATGCGCAAGAGTTAAATAATTCAAAGTGTGGGAGAATAAAATAGTAAACATTTGCTCCGAAATATGGGAAAAGATTATTAATTTGCCCCAAGGGTTTTTTTTTTATTGGTGTATAAAATTAATACTTGATATCGTTTTCAAAACACTTTTTTTTTGCTATAATTATATGCATATTAATATAATACAGTAGAACCTCGATTATCACCTCGTCACTTCCGTTGAACGATGCGATTCATGTCCTGGTATTTATGAGACGGATTGTTTTCGTTTTGTCTGTATTTCGTTCCTCTATGCTCATATCTAGTTAAGATAAAAACTAGCTATTAGGATTAATCCTGATCTCCAGATTCTGCATCACAATTAGCAAATTCAACTGTTGGATTTCAGGACATTTCGAAAACTACTTAGTTAGTTCGGCGTTCAATTTTAATCTGAAATTCTTTTGCGTATATGTATAGATATTGACAGCGAAAAAATTCTCCGAATTTAGGATATAAGATCTGTAAATTATGTGTTTTCTATTGACCGTCTTTTCGGTCACCCGTCATCCGGTCATGCCCGTGCCTGGCGGATAATAGAGGCTCTGCTGTATTATTGAGGGTATTTTTAAAATTTCCCAGTAGAGAGTGATTAGTTTTGTTAAAACGCACACACTGAAGTATAAAAATAATAAGAATCGTGACTGAAATAGGAAAAGAATTCAATTTTGTTGAATTATTTAACTAACAAAAATTTAATTCCGCACTACATATGTAGACTACGCAGGATCTTATGCAACTCCTGTGTCTCAGCGTTTTATTTTGTGGTGCAAAAGAAGAAATAACACCCGTGGATCTGAAGTCAGAAAAAGTGATGATGCTGAATAAGTAGAACATTCAAATCATTATTTTCTATGAAATATGGTGTCAGATTGCTGGCTATAGGGGAGCTGTAGCTCTTTACAGCCTTTCTCCCCTAGATGCGTGGGTGTTAACGGTACGGAAAAGTGTAAAAAAACTAATAATTGTTGCCCGGGAAGTGACGTTGCATTTTTCCAAGTCATTTCCTCCCACTTAATTTTTTTGCAAATGATATTTTAAGTATAGCTGATAGTCGGAATGAGCGTCAGTCACCAGATTAGAGGTGTGGCTGATTGTGAAAGGCTGACAAAAAAAATGTTGCTCAATCATTATAAGCTAAGTCAATAAACTGGCAAAACTCATTGAAGGGCGTGGCACAATATTTATAAACGTTTAAATTAGAGAACTAACAACGTAATCGCAATGAAATTTAGTATAGTTGATATCATTTCATAGATCAAAGTGGGTGCAATATCTTGTGGGCGTGGCACCTTCCACACAAGCTAAAAAGGTTTAATACTATACGTAGTCGGTTCCTATAGGATTTGAAATTTTAAGGGATTCAACATGATTGCATCAGTGGGTGTGGCACCTTCAATACAAGCAAAACACGGTATATGTATGTTATATTAAGATCACTATCAGAGTAGTCATAATTAATTGTGATGAAGAGATGGCGTAGCACCTTCCATGTTAACAGAAAGTTGTAAGGGTGACATTTTTTGACTTCTTTTAAATATTTTTTGAATACATATTTCAACTTTTTTCAATATTTTTCCTTTTTTCTTCCACTTTTTCAAACCTCTTAAACTTAATAGAGTTAAGCAAGAGTTTTTTCAACCTGCTTTCATTTTTTTCGAGATTTTCAACCTGTTTCAACTTTTTTCAACCTCCTTCAATTTTTTTCGATTTTTTCAACTTTATTCAGCTTTTTACTTCACTTTCCACTTCTTAGCGAGTGTTTTCAACTTTTATATTTGTCAACCTCTTTAAACTTTTTTCAATGTCTTAAATGGTTTTTAGACTTATCAACCTATTAAACTTTCTCCATTGGTTTTAAATTTTTTTTCGACATTTACAGCAATTTTAGACTGTATTTCTACCTCATTCAACTTTTTTTAAACATTATTTGATCGGCTTTATCAGCCATTTTCAACTGTTGGACCTCTCTCAACCCTTTTCAACATGTTCCACTTTTCGATTTTTTCAATCCAACCAATTTTTTCGTCATTTTCACTCTCAATCAATTTTTTTTCAAATTTTCAACTTTTTTCGTATCTATCAACTTTTTTTGATATTTTCTATATTTTCTATCAACTTTTTCACAAGTTTCAAGCTCTTTCAACTTTATTGAACATATCCCACATTGTTTTGACTTTTTCAACTTCTTCAATTAATTTCGACTTCTTCAACCTAATTCAACTTTTTTCGAGTATTTCAACCTCTTTCAACTGTTTCAATATTTTTCAACCTATATCAACTATTTTTAGTTTTTACCATGTTTTTTCGACTCTTTCAATATTTTTTAAACCTTTCCATTTTTTTTGGAATTTCCAATATTCCTCATCGAAATTTTTTTCAACTTTTCGCATATCCTTTCAACTTTAACAACCTAAAACCGAACTATGGTATTGGAGATGCAAACTTTGTGAGGTTATTTCATATTAGTGATGGCAAGCTTTCACTAATAATTAGTGATGCCCGACGGCTACGTCATACTGAAAACGTCATTGCCGAATGAACCCCAAGCCGGAGCTACCCCGGTCTCCCCTAATTTGATAGCTAAAGATTATGCGCCATTGACTAAACATTTTTTTGGTTTTTTTGTTTGCTTCAAATAAGGAGATATTTGAAAATTTCGTACGGTAGTACACTTTATTTAATTTGAACAGTGATAATTTTACAGATGCGTGCGGTTTAATAAAGTGTATCCCATTAAATTGTGCTTCATTGTGTAAACAAAGATATTCATCATATTGCTACATCAACATAGCATGGCAAATGAAGTACATTGTTCCGAAAAAAAAACAAAATCCCATGAAAATACCGCCACCTGCCTCAAAGGCCAATAAAATGCATAAATCATAACAATTTGCTTAATGTATGACAAAATATTTCATAAATGCGACATTCGTTTTTATCATCATATCATCATTTTCCCTCCGCACTGTGCTGCCTTATCAGCAACGAACTAAATACTGATGTTGTTTGCATAGTGTAGACAATTGCAGAGGGCGCTTCAATCGTACTTTTGATTATTTTACATTTATTTTTATTTCTTTTTGTTCTTTCCTCCGCTTCATTTGTAATCTTTCGGATTTTTTTTTTGTCTGCTTTTCTTTTTTATTTGTGCATTTTTTTGTAGCTGAAATTATGGATTAATCATAACAATAAAAATAAATATCATCAACATAAATTGCTGCTGTTGTTATGTCGCTGTTGCTGTTGTTGTTGTTGCATCAAATGAGGCATTTTATGTTAACAAGCCAAGAGCTACAATTATTGCCGCTTCGATTGCAATAAAAATAACTGTTATTGTTCCCGAACAATCACTGTGATATTTCGCTGTTTTCGCTGTATGTAGTTCAATGATGTATAATCGCATGCCAGAAGGGAGGCTGCGGATGGGGCAGTTTGTGTAGCAATTTAAATTACTATACAAAGTCATTGAAACAATATGCTTAATTATTGATAACACTGTTCTACAAAAAAAGTAAAGTTGCATAGTTCTATCATAACTTACTTTGATGCTTTAAACACGATTGTTGAAATTTTTCAGAAAACCGGTTTCAAGAACACGTAGGCTCAAAAAACCAGTTTATTTTCTTAACAAAAATAAATTCAATGGAAGCCAAACATACCCAAGAATTTGAAAAGCTACAAAAGTCACACATCTCAGAGAAGGGAATTGTTACCATTGTCCCTGAACGCAAAAATGGTTCAGTTTATAAATTTCAAGTTTTTTTACCTTCAAAGTCTCGTTACACAAAAACTTGCTTGTCACTCACAATTTTTAATGCTATAACTATTTCTAAGGAATTGGAAGAAGCTTAGAACATTTGGAGAAAATTTCTTCAATTTAGGTTGGCTACCCCCAAAAACGGTAGACAAGAACATGAGCTAGCACCTCTTTTCAAATGTAGTTTATTTTTAATTTGAAAAGTCTCAAAAAAAGGCCTCCCTAAGCAGGCCTTCTAAGGCCGCTTGCCGTGGCAGGGCTCACAGAAGTACTTGGAAAAATCTAAATTTTAATACGTCGTAAGACTCTGAGATAATTGTTTTTTTGACGTTGAATACACAACATTATTCCACCTTAACATAACATGAATCAGGAGACCAGCCGGGCAAGATGCACACCGTTTTATCCTTCTAATCATTTATATCCTTTTGATGTCGTATATCTACAATGCGAATCATAAAACATTGCAATGCATTAAATAAAAAAATACATCAAAAGCTTTGATATAAATGAGGTCCTTCTTATTTTCCTTCTAATATCAGGCCTGATAGAACGTCTGCTGTGGGAATACCAAAAAGACTTCCACGAGTATGTTTTTATTTGCATAAAATTCTAGTTCTGAGAAGGCGTCATACAATCGCAACAGTCCTAGGAGGCCTACTCCGAGGCAGAACTTGCACTATGAGCATCGAATTTCAGAAAAAAATTATTGGATCAAGTGATAATAAGATAGAGAAGAATGAATGTAAAAAAAAGTTAGTCCGCCACTCAAGCAGCCCTACAGATGCAAACAAACCTTAGGAAAGGCATTAAAAAAGTCCAAAGCAGCTTTTCCGGTCGACCCAGAGGAAAGAGCACATATGGTCCATAATCTTTTTAACAACAGACTGAATCGGCAGTAGAAGAAAAAAAACAATTTATTAAGAACATTTATTTGCGAGACGATATTAGTATCCAAACTGCAGGTAGGAAGAAAACATTAATCGTCCATGGAGAAATAGTGCCAAAGCGCAAAGCGTGTGAGTTAAACGAAAAGGGGGGGGGGGGGAAATATTGACTTGGTTGGTAAGTCGGCATTTTATGAATTGTGACCAGAGTACGTGCAATATACCACATAATATGTGCGCGTGTAAGTACCATGCCAATGTCGCATTTATTTTGGAAAACAGCGCAGAGGTTAAAGGTTAGGATAAAACCAAATTCCTCTAATTTTGAAACTTTTCTTGAATCGGTCTGTTGCAACATTAAGAACGAAAAGTCTATGTCGAGTAATTGCAGAAATTGTGAAGGGAATGTGAAATGCCTCTAAAATATTTTTCATTAATCCATAAAACCATTAAATGGAAACATTGGCGCAAAGTGGAAGACCGCATTGCGTTGACACATCTCGAAGGTTCTCTATCTGATCTCCTGTTCGAATTTGATGCACTGTTGCCCCGTTTTAAACGCCACTTTTTTGTTAATTTTTCGAAGATCTAGTCCTGCAAATTGATTTCGCAAAGAACTACAGGTTAAAATATTTTATTATAATATAAGATATTCATATAGTTTTCTTATCACTATCTTCGAATATGTATGTATTTTTATTGTCAATTTTAATGTTCACATACAACGGATAAATTATCAAAAAAATATTTTTATAAGCTCTGGAATGTTTCCTTATGCCTCGATTTGGTTTTACTTTCCTAGCTTCAGTAGTTTGAAAATATACAATTTGAACGAAAAGTCCGTATCGTATAATTTATTTTTATGTATCTTAAAAACGTGCCAACATTGTCACGAAATATATACTTGTATAGACTGCCAGTCACATGCCCTACATGTTGGTATACGGAACAATATGAGTTCCTCTTGGAGCACATTCATCATGCGAACACGGAGACCCTCTAGTTGGTATGTTTTGAAAATATCGACACGTGAATTATCGATAATTAGCTTCAAGAGAAGATTAGAGAAAACTTTGTAAAAAAATGACCGACATGTACCATTGACTTTGAAATCATTTCTGAGATTTTCGCACCGTTATGGGTAATTGGAATACATTTCAACATTTTTTGGCCAGTGCTTATTGATTATGTGTTTAAATATTACTAACAAATAACTTCCGAAAGAGGTATGTAGGTACATGTTGTAGAGGTTGAAATTAAAGTTTAAGTTTTCCCAATCTCAAGGCCTTGACAATTCAATTTATTTTGGTTTGTTGATAATTTTTTCGGGAAAACGAGTCCCTAGACTTTTTTGAAATGTCCATAGATGTTCTTAAAAAATATTTCAACAACTGTTTATTTGGCTATTTTGATGTAACTTAGAAGATCTTGAGGAGCAGTAAGATAGACATCTTACAACCCTTTCACCTCTTCTGCACTGTACTCATGAATCACTCTCTGTACCATATCTTGCCAAAATAGGAAAAAACAGCTTTAGTAGATTAAGAAAACATATGGGTGAGGCCGATTTTCGATTAGGTCTTGGTGAAATTTGCTTCACGGATTTGGGTTTTATTAAGACTATCAAATTGCTTAAAATCTAAAGAGAAATTTCACACAGAGCTAAAAGAAAATTGACCTTGACGCCATTTGTCTTATGTCCTTTTTAGCTGTTTCCCTTTTTCTCACAAATATTACACGTGAATACTAAGCAACATGAATTATGAATATTGTGATATATGGAGGCCATAATTTAAATGGGATCAAATCTAAACTGAATGATTTTACATTTTTAGTCAGGTTTTCACAATAATTTACTTGTAAACTTCAAATTTTACAGTGTTTTTTTCGATGATAACAACTTATATGTCTCTCTTTTATTTTTCAGGTATGTTTAACTTTAATCCCATAAGGAGCTTCTGTTACTGAAAGGTATATTCATTATATAATTATTATGACAAGTTTTAATTATCAAAAAAACATATCTGTACCAGGCTGTAAGGTCATTTCAACAGTTTGGCAATGTTCTATTGGGTCCACCCCTGATCCGTATTATAATTTCATTGAAAATGCTCAAAAAATAACATTTTATTTAAAGCCCGTTTATAGCTAGCTAACTAAATTTTCAATATCAATATTTATAGGTATTCTAAAATCTTATAAGAATAACGCGTATTTTTTTTTTGTATTTTTATAAACATTTTAAGAAGCTATGTTTATTAAAGAATATATTTTTGTATAATTTTTGTAATATGTAATATGTATGCTATTAAGTTTTCCACCAATATAAAATGGTGATACTTCAGTAAGCAAACTTATCAACTGCAATTTACGGCTATTTTTTTAATTTCAGTCCTTTCGCCTAATTTCCATAAATATGGTACATTATATCACGAGTGATTTTTCATTAAAATCTGCCGTACATTTCCCAAATAAGTTCTAAGAAACCCAAATAAGTTGTAATTAAAAATATTGCAATTTTTCTTAAAGAACTTTACCCTGTGTAAACAATTCTCTTACCGTAGACTTTAAGATAAAGTTATTTTATTTACGAATACACGTGCGGATCAGGGTTGCCAGATAGATGATGATGTAATCGTTTTCTATTAAGTTATTCCTTCACATATTCAGCAGCTTTTTCACACTTAAAATCAATTACATCTGTTACCTTATGCACACGACAAACGTTCCGAAAAGTTATTTTTTTGCAGTGGTAGATATTGGTGATTCAAATTTCTCAAAATTTACTATTCTAATTAATTTGAATTTGGAATCGAAATTAATTAAATATTCGAAATCGGACACTCGAAATTCAAAACCTTAGCTCATTTTTTGAAAAAAACAGTTTCTTCACCAATTGATGTGGACACCTTAGATTTGGATGTTGGTTAATACTTGAGATGGCTTCGGTGCACCGAAGATCCCGTTTTTCACGCATCTACGAACTCTTTACATCCACATGTGTCAACCCTGGCGCAGATGTCACAATAATAAAATGATAACCAACTTAGTACATATTGCTAGAACATTCATAACACTCTCAAAATCCAGTCTCTATGGTACTTTAGTTTTCATAGGCTTAGTCTGTTAAGAATGGATTCCTTGAGCTGGGAAAATGTTACTTGCAACGCACAACTGATGCAAGGATGATGCGTATAAGGAAGGGAGGATTTATAGCGCTTTTTAAATTTTCTCAGAAGTTTTCAATTAAAATATTTTAATGAATATTTGAAGGATAGGTTAGGTATAAGACCAGTTGAAATTGATATGTAAATGTTTTCATTCTAATAACTAAACTCCATGACAGAAGATGTAAGAATAACAGTTTGACGTGTCTTGGATAAAATTATATTCTCTCGCTTTCCACCAGGTTAAAATTTTGCCTTAGTATTGAAATCGAAAGGCTTCGCGAATAATTTACGACTAAATCCTACTCAAAATCGCAAGTGATTCGAAACTGTTCCGTTTGTTTGGCGTACTGAGGAACGCATCGAAAAAATGTTTCGAATATTTATCAGAAAATTTGATTTTTCGAAGATGCCCTCTAATCATTTTTGAATACGCTTCCAAGCGATTTCTTTTTCCTTAACTTTTACTGCACAATTTCTTTGATGACGCTATTAAATATCCGACAATCGAAAATTCATCAAATTGATGGTAACTTGTGTATCTGGTGGTTTCTTTTGTAGATAGATTCTTTTGGGATTAATTTTTAAAGAGTTCCCTACTGATTTGGTTTTTCACTTTATGACCTGATTTTTGTAAATATAAACTTTAAATCGCTAATTTTGATTTCATTCTCATACTAAGTTCGTTGATCCCTAATATACTAGAGTAAAAGCTAACGAAAGCCAGACTAATAGCATTAACATAAAAATATTAGGGCGACCAATCGTTCTTTTTTTTTAAAGGACAGTCCCATATTTTTAAACAACTTTCGTTTAGCTATTCCTAATTAAAAAAAAAAATGAGTGACAAAAAATAAGTTTCTAACCTAAATTTTTTGTTATTTTGACCTTAGTATGGATTTTACCTTTTTTATTAATGCAAAAATTTTAAATAAAAAAACATTTTAATTCGTGCTTAGAGGTGAAGAGTCCGTTTTTTACAAGGTGTAAGTTTTTGCTAATTTCTTTGAAAAGTATGTGGCGAAAAATACATTGAGCTGCAGAAATCAGAAGAAGGCAACGATTGCTCTTCTTTAACCTATTAAGGCCCGGTACTAGCTCCGTCCATAAAACCTTAGTAAAATTTCATATACGACCTGTAATTGATCCCAAATGCTACAAAAAAATTTCAGCCATATATCTTTGTGGACTACTGAGATATTTACGGGGTATTTTTGTTACACATTGGGCCGTCGTGGTTTCACTTTTTTTTTTGTTGTATTTCAATCATGAGCATTCATTCTGTGGTAACAACTGCCAATTGTGGTGATGGGCACAAGGAGTAACGAAGATGAATAATGTGGGGGAATATTTGATGCCGAAAATTCGCGTTTTTTGATATTTTTGACACAAATTTTTTGCTGGTTTTTTGAGAAAATCTATTTTCATGGGTAATTTTTTACCCATTGGGCCTTAACGAGTTAACTATCTGTCGAAATTATCACTACTTAGGCCACATTTCATTGTTACGAACTATACTACATCACTTGAAAAAAATACCGACCTGATGTTAATGAAACCGCACATACATATGTTACATATTTTTACGACCATAAAATTAATAAATAAATTAATTTATCATTATATTTTGAAAAAGCATAACGTCTTGTTTTTTTTTTACAAATAATGCAATTATTTTCATCACTACATCAATTAGGTTGCGTGTAATTGTCATAAATTTGTGCATGTGACATTTCAAAGTTGAGAACAACTGTCAATATTAATTTGTTAACTGCTCAAGTGTGTGAGTGCGCTCAACTGTCAAAACTGGAGACTTCTATTGCACGATGACAGTGTTGTCATAAACTTTATTTTGTTTTTTACAATTCTCTGACATAAAGTCAGACAAAGCGTGTGAACGCAAATGATAAATTTGTGTAATATGTAAGCGTTTGTTATACTGTCAAAGATATGATATATGTTGTGTGTATTTGTGATATACATAAATTGATTAAAATTTATTATGCTTAGTTGCTTGCCTCGCTTGTTTTAATACAATTTGACAGCTGTCAATAAAAAAAGTTTACAAATATGATTGATCACCAAAACAAAACCAGCATGAAAAATATCAAGAAAACGGAAAGATATTCCACGCACCTACCCGTACATAAAGTGAAGGAATGAAAAATGTTGAAAAGAATTCTAATTTAATAAGCAATTTTAAAAAATTGCTACAGCAACAAGTCATGGACGAGGACGACAATATTAAAGAAGTTTTGTTCTGTTGAACAACTGTGGGTGGTTGGCAGCGCAACACACAAAACAGTGATGTCTACGCAAGTTTAATTTAACCAAATATGTGCCACAGCAAATTTAGTTAAAAACTTTCGCTCTCTATTTCTTTATGATAAGTCAACAGCAATTTATCAAAGTTATGGTGGTATTACAGCAGATCAAACAAACTTATAGCAAATTTATTTGGAACAAAAAAGAGAACAAGCAAGAAAATGCAAATTTGTAGATTTTGGCATAAAACAAAAATTTTTCCCCAACTGCTGAAGGAAAATACGACGTACGAGCATATCCGCTTGTTATATTGAAGTGGTGCGTTGCGTGCTTTCGGGTAGGGAATCCTAAATAGAGTCTCTAGCAGCAGTATAAGGGGCTGGAACACACCACTCCATGCCATACCATACACACTCAGTACAAGAGTAAACAAATGAAGCTGATTTAGAGCTCACAGATAATAAAGAACATGGATGGCATATCAAGCAGCAGCTGCAGCGACATGGAAGAAGAACATTGACTTTGATCCTTTTTTTATGCCTCTCTGGCCTTATCTACTCCTAGTTGTTGTTGTCATGTGCGTATAATCAGCCAGCACCGACTTTGATTTTCTGCTCGTAGTTGTTGTTTTGGTAACATAAATCTGTGCCATGCGAAAGCGCAATTCAGAAAACTTTTTTTCCTTTTGAAAAATTTTGGTTTTATTTTTGTTGTTGATTTTTTTTTTCAAAATAACAGCAAGGTGTTTTTTGCTGCTTTTATATTAAACCCCTCTTCTTTACGCTTTCCAGGTTCCTTTTAAATAAATGAATGAAATGAAAAGGATGCGTCGTTCGTTCATTCGCTTGGATCTGTATTATGTAGAAAGGTAGATATCAGCTAATTTGAATCATCATCATTTGCATGCCATTGACGGCAGCTATTCATTGGAATTGTGTAGGGGAAAAAGAGCTTGGTACAAAAACTTGGATAAGAATATTGAAGCCCAGTGCAAAAGACATCGAACAGTGCTTCATACACGTGAAAGCAGTGGACAAAACTTTAAAATTGAAGTTACTCCTTTAAGGTAGAACTCTATTCTGAATTATTCCCTATTTTATAAAGCAATACTTGTTAAGCCAAATCTATGAATTATCGCGTTTCCGGCTTACGAAAGGTATTAAAACAGTCACGAAAAATGAAGGGTAGTTTGGCGAAAAATTCTCATAAAAAGCAAACGGACAACAAAATGGTTACAATGGAAAGGCAGGAAAAAATTTAGGAATGAGATATTCAGAAAACAGTAAAACGTAGGCGAAAATCGAAAGTTTGGATTAGCGGATGCAGAGCTGCAATGATTTGCTTACGAAAACATTTCAAGCTTTTGAGAAACACCAGAATTGAGCTATGCTGTGATAGGTTGTCAAGGTAATCGAAGAATTGGTTGCGAATGTGCAACTGCAGGGTATTCACAAAAGTACACTGAAAGAAAAGAAAAACGATTTTTTTGAACAGACGACTTGTTAATTTATTTCCACGGAATTATTTTTTTATGGAAATATATTCAAATTTAATGTCGTATATACAACTCCAACTCTGAAAGCAAAAAAGTATGATGTTTTATGATTCGTTATTATTTATTTGCATTCAGTATTGTATGTATACGACATTAAATATAGATACATAGTAAAAATCTGTGAATGTTGCCAGTCTGGCTCTCTGGCACCTGTGTGTGGTGCACAAGTACAGCTGATAAGAGAATTTTAGGCCAAATGTATGTGGGAAATTAAAGTTGATCCAATTCGGACGAAAGTGGTGTCAATCGATGGGTCCTAGGAATGGTCATGGAAATGGCCAATAAAATGAATAGCCTCGGGCTTTTGTTTGTTACTGAATTTGTTTTGTTTTATTTTTTTAAATTTTTGCAGTTTCCTAGTCAATTTAAATATATTCTTGGTCAATATTATGAACAAGCCTCAATGCAGTTTAACCATACCCGGAGTGCATGACAAGTCCCATTGTCACAAAAAAAAAATACATATGAGAAAGATATCGGACTTTGCGTACGGATACTTGCTGTGGTCAAATGAAGAAACATGTGGAGCGATAGAAGAAATAGGATTCCTTATTTGGACTACGCCTTATATATTGACGAGACGATAAAAACGATCTTATTCTCATCACTTCACATAAAGCTCTTCCAATTTGCAAGTGACCAAGCCAAGTACTCGTGCACAAAGTCCGATCTGCTTGTTATATGTGTAACAATGGGACTTGTCGTGGGCTCCGGGCACCCAAATAGTTTTCCCTGAGCTTTCATTTAATGGTATGTATACACTCGCTGCTATATTAAGCACTTTCTTTATTTCCGTAGCTGAATTATGTTATCATGTTCAGGGGGACATAGAAGGCTCTTGTCCTCGTGTTTTTCGTTTATTTGTACATTTTATCGCATTCGAAATCACTTTCGAACAACATCCAATAGAATTTTGAATTTCCTTATAAATTTCAGCTTTCGAAATGGCACTTTTAATAATTATACGTTGCTCTGGCGTACAATGCTTCCCACGACCTACTAAAATGCAAAAACTTGGAAATATCAATGCAATATCATACAAAAATGATAAAACTTACATTTTGCAAACAAATTGTTTGAATAAAAGTTAATAGCTGAACTTTAGAAGTAACCGCGCTCAACACTGCTATTATTTTGACCGCTTGAACTTGTAAATAACTCAATATAATGGGCAAACTTAGAAAGTACCATTATTTTTTTGGAACAAAATGTCATGTGCTAATTTTTTGTACTTATCAAGTAACTGCATTTTCAAAGAGTAGAAGAAAATAAACTTAATTTGTTCAAAATATTTTGATTTAATTCAAAAATAGCACTGCTTTTAATTTGACCGCTGCTGTACATAGCTTTAAATTAACTAGATTAATTTTTGATTTCAATCAGATTTCTTGTTGGATTATCCTTGTCACCAAAACAGAACGTCTCCTAGTTGAATAAACCAGGTCCTAGGTGATTTTTTCCTCAGTGTACCCAAAGTTACAAAGATCACAAAGTGCTAAAGATTTCTGTCATACTGCGTATTTGCCAATGAGGCACTGATTACATCAGTGAAGAAGCCTAAGGTATTTCTGTCTACAGAGACTGAGCTGAGAGTTGTGACTTATTTGGACTACATAAAGATTATCTTTTGTTGTCAAAAGAAGGCAATTTTATTATAAGAAATATTCGAACCCAATGTTTTTACTTTAAATTCGTTCATTTTTAAGGCGCTCTATCCAATATGATGCCATAAAGTAGGTATTTCTTAACGTTATTATAGCTAATATTGGATTCAACGGCTCACATCTATAAGAAAAACACAATTTGGTCTGAGTACCAGAAAAATAATAAAGCAGGCTTAGAAAAAAATTTGTATTATTTTTAGTAGAGAAAATACAAAACTAAACCTTTTGTTTCTCTCCAGCAAATGTCATATTTCGCCCAGTAAACAACAATTTAAGTTCCAATTTCTCGTGAAGTTTGCTTATTGTTGTTAATATTTTTAAAAAGCTCAATCCAAATGCTGATATTTGAAGGAAACAAAATCTTGCCTTAGTAATAAAGATTTGGTTTTTGTATTACTTTGCATGTATAATTTTTCCCAAATTATCAGTGAATTTTCTTTTTCATTTATGAGCTTAATTTTTGAACTTTTTGGTCCTATTTTTTTGACACCTTCCCTACCACTGTGCATGACGCAGTGATGTTGCCAAAAGAAAAAAAAAAATATTGCAATGAAAATACGGCACACAAATTGACAATGAGACAAAAGCGTAGCAAATACAGGGAAAAAGTAGGCCACCAACTATCTCTTGGTAGCATACAGCTGATATTCATCCTTTATAATTGTCATTCCGACAATTAAGTCAGGGAAAGGGGAGTTTTTTTATTACTTCATGCTTTTGTTGTTGTTCTTTTATTATTAGCCATTTGCCATAATTTTGTCCAGCTGTTGTGCAAAATTCTAAAGGGTTGAAAATTTAATATGGCACATTTGTATGAAACCCTACTTTGTGGTGCATTTGTATCATTTTTAATTGTCTTAACTGTCAAAAAACCAAGTTTTTGTTATACTGCCACCGCTCTTAATGGGGCAGCCATTCCTTCCGCTGTTCATAATGCTGCTTTCATCCCATCCATTACCATTCTTAACATTCCAACATGCCTTTACTTGCTACATACTTTTGATAATAATTCAGGATGCCTCAGTTGCTCGACTCGGCTCTTTGCTGGCTGGCTACTTTTATCATAATAAAACCTCTCATTATTAACACCACATCAATAATTTAAGATGTTTGGGGTCCAAGCCATGCCATAGAGCACATACAACAGGCTGCCTAGGGAATGTCGATGGCGTTTGGCATTCGGCAGAGGTCGTCGTCGGTGGGGTCGTCGAGATTACAATAATAAAATGGCAAGAAAAATGCAAAGAAAATGAAAACGATGCTGCTGCAAATATTTCAACTTTTTTATGTTTTCCCAAGAGTGTAGGGGTTTCTGCTTTCTCTTCTCCTACTCTCTATATTCGGAACCTTCTTCTAAATTTTTACCTCGGTTCCTTACGGCACAACGCAAAAAAGAAAAATATGGTTTTCTCCGTTCTACTTAGAGTTGAAGCAGCATAAACGGATGTTTATTATACAATAAAGTTTCCGTAATTTGCGCTTCCTGTGTGCTTCAACTCGCTGCGTTTCGCGAAAGTCTCAAAACAGAAAAAAAAGTTTCGTACAAAAGGGCAGACAAGCTAAGCGAAAAAAAGATGGAAGTAAGAAAAACTTCTTCACAACATCTACCATGACAAAATTCCGCTAATAAGCAAAGCGTTGCAGCAACATTTTGAACCTGTTGGCGTGCAAATTTAATGGCCAAGCATTTCGCAAGGAAAATAACTGGAAAACGTAGTGGCAGAGGTGGGTGGGCAGATAAAATTTTTCTTTGCCTGCCATTAAAATCAACTAAAAGCCACTTAGTTGCATCTTTTTAATTTATGATTTTTTTTTTCTTGCCTCTTTTTGACTGATTGCCATTGTTTATGAAGTGTTGCCAATAGTTTTTTTACATTTTTCAGCAGGCCATTTATTATTTTTTTGTTCTTATGGTTCGAACTTTTTGCAGATTATAACTTAATAGCAGGTGATTTGTCTTGCCATAATTGTGTTGCGTGACATTTAAAATTAATGCACATTTTTAAAAAAACAGAATTTATGAGTGTGGGACATTTAACTTGAAAAAAATACTGCACTATTACTAAAAATATATCATTTAATGCAAATAATTACATATATAAAGAGTTGCATCTTAACCCTAAACATTTTTTCAAAGCAATGTTAATTTTAACTTTGTAGCTGTTTACCGCGACTTATTACGCATATCCTGTTTCCTGTTTTAAATTTTGAATTCTAAGTTCATATAACATACAGATTCGCAATAAATTTTCTTTTTGTACAGTACTGCTTTTGTTCTGTATTCTTTGGTTTGATCTTTTCAAAGCAAATCCGAATTGTCAGAAAGAAAAACCATGCAGGGGGAGTCATAAGAAAATTTACTCTCTCATCGGCAGATACTCCATTCACATTGAAATTTATTATATTTATTTTATTGAGTTATCAATTTACTCTTACACTCTCAAAATGGCTTCAATTTCAGAATGCATGGCTGTCCCTAGTGGCTCACTTTGTATAATTTCGCAGTTGAAAAAACAAAAGCAAAACGCACACACACAAACACACGAACTTGCCTCAAACGGTTTGCTGTGTTTGCATGCTTGTTTCTATTTGTGCAAGCAATATTTTAAGCAACTGAAAACTTTTACAACTTGATATCTAATAGGAATATCGTGATAAATGTTATTAGAGATGGAGACCAAGCATCTAAGGAATAAAACTAAATAAATATGATCAAAATCGATGCAGTAGTTTTTGCTTAATGCACGCACATCGATGGATATGTTATCATTTTATTTATTATGTATCTGAACTTAAATCTTATCGTTCCGTCTAAAAAGAAAGCAACATTACACGCGTTCAAAAGTGTACCTTATAGAAGTTTATATTCAATAAGGCACCTTATGCACGTCTTTTGTATAGCCTACCCTGGTATAGGGTGTATGTTTTGACGTAGCGTTGTGTCACATTCATTCGCTAAACCAACAAACAAAGCTGGGCATTCTTTATCGAATTGGAGTTCAAAACGGATGCTATTATTATTTTTGGATGCATTCTATAGAATTGGGAATTGAGTTTTCCAATTTCATGACCAAATTCAAAACTGTAATTGAACCATTTTTGATTTTATTCTGATTTAACTCAACAACGAAATTAATTTATTGATTCTTTAAGAATTGGAAAAATAGTTTAAAAGTAGATAGTCCATTTCTTAAACTTAATTATGGAAAAGATTTGTTAAGGTTCTTTGCACTGCTTATGCTTACAATGTCAAAAACGGCGAAAATGCTAGAGGACACATGGGTGCGTCTGCCCAGCCATTATCCATTAGGCGCGCTGCTCTTTTTTCTCCCGAGCGCGCTGTGTACTCGATAACATTATAGATAGACTGTGACTCCTCTTTGCGATGCGTTTGCTTAAAACCCTTTTTTTTCTGGTGAAGAATGCGTTTGAAATTCACGACGTTTCTTTGAAATTTGGCACATTTTTTTAAAATAAAATTTCCACTTATCGAAAGAACAACTCTCAGACAAAAGCTCAATAAATTTTCAGAGTGGGATTGAAAGAAATGCGTACATTGAAAGCAAATTAAGACGGCGGCATATAATTTATATATGCATTAGTACTCGCCACTCGCGCGCTTTAACAAAGTGACGGCCTAAGTAAGGGAGCACGAAATATCTCCAACGAATTAAGTCCCAATCAAAGAACTTCAATGAAATAATGTTCAAAAAATGTGAAATAAACCCGCAGCCGGTGTTAGATATCCCGTAGCCGGAATGGAGTTATTTCATAAGGAAATAACACCCAATGAGAACGAACGGAACGAACAACAATTGAAACTAAAAACTCTCCAGACATTGACCGCTACTTCATTATGAATAAACTTTAAAAAATATATGGAGGTATTTGGGGGTTTGTTCGCTACTTTTTTGGGGTTTATTTCGTAGGGCCTTTTTTGTAGCGTCATTATGTTTATTTATACATTAGTTCGAAGCCAGTCTATATTTGCTTGTCATTGCCGAAGAGTTGATCTTTCAACTCAACCAACATCGACTCTTTGTGATTTGGTCCATTTGGTATGTGTTTTGAATAATTTTTCCATGCCAAGCTTGATAGCCTTGTAAGGGGTTGCATAGTGTTGGTTTGACAACTTTTCGGTACCCACTATTGGATACTTTTAGACGCACCATACATAGTCTTATTCGGTACAGTATTCGGTATAGATTTTTCTAGTTAGTACTTTGAACTTTCTCGATACTTCTTGTTTATCTTCTATTTTTTATAAACATTGGCTTTTACAATACTTATCGATATTATTAGATAGATACAGTTCTACCAATTTTTTCAATAATAATCAACATTTTTCAAGATCTATAGACAGACTTCTTTCATACCTTTCGACTTTTTCGATAAAATTAGAAACTGTTAGACTTTTTTAAAACTTTTCGATGCAATCCATTATTTTTGGACCTTTATCGATATTTTGGATTTTTTCTAAGCATGTGTAGACTTTTCGATATATTTTGGTAATACTCGATCCCTAAGCCTAAAATTATATAACGCTGTTTTAATTTTGGATTGATTGTGGAAATGAGCTTGGGTGGTATTTTTGTTTTTTAACCACGATATTGACAGCAGCTGATCATTTCAATCCATCTCAAGATAGTTTTTACCGTCTGGCTTCGATGGAGTCAAAATCTTATTCACAAAGTGTAGTTGGTGGTAACTTGCCTTAGTTTTAGAAACATTTATTTGTTCTTATTGACTTATACAGCAGTTGTAAAAGAATTAAGGATTCAAGTTGTATTGTTTTATCGACCCCGAGCAACTGCCATTGCGCCAGAATATCGACAAACAGTGTCCTACTACAGTACTAACTAAGCACAATAGATTACTTCATATAACATGTTGCGTGATAAACACACATACATATTCATTTTCACTAAGAAACACGTTGGGCTGTCAATCAAACCAGTGTTACTAAAAACTTCAAGGAATTCACATTACCATACCTATAAAATACGATAAATTTGACGTCGCACATAAAGCCATGTATAGTATTGGATGTTTCTTTATCGCTGCCATAAATTTAATGATGGCGTCGTCTGTGATACAGCTGTCAATCGCTGTATCATTAATCAAAATTTTTATATGCTGTTTGGGGGACTTTAATCATAATTTCATCTCTTTTGGCTGGAAGTATTGTGTTCCGTAATAAACTGAAATTAGCATTTAATTAAAAAAAAAAGAAAAATAAAAATACAAATTTGATCTTGACATTTATATTAAAATCTCTTTTAGATTACACTATGCAGCACCGTTTTAGAGTTTGACATACCACTGTAATTTTCTTATAGATTTTGGTCTGCTGAACACGAAAATCGAAATAAACATATTACTATTGATAGGATTTTTATTTTAAAAATTTTTGGGTTTTTTTTCGATTCTTTGCGTAGTAGTCCCATAAAATTCAACAAACCTCGAGTTGAAATTGGCTAATTGACCTGCATAAAATACCGAATCAAAGATATTGTTATTACCTACACATTTTGTTAACCAACTTTGCCTATTAGCTATATGAAGAGCAATATATGGTGTAGCAGTAATTTTTTTGTGTCAAAATTGACATCAGAAAATCACAAAACCTACCGAATGTAGTAAATAGCTTATTTATTTGAAAGTGGTATGACATTTGGCTAAAATTACTTTTATTTGCTTGTGAACGTAAATACAAAATGATAAAATTAAATATTTAATAAAAAATATTTTTTCAGGACTTGCATTTAAAAATAGACACTATATTTTATTCCATATCGTTAAAGCGATCTCTAAATCAATATTTTATTCAGCTCTGTCAGACAGTTTCAACTCGAAATATTTTAAATCATATGAGACTACTTCCGAAAGAATCGAAAATAAAGTCAAAAATTAAAAAAAAGTCCTATCCATAGAAATAATTTTTACTGTGACTTTCGTGTTCAGCGATGTCATTTGTTGGTACTTAAGATTAATTTTTGTTAAAATAACAAAATTAACTTAATTATCAAAAGACAACTACAAAAAAATGGATTTCGTATATTGTGCTCTTTGTTGTGAACGGCAGGGACGCCGGAAGCGTATGTTTAGAACTACGCACACGTGGGACTTCCCTATGTGGTATTCAACATGGGAAATCTCAATTCAACAAGGGAATATTTCGCGCATTTTTGCATCGCACACTCACCCGCTTCGATTTTGTTCCGAATTTGGGGACACTATTCGATACATTTTTTGTAAAGTTGGCGCTCCAGTTATCGGCTGGGTTGCTCTGATTGATTTTGACGTTTTGATCGGTTCTTGCAATCAAGGCTGCCACGACGGCAACCAATATGCCAACTGGACAAAAAAAATGTATCGAATAGGGACCCTAAATTCGGAATAGAATCGATGTGGGTGAGTGTAAGTTTAAGGTTTGCGCGTCGATATATGTAGGTATCAACTTATCGGCGCGCAAGCCGTCGATCAGATTGCGCTCTGATTGTTTGATGAGAAACCGTAGCTGGACGATAACTCAAGTTAGTCGTAAGGGCCTAAGGATAAATGTGTTTGCCTTAATAAAAGATATACTTCTGACGAAAAAAATGTTTTTTTAGGTACTGAGAATCCTACATTACTTTTTCATAATCATGATTCTATAAGATTATCAATTGTCAATTCAAATATTTTATTATCTTCAAAGCCCCTCTCGCACACCCGCCTTTAGAACGTTATGACGCCCCTGATGAAAACGAGCATTTCTTAAAAGATGTTCACTTTTCGTCCATGCAATCACAACTAATTAAATTCAGAAATTGTTGCACTCTAATGACTGTTGAATCATTAGCAAAAATTCAAATTATTATCTTTAGAATTCTTCGAAAATATTTTCTTTTACACATTTTTTCCAATTTTACCAAGGGCTTAAGGTCTTTTGAAACCAGCAAGCAGCACTGGCAAAGGTTTTCTGTCCACACATTGCTTTCAAGGCGATATCGATTCATAGGAAATTCGAAACAATTAGGCTTTGAAGAAACTCATTTTTTTTTCTTGTGGAAACATAAAAGAAAACCAGGCGGAGGCAAAAGGGAAGATAAACATAAAAATGTTAAGATTATGGAAGTTGTAAATTATTTTAAGCCGCTTTTGTTAATTATTCAAATTTTGTTTTTTCGTCTTGAATTTTGTAAGTATATCTGCATGTATGTGTGCATTCAAATTACTTTGCGTATCTTTTTCTAAAGAAATCTTGTAATTTGTTGATCGTAAATTTATAGATTGTGTTTTTCATTGGAATTTTGTATATTTTTTAATACTTTACATAAGTGGGTAGGTATGCATCAATTACTTTTTTCTCGTATCATAATTAACTTAAATTTAAATTGAATTAAGTCTTTTTTTGCTTAATTGGGATTATCGAAGAAAAGTTAGTGTCAGTAAAATTCGAACAATGTTCGGATTTGTTTTATTTTTAAAATTTATTTCTGCTTTCCTCCATCGCTTGTTATGGATGCAATGCATGTGCTATAAAATTTTTAACAAATTAAAATTTCCCGAAATAATAATAGGCTTCAACATGATCTTCGTACCAAAACCACATCTTGCATCTTTTGCCAGCATTTCTGTTTGATGGTCACCAGTAAACCTCAAAAAAGCGCAAAAATAAAATTCGTTGCAAAAATAACTTTTTTTCCATAAAACTTCAATAAAAAAGACATAAAAAGGAACAAATGGCTACCACAGTAAAAAGATTCCGGCCTGCAATTCCGTTGAATTTTGACATATAATTACGCTACGTTTCGTAATGCACTTGTCATGACTACAACAACAACAATTTGTGCTATTACGTTACAACTTTGTTGCTTTTTTGCAGTTTTTTTGTTACTGTTTGATTCACTTGGGGTTTCCGCGTTGCCACATTTTTTTTTTGTGTGGCTGCAATTGCCAGAGTTTTTCCACCACAAATTTTTTTCACAAATATATTTGCAGTTGTTTTTTAGACTCTCTTGATTTTTCACTTATTTGGGGATATTTTTTTGCAAAGTCTATCCTCGCTATATTAAAAGCCATAATAAATATATGAGTGTCTTATTTATAAAATGTGGCAACATCGCATTTGCTGGAGTTAGAAGATGCATAGTGGATAAATTAGTGCGGTATATCCAACAAAACCGAGCGATAATACAAATTGAAGTCCCGGTGATATTTTCCTTAAAATCATAATACTAAACTGTTGCAGTAGCCAAGTTCAATAGTTTCATAAATGGTTCTTAAAAATGTTATGTATTGACTATGGCTCACGATATTTATCTTTACTTTGGAACAACTAATTTTGCTATTGATAAAAAATATTTTAAAAAGGAATCGTTTTCCTTCGAATATTCATGATAGGGGTGTCATTTATAATTAACATTAAGCTATGCTTAATGCTTAAAACCTTATTAAGATTTCATTTTAAAATACAGCAAACATCAAATGTGAAACCATTCAAAAAAAATTGAGAATGATTACATGTTAAGGATCTCGTTTATGAGGTGTCAGAAAGATTTCATTTGAAAGATTCAGGAAACGATGAATCTGAAACCTTTCACAAGCAGTGGAGAATGATTGCATATAAAATATAGAACAAATAATTCTGTGGCATTCCGCTTGCAATATTTTAAATGAAACGTTTCTGTTACGTTACATACCGGGTTGGTAGAAGACGTCTGTATTGGTGGTATGAATCAAAATGCATGAAGATATCAAAACAAATTTTAATTTTGTATGTTTTTAAAAATTCTACAGCAAGTCTCACCAATAGGGATGGGTGTTCCGAATTTCCAAAAAAAAAACACCTGGACGGTTCCTTACACATTTTAAAATGCAGAAATTTCTGTCAGAAACTCTTACTAATAAATTTTTAGCCACTTCTTCAAATATGAACTTTTTACAACTAACGTTTAAGGGGTGTCCCTACGTTTTTTATTTTTCTAAGGAGATTTCAAGCAAATTCGAAGAAATTTGGTATGGTTGCCTTGTATCACGTTATCTTTAATGATGTCAAAATGAAGTCTTCAATGAAGCCGACTCTTATGTATAAGCGTATCTTGTGAAAAGACCTGTTTTTACTAAATTTAATTTAAATATATTTTATGTTGCTCTATAAAATTGAAATTTGTTTGTACTAATTTATTATTTCCTACTTTAAATCTTTTTTTAATTGAATATTTATAAAAACTCCATGTTGAACACAAACTTTTTTGAGCTGTAGGTTTTATAATAACGGTTTGCTACTATCCCTCAGAAGAGTTCAATAGAAAGCAACTCGCGTAAGTAAGCAATGTCATAAAGAAAAAAAAAATGTTTTTTAGTAAACCACAGAATAGTAATGCACCACTGTGCATCGGCAACAGACAGCGTTTTAGGCAACACTGACACCACCATCCATGGCAATAGCGGCAATGGAGTGGTGGCCCATCATTACAAATGCTTATAATGGACAGCCATGGAGTGTAATTTTCTCGCCCCTGTAATTCGGCGCTTTAGGCCGTCCGATGTCCTACTTGGAATCTGATAGCAATCACGCGTTCATTCTCCTTGTTATTGTTGTTGTCATTAATGTTGGTAACACTGACTCTTTTGCTGGCAACGAAGTTGTTTGTCGGCGGAATGGCTCTTGTTGTTGCAGATGTTATTCCTGTTGCTTGATTTTTTATTAAAATTTTGTTTTGGCTGTGGTTCTTTTGAGTCTTTTTTTTTTTTAAATATTTTCAGTTCACCTACTCACTTTTTTGGAATGTAAGCAAAAAATGTTTTTTGCATTTTGTTTTCGTTGAAGTTGGTGTTGCCAACATAAAATGCTTAAATATAAGAAATGGTATTTTGTTAAATTTGTTGCATTAACTTTTTCGTTGCTGGGTTTTTTCTCAGTTCAAATGCGGGCATAAAACAGTTTATATTTTTGTTGCCGCTGTGGTCTTCTTTCGTGTGCAGCAACCAGTGGCGTAGTCATAGCAGGATACTATGGATATTGTTATGATATGGATTATATTTATATAATATGGATTCATTCATTTCTTCAAAAGTGTGGATCTTTTTCTTCATATTTGCAACTGGAACACTGTGATAACAAGTGGTGGAAAAAGTATGAATCCCCCACTTTTCAAAATCATGGCTACACCACTAGCTGCAACAGTAATCTAATTAAATTTGTTAGGTTTTTTTTTGCTTTGAACAATAACAGCCAAAGTAACAGCAACAAATTAGTTGCCGGTCGCCATGGTAATGTTGTTGTGATGTGCGAATTTAATTAGAATACCACAAAAAGTTCACCGAGAGGCTTTTGAAAAGCAAAGTTTTGTTGAGTGAGGCTTCGGCCATTATCAATTTTTAATTATATCAAAATAAAATTAAAGTAAACGATTTAAAATTTACACTTTTTTTAATTTGTTACTCCCTTCTCACTTTTGTTTTGCAGGTATGTTGAATTTGCCAGTGATCTTCTTGCCTAATTTCATGAGTAAGTAAAAAATAAAAAAAGGTTTCTTTAAACTCGGCATAAAATATTTGTATTAAAACATTTTTTGTGAACATTGTTTTACATCATAAATGTTGATATAATTCTTAAAAATATTAGTAGTTGATTATGTATGTAGAGGAAGGCGAGGCAAAGTGCTCTATATGGATTATATTAAGGTTATTAGGCTCATAATTTTCTCAAAAGAATATGTTAATTATTGCGATGCAAAAAAAGTACGTTTCTACCGCTTTGACCCTGAGGTGTCGTAAAGCGGCATACGAAGTGCAGTACATAAAAAATGATAAAAAAACACTGATGTTTAAAAATTTTGTAAGAATAAAAATCATGTTTTTTTTTGTGAACTTTTCTATTTTTCGAAACTCCTAAGAGCTGAATAAAATGACGGAATCAAGTAAGGAACAATACCGCTTTGCCCCTACCACTCTGCCCCCATGACCTAAGTATGTAAACATACAGACGCGTGAAACAAAAACTTTCGACATAAACAAATCATTGTCAACAGAAATTACTGTCACTGATATATACTACGACGTAATACTTTGCCTTTTTTTTGAAAATGATTTGTATGAAAATGGAAATCCTCGAATTTCACATCGAGCGCATTCATTTTGATGAGCCATTTTGATATACCCTTTGTAATGCTTTGCCTCGTATACCGCTTTGTCACGCCTTCCCCTGTGTTGCAGAAACATTTTTGCTGTATGCAATAATCCTGACAGTCAGTCTATGTTATGGTTTCAGCTTATAAGGTCTGTCTAGTGACAGATTTAACTTCCTCCAGAGCATGATAAGACTGTCAGAGTGCGCAGTCATTGCAAATATTACTCTAAGCCTTGTTGCCTAAGTAAAACACTGTTTTCAACCCAAGAATCAAATTATATTAACTTAAGTACATATTTATGTTACTTAAAACGAATGAAATACCCCCAGTTTTTTTTTAATTCCATATTTACTATTTATTTTTTAATGATATGACATATGTACTAGACATGTTCAAAACAGCCTCGTGTTCCAGAACTCTTCGGGAACGCTTAAAATTCAATCAAAACAAAAACCTTCTAGAGTTGCTACCAGAGCCGCAAAAATTAATTTTTCAAAATTTGAGTAAAAAAATGCAGAAAAATTCACTTTTTCCTTGTATTAAATTAAATTTTCCATTTCGAAAAAAAAATGTATCGTTACTTTTCAAGCCTATATGTAAGGAGAGAATTCATGATCTCTACTCAAGTAGACCCTTTTTTTTCTTGTTTAATAGCTGAAAGCTTTTGCAATTTTCACCTCATTCACTATAATATACAACTATGTATGTGAATTGCCACTACACAAATGGCAGTTACATAAATAAATCAAAAAAAAAGTTTTATTTTCATCAAAATTACATTTTTTATTTAATTTTTTTGGAAAATAACACATGCGCTGTTGTCTATATTATTGGAGAAACATATTGTGATTGCTTCTTTATAAAATGCTTAAATGGTTTTTGGATCAAAAATTAAATTTTTTGCTTTGTTCTATGTTATTGACTTTTTTAAGCGATATTCTTGTACTGGCGATGACAATTTTTTAGTAATTATGTATTAAGGTGAATGCATTGAAAATAACAATCTTTATATTTCCTTTAAATGCGCTGCATTATTGTATCGCCTAAGCAAATATTGAAAATTTATCAAATTGATAATACATAATATATATGATAATACTATAAAATATTAATATAAATTTACTTGGAAAGTGTTGGCAACCCTTCCAACTCAAATTTATATTGTAATGAAATCAAAGCAACGTATGCCGATGCCGCTGCTAGGTGACTTGCACTTTGATTGTGGCAACAATGCTGCAACTTCAATGATTTTCATTCCATCCGGCTTAACAGTCAACAGCACAGCAACTGCTTCTGCAACTGCATCGGGCAGTGCTCGCTGACGCTGACTTGAATGAATCGCAGCGTGTGCAACAGTGCTGGCATTTTGAGTCAAATTGCACCGTTTTTAGTACATTCGCGCCATGAAAAGCGCAAAAGCTACATTAGACTGCTTTTCGGTACACTGCAAGAGTTTTAAACAAATTTCCAAAATACTCTTGTGATATTTTTTATTAATGGAATTTGTTTACACTTATGTTCATTATACTCTGATCTGTTATTATTCAATACATCAATTCAATAAACCCATCTAATAGTGGTGGAATTATAAATTGCGGCCCTCCCCAAGATTTTAGTGAAGTGACGCCAGTGATTATATACAAACAATATTACATAAAGTATTGCATTTTATTATGTAGATTAATGAAAGTGACATTCTATTCTTCAGTTAGGCCTCGAAAAATTTGAGAAAGAATTCGCTCGACCTCCAAAAAGTACATTCTGACCCTAAATTCAGTGCATTCGAGAAAATTCCAAGTACCATCACTGATGTGTAACGGTCACAGCGCAGCAGCATATTTTCATGTTGCTACAATTTGTATTCATAATTTTATATGCGCACACATAAATAATTCATTTGGTACGTCAAAACAAGCAAATTCGCATGAATTATGTGGAGCAGAAGCAAGGAAATGCTGTTGCGCGTCCGAGACTAAAGATCAAAATTATTGTAGAACTTCGCGTTCCTTGCAGTTTTGTTGTCGGAATTTATCACTTCACTTCCTGGTGGTGCTTCCAAAAAAATGATAAGAGTTTGCTTAGAAAAATTAATTTGTTAATAACTTCTGAGCTAAAAAGTTATCTTGTTGAAATAGCTATTTTCTCTTCGTTAAAGTTCGGCTTTTGGCCGTGATATCGTTGTCCAATTGATTCTGTAGCTGTGCTTAATATTATGTTGCTATTGGTTTTATTTTCCTAGAATAACCAAATATGTAAAGATATGTATATAAGGACTTATCCAAAAAATCAATGCAAAACCTGCCCTGTCCTGATCGATGAGTCTGAAGTCGCTGTAATGGCTTTCTACTCGTTATAGCCACATTAAAACTGCCATTTCGATCCTAAACATAGACAATTAAACTCTTTTAGGTTGAGTTAAAACAACGACAATCTCCAAAATACGCAATATTAGTTTTGGCCGATTATGAAAAACCACCTGATAAAATTTGGTTACATACTTGGGCAGCTTAAAAACATAATTATATACATATAGTATGTATACTAGTGGTATCAGCTGGTTCGCATGCGCACGCTCTGTTATTTTTTCAATAATGAAATCATTCTCTTCGCATCACATTCTATATTCTGTCTTCAAAAGTAAAAAAAAAAAACAATTGAATGGAGATTTCGTTCTTTGAACTATGAAGCCGGATGCAAACGGTACAAATGAGACTCACAAAAGCAGCATATGCAACGTAAAAGCAAAGTAATATTTTTTGTATGAGGTTTTGCAAAAACCTAACAAAAAAGATACTTAACTTTAAGAAATAAACAAAATGTATGCAATGAACTTCCTTAGCACAAACATGTGGTTTTAAAAAAGAAATTATTAATATTGGCTCTTTATGTTTTGCGCCAAAGCGTTACAAACCATCTCCATGTTAACAATTTTATATAAATAGAGAAGACAAGGTCTAGGTGCCAAAGTGTACATTACCTATGAAATAGTGACTTATGGAGACTATGAATACTTACATTGCGATACGCTGGGACCTTCTATTCTGTGAGGTTTCATAAAAAAATACGTGAGTCAAACAATTAAGGCGATGGGTGCGGATAAATAGCGTCTCGTCAAGGTCAAACTTAATAAATTTGGGAGATTTTCAGACAAATCAGCCCACAGCTGCTCAGGAGTAGGACATAGAGCGTTAGGTTGTGTAGCCGACCCTCAATAATTTTTTGTGCCCAATATTTTTTTCAAACTTACTTACCCCCTCTCGAATTTCCTTTGCGGGGTTTCCATAGTGATGCTTTAATTAAATTTACTCCCAACGTTTCCAATGTTACCAGGGTGCCATTTGAAGATTCAAGTTTATGCCCGACCCCTATTAATTTATTCTTCCCAACAATTCTTCAGAATACACTAGCCCCCTACCTCCACCCCTTGAGGGGTTCCCCATACAATATTGAATTTCTTACGGAATTTGACTCGTTCATTGAGTCAAATCCAAGGCGCAACTAAATGGTTGGATGTTATTACCAATTCCCATAAATTTTTCACAACTATAACTTTTTTATCAATTTACCCCTTTCTGCTCGCCCTTAAATGTCTCCTAAACGAATAAACTTAAAAACCACTCTGGAACAAATTAACAAAAGCAAACTTGAATCCTAACTGGTAAACCACATTCCTCAGCAAAATAAGGGGGTATCATTTACGATCCGATCACCAAGTGCATATGTCTACGGTTCTCTTTATATGAGTTTTCAATTATGTTTTTTGCTAAGCCAAGTTAATTGGATAATATTTCCATGTCTACAAAAATGTTTTAAAGCAATTTACAATCAAACCCAAACCATTTTCAGCAACAATTGAAAATTAATTATGTTTAAAATGCGGTGAAAATAATAATGACCGGAACCTGCATTTTGACAGCTGTCGTAAAAACGTTTATTTCCGTTCGAATAAAAGAATACAACATTGGCAAAGAGAGAGAAGAAAAAATATCGCAATGATTTATCAACAAAGTTTGCGTCTATTCAATTTAAATACCCAACTGATGCGGTTGAAGTGTTATCCACACATAAATAGCTCTCGGACACACCTTCTGCACCGACAAATGTTAGAAGAGGTAGTCGGACAGGTTGGCAATAAACCGCACAAACAATGAAAACTAGTGTAAGAGCATTTGTATAGATGGAACGAGTGAATGTGTGACACACCTGCATGCGAGTACACAAAATGTTGTCAACTGTCACAAACAGTGCCTTGTGTGTGATATACTGCGGTATTGGGCTTTGTCTGCTTGTGTGCGTCTAGCACAATAGCTGAATTTCTGTGAGTTGTTGGTGAGAGCCTTCCAAGGTTTAAGATGCTGTCATAAAAAGTTGAATTCGGCATTGCAACGGAAGTATGGCATGCTAGAAAAGGTTGCACAAAACACTCCAAATTGTCTATGCAATGAAGAGTTTGATGAAAAAACGGATTTCCAAAAAAAAAAATAAAATTTAACGACTTGAAATTGTAATACCATGAGATTTTACGTCTGAAGAATAAAAGATTTCTCGAAAATATCACAGAATCATTAAAAATGCATATCCTTGAATGCCACACATATGCCAGGCAAGCTGTGTGCAAGTACATATGTATGTATAGAAGATATATGTACATATGTATACTGTGATATATTGTAATACCAAGAATATATGAGCTGCACAAAAGACTTAAAAATCTTCGAGACACACACAGCGTTTTTTCATTTCGGTCCCTCAGTTGTGTTCATTAGCTTGTCAGTCAAGAGCTGCATGTGTCCTGATTTTGAATTTTAGTTGATTTCGTAGCGTGTTTCAGGAAGCTGTCTATCTATCTGTCTCCTTGTGCTGTTGACAATATGATGTGTCATACTTCTTGGAAATTTTTGGTGGAAGTGGAAATTTACACGATGATCTCGGTAATTACTGATGACGACGACGACGGCTATGCTTGGCAACTGCAACATTGTTGTTGGTTCTATAGTTAACCCAAAAAGCAGTTGTCGAAAAGTGATACCATATTAAGGCGTTTGTATGATACTTTGCCTTTTTTTTACTTGCTGTTGACTCTCGCTGAGTTAGCGTGTGTGTAGATTTTAAGGACCCAAAAAATCTCATGACTCATTAAGGTTTCATCTTAGCAGCTTAAGCACTTGAAGTGTTGTTCGGCTCTTGTTAGCTATGAAAATTGATATTTAAGTAAATTAGCCTTAAATGTCTGATGTGATGTTAGAACCAACAACCAGTAATTGCTGGTGGTCCATTTTATGACGCCACTGTAAAAAACCTTTGCTTTTATATCCTTTACATTTTAAGTTAGCAAAAAAATCGTAGACTTCACAAAGAACATTTTTCGCATAAGGGACGTTTAGGTATTTTGTCACGGTGCTTAAGTCGAATTATGTGACAAAAAAAGATAAAATGATATTATTTGAAAAACATAATTACAACATTCTTAATCGAAAACTATCAAAATGTCGATAGATTCAGAAAAGTTTGATATCGCGGTATTGAAAAAGGCTTATGGAACTGTAGACTATCAAATGGCATGAAAAATCTTTGAAGTAATCAAAGAATTCAAAAATTATAGACTGGTATCAAAAAAAATGAAGAGAAACCCAAAAAATAATGAAAACCTACGAAAAGTCGTACAAAAAAAAAATCAAATCAGTCAGCCTCAAAAAGTATTGAATAGTATCAAAAAATATCAAATGGTAAAGAAATTTCAGCCTGTTGTCCACATTGATTAAATTTTATAGTTTTTATATCACCATAGCAGAAATAATGGCACTTATAAAATTGGTTAGGTATGCAGTTTTGGAACCATGTTTACAACTGATACACATTTTGTGTTATGGCAAAAGCCTAAATTCGAAACGATTGGTAATTATTCATAACACTTCATATTCCTCAGAACTGTGAACCGTTTTCACTTTTAAAATTTAAGTTCCATAGCCTGATCAGTTTGACTAAATTTCCAACATTTTAATGTTCTTTCCACAATAAACATAACATTCTAACCCAATGTTTTTACAACAAAATAAATTTCAATAAATTGTTTACTGCACGCCCATTTCCATATCACAATCTACTCGTACCACTGCTGATTATTTTTCAATTCTCATTTGCATGTTGCACAGCGTTGCCATACTTGCCCAACAATAACTCATGAAGCGATCGACCTACGTCGTCGTTGAAGTGTTAACGTGCTTTAAAATACAATAAATTATACTCAAAAGTAATCAATCAATGTCGTGGCGGCCACGTACAAACACACATGCACAGAAACAGATAGACCGACAGACAGACGTCAATGAAAAGCGCGCATAGCAAAGTAAGCAAATACGCTGTGAAACATGCGCTCGTTGCCAAATGGCAACTCAACTTTAACTTTATCTCATACATTTCCAGTGTTGCAAACGCGTGACGATGACACATTTACTCGTATGCAGAAAGTAACGTATTGTTAAAAATTTATTACTGATATTGTTGCACTGTACGAGTATTCTCAGTGTTGCAGGCTTTAAGTAAATGAACAGAAACAAAAACATTGCCTTCTCTTATACGAGACGGGCATTTGCGTCATTATTCACCACTAAGTTTTAACTGTCAGTTGATTTGGTAAAAATAGTACCAATAGTACTCCACATTTCAAAGAAAGCATAAAAATGAATTCCCTCAGTCTCTCTCCCTCATCATTCTTATAATTTCAATCGAACACACACCTCTGCTTCTCCCTGGTCTTTCGAACAAATGTTGAAAGAGAAGTAAGTGCCAAAAACCGTGCCATTTTAATACTACGTTGAGACAGCTGTGACCAGTTAGCCTTATTAAGGTTATAGAGCAGACTTCGGCAAATTTGTTAATGTCATTCAAGAATCAATGGCGGTCCGCGATTTTAATGACAATAATAAATCTGATTTTGCTAGGGTTTTTGGTGAAAGTCAGGATCTTTTTTTAAGTAAATACAAATAATTGGAGGCAGACAATATCTGAATTTTCTTAAAAATAATTGGAAATGTCTGATGTTTCGACGGTTTCGGGATTTTTTTTTTTGTATAACATAACATTTTTTGTAGTTCAAAGAAACTCATCTTTAAAAAAGTTTCATCAACTTTTTCCTGCTCCGCGTTTTGGTGAAAAATATCTGGTCCCGTTAGTTTGCATCAACTCTCAGCCATACCACGAGGAAACACAGAATCAAGAAAATTAGTGGATTTCGGACTTCTGACAATTTATGTCTTTTACTAATATCCCATTCACACCAAGTGACGAAAGCAGTGGTATTGAGTTTAAGACCTACTTTAAAAGTCATTGATTAAATCTCACATTTAAATATTTTCGTAAATGAATATTCTTAAATATCAAGTATCGTAACTCCTAAATACCCCTACTTTTTCCAAGTCGCCATCAGTGAAATTATTTTTTGATGTAGCTATTCTAAATTTGATACAAGGAAATTTTCTATTTTTGTTCTTATTGTTGCTGTTTTTATAGCAAATCGTTTTCATATGTGTTTTGCATATTAAATTTATCATTGAAACAACGATATTTTGTTTACATCATTTTATATTCATTACCTTCTGTTATTGTTTTACTCCTATTTTCTCAATTCTTTTTTATGTTCCCCTTGTCTTTAATTTGATTTTATTTGACAGCCGTTTCGTTTGACAGTTAGACAACACTTTGGCACTTTGATTGTGGCAAAATGTCAAATAGTTGTTTTTGTTGTTTCTGTTACTTCCAAAGTAATTGCAAATATCTGCTGTTGTTGGGTGGCCTTTCTTGGTTTCATTTATTCGCACGGATGTAGGTTTGCACATATGTACATACGCTCTTACGGGTTATCAATTTAAATTGGCATTTTGTGTTTCAAGAAGGATTTGCCAGGGGCTTCGGGTTGAAGCTTAACAGTAAAGCAATTTACTGAAGCTATCAGCATACACGTATATATTTCTGAAATACTAGAACTATGAAAACTGTATGGCTCATTTATACATGCAGCCAAAACCATCAATTGAACATAAAACTTGGATGAAATTTCTATTATGTTTTTAGTAATCTAACCTGATAAGTTGAAACTTAGACTGAACTAAAAATTTGAGGCTTTCGGTCCTTAACTAAAAAGGAAGTAATCATAATCTCTTTTCAGCCAATTAAATGATCATTTGGTTTGATTGGAGTAAAAATTTTGAGAGAAATTTTCTTCTGCTACTAATTGATGCTTGGAACAACTTTCTACAAAAGAAAATGCATAAAAATCGATACAAACCCCATCATCCGACAATCAACTATGCATTTATTTAAGCGATCAGACAGCCATATGGTACGGCCGAGACAGACCGACAGACAGATTGAAGTGAGTAAGCCATGTTAATTTGCTAGACGGGAAAAATTGTTAAATAAAACTTTCCAACTGTAAGTTGAGTCAAGTCGAATGCATATAATAATTTGAAACCGAAATAGAGAACTGGCTGTAAAACTTAATGGACCAATCCATGCGTAGCTTACACTACAGTTAATAAAAATCTTTTGTGTACAAACATTGCCTACATTTAATTGGAAATAACTTTCTGACGCACTTCAGTCATCCTTTCCAAGCTATCTGATTTCAGTTATTGTGTAGTCCTCTTTATTTACTCGAATGACTAAAAGGCTGAAAGCTTAGAAGTCGAGGTATTGTTTTCAACACAATAAATATGTTCGACTCACATGACTTTTGAGTTTTCATAATGCAACTAATTTGCCTTGCCGCTAAAACTTTTCTCACTCGTTCCCCCATGTACTGAAATAATTTTCCATTATGGGGTACCTTCTATTAATGGATATTAAGGAATTTGAAAAAATGTTGCAGCCAAAAAGTAGTAACGATATCAAGGGTATGAACGAAAGAACCAAAAGTATTCCATATTTCACATAAAAAAAACGCTCCAAGTATATGATTAATCAAACTATATATTTAGAGTCATTTTCTGGATGGAGCTAAAATTGGCGTCTTTAAAATTTTTTTTTTGTTGTCTTGTTTATTGAGAAATTTTTTATGAGGAATGGTTTTTTCAATTTGAGACAATTTTCAAGTTTCATTTCTATTTTCGGACGGTAATGTTTGTAGTGATTTCTTCTACACCCAATGGCAAATAAATTGCTGAGCGGTAGTGCTTCACCGATACGAGAACGTTAAGATAATTCACGATGCGATCATCGTGCTCGTAGTGGTGCCAAGCCTATTGTCTAGTACTCGTTCTCGTGCGAGAATTTTCCGATCTATATGGTTATCCTTTCGTTCTTGTCTCGTTATTGACGATATTTCTCAAAATACTACTCGTAGCTGGAACAGTGGCCTTAGCCGCGCACTGCCTCTTGTATCATCCCACTTTCCTTTTAATGCATACAAATGGGTGCGTGTACCGAATTTTACAATAAGGGTTTGGTTGTATGGGGGGAGCTAAGACGCATTATTCAACGCCGTAAAAGTAGCTGTCAAGAGTAAACAAAACAACAATAAAACATGCTTGGCGAGCAATTGCAAGCCGACTAAACTATTTGCTTGGGGCAACCTGGAATCCTGAAAATATTTGTCTCATTTTTAATTTTATATAAAAATGAAAAAAAAAAATTTGTAAATAATTGTAATTTTCTGATTTCGTGGGCGGCGTTGTTTTATTTTTGTTTGCTGACCCAAAATATTTGATTACGACACTTGAAGATGTTTTTTGACTTTGCCCCAACTGTCCGAGTCCGACAATATGTGAACTTATCTAAACATTGCATTCAAATTCATAAAAAAACGTGAAAAACTACCAAACCGTTACAGTTACCATAACAAACTCACGCAGAGATTGGCCCACTCATACCCCCTGCTTGTCTCACCGCCCTTACCACCACTTCACATTCACTATTCCCACTCTATAGCGGCAGCACTTAAAACTAAAAATAACATTTAGTGGAAAAACTCAATTCTATGCAATGCATTCACTTTGTCGACATCTTTGGCCATCAGAGTCAACCGCAAACCAAGCGAAGTGAACATACGTGCAAGAGGTATAGGACGCAAGGACCGCCCTGTGAACTCTTAACAACACAGTCATCTTCTAAATTGCTGTTGTTGGATATAGATTTACTTTTCTATGCGCTCTGGCTATAGCTCTGGCTGATTGTGTGGCTGTGGCAGACCTGGGCGTTAATGCATTTAGATATTGGATATTGGCTTTTGTACGTACGAACGCGTACAAACGTACGTGCATATAAAACTGCTCGCTCAATAGAGCGATAAACCGATACCGTTTTTAACTTTTCACTTAAAAACACTGCTTGGGTCGGTAAGAGAGTAACAACTCAAATAAAAGAAAACCAAAAAGAAACGTAGTAAAAGTAAAGGAAACTAAAAAGGCAAAAAAAAGAAATGAAATAAATAAACTGTAAAACCGAGTGGCCTAAGTGCAAAATTGTGCACATTTTTATTCCTTTAAATTATGGGTGGGTGCTGAGTGGTGTGGACTGGCAGGTTGTTTGCATTTGATTGAACTGAAAAAGCTTCAAAGTGTTGTGGTGCAACATTTCTTCAAGGACTTAATTACTTGGTCTGTTCTTTTTTGTTGTGGTTTATTGAGTATGTAGCTTTAATTTGCTAATGCAGTCATTACATTTTGTAGTTTGGAGCTCAGTCTACTTTGTACAACACACGTGTACCTTAGTTTTGCGAGACTTAATATTATATTTGATGAGTTTTTGGGAATGGTTTGAAAAACTCAGATCATTTATTATGATAATAAACCACCAAAACCAAATCAAAACTGTTTAAATAAAAAGTTTAATGGAAAATACTAAAATAAAACATAAAAAAAAAAAATACAATATATCGCACAATTCTACTAAAGAAGCACATCTCAAAATTTATCATTTTCGAGTTTTCTCGTTCATCAAATGCAAAAGAGAATAGTTAATTTTTTGCTGTACTTTGCTGTCAAAAAAGAGCTATGTCTCTCTTCATGTTGCAATGGAAACTAGGCTGAAAGATGAAAAAGTGTCCTATTTTTAGTTTTGTCGGAGAATTAAAGTTGTTAGTACCCTCTTTTAAATAATCCACACTTTATTTCGGAAAAATAGTTCACGAGCTCCAAAACAGTTTATTGGCGTTTTCTGAAAATTTCAAAATCTTGAGCTGTGCCGATATCTATATGAAAAGAGAATCAAATTTAGAGGCATTAATTTTATGTTGGGACATGCAGAGTATTTTAGAGAAGGCAGTACGATGATTTTTTGACGAATCACCATTTTATTAAAGTTACCATTTCTTTTAAACAAAATTTGTAAAACACTCATCATTTTATTTCTACATATTTACATGCAAAACTTAGCTTATCTATTCCTACTAACATGAATTTGAGTGACATTCTATTTAGGAGTTATGTTTGGATTTGCTTAGCTCACAAAATCATTTGGGGATTTGATTACATAAAATTTTGTATTATGTGGCCTCCAATAGTGTAATCGAGTTCATGTGCTTTTTTACATTTTCGAGTGACGCATCGATTGCACTTTACAAATTTGTGGTTGGCAATGGTCACTTTGTATGATCAGGGAGGAAGTGCTGGTCGCTGTTTTGGATGCACTACACTATACACGAAATAAGACTTAAAACGAGAAATTCAAAAACGATCGTAAACAGAGCAAACTCAGATATAATAAATAAATAAAAAGTATATGTAAATTTATCAAAACCATGAACGGGCCAAAAATTAATCAAAACGTGAGTGCTATGAGAAATTGTTCCACTTTCTTTAACAAAAAATCCAAAGCAATGTCTGAGGAGTGACACATGTCCATTTATTGAAAATTATCAGAAATTGCAAAAGTTGTTTATATTTCTGAGATGAACACATTAACTTACTATGTTAATGTCAATTCACGCTGCTATTTTAACTCATTCAGATCCAAAAAACAAAGATTTTAAAATGTTTAATAATTTAAGAGAAAACTGAAAAAAATGGGCATGTGTCCTCTGCAGGGGCTAACTGCGTATGTGCCTTTTTGTTTAGCCCTTTTATAAAACCCTTTAATGGGCATGTGCCTTTAGGCTAAACCCTTTAATGGACATGTGCATTTTTGTGAATCTCTTTAGTGGAGCAAACTCCGTGCTACGAACATTCCTTAGTTCCAAAATTTATTTCGCTGACAGTTTTCACTTTTTTTCCAACTACAATCTTTTATAATGACATACGCGCCCTTTTGAAAATTCACACATGTGCCTTTCGAAGGAAAGCCTCCACTTTGCTACTCGTATCAAAAACGTTTGACATCTAGTGAGTTTTTGAAGTGCCGAAGATAGAAATTACTTGAAGTTTGGTATAATGGACACGATCCCATCAAAAAACTCAAAACGACCGACCATGGACACGTGTCGTTCTGTTCGCCCTCTCCTCAACTGTGTTAAAAAACACACTGCTAAGGTCTGTCTGACGAGTCACACTTGACATATTTCCGACAGCTGGGTGTTTCCCAATAGGAGCACAGAACGAGACTTTTCAAATTAGGCTTCAGTACTGAGGCTTACCGGAGAAACGTAACGTAACTCACCAGCCAGACTTTGATGTTTATGATTTGGAACATAATGGCATTGAAAACTATGTACATATATTTTGACGTTTCTAGGTCATATGCTATAAGAGTGTTTAAGTAAAATTTAGCCTGATTTATATAAACATATTTAAAAAATTATAATAATATAACATAACTATTAACTATAACCAAAATTAATTATAATAACAAACATCCAAAATAACGAACATGACGCCAAAGCTAAATAACATATTACTTAGCTATGAATTTTAATTTGTTGTTAATATGTACTAATTAAATAAATAAATAAATAAATAAATAAATAGCCTGAACTTATCAATTTTAATGACTTCAGAGCATGTTGAACTACGAGTGTAGCTACCGACAAAATGAATATCCTTGCAGAAAAATGGAGTCTTGCGTGAAATTTATCTAAAGAGATTTTTCGATGCGTTTTTTTTTGCAATGTGATTTAATTTCAAACATTGCACACACACACAAATTGCAATTGCAACATTCTCACTACCGCAAAATACGCGGAACATTTTCTGCTTCCCATGAAACATGTACACAAATTTCCATATTTGTTGCTTAAAAAATGAAACAAAAACTTTTGCGCCAAACTATTCGTTATTCGTGACACTGACAGCTCGCCAACGCTGACAGCTGCTGTTGATATAAAGTTGCAATTTTTTTGTAGAAAACTTACCACATTTTGCGCAAACTTCAATTTCGGTTTATTACTCTTGTAGCTCTGTCGAATTTGCATTGAACAGGAGCGTTATAAAATGGTGGCAACACTGTTTCGATTTCACCCTTAATCCCTCATAACTTTCTACTAGTCGCCAAGATAAGTGCACATATTTTGGGAGTTTTTCTTTAAATAATAAGTGATGAAATAGTTTTGTTTTATTAATGGATTACAACAACATACTTACCAGTTATATTCGTATAGCCTTGAATTTGGTAAATGTCCTTTGTGTCCACTGTTTGTGCAATTTTATGTTCTATTGATAGAAAAAGCTAAGAAATTTGTTTCTAAAATTATTTTCAGAACATCACTGTGTGCACTTTTTATATTAGTCTCATCATCATCATACCCCTTTCTACGTACATATTCTAACGAAAGTGACTACTCATCTATTTAAGCAAGAATTTTTTCAGTTAGGCCAACTCCTGTGGTATCAGTAAGACGAACGAATCCCAGAAAAGGTTCCTTTTTCACTCATATAGTTTTGATAATGATCATTATTCAAATGAATATGTACAGAATAAAATTTACCAGAATGATTTTTTATCGACAACATCGGCCAGCATACTCGTATTAATCAATTCATAATGAATAGTTTCTTTGAGGTTATGATAGTGAGCTTTTTCATTTTCAAGCGGTTCATGGATCATGGGATCAAACAAGGACAGTTATTCAGTCATTTTCATTATCAACAGTATGCACGTACATACTTTGTCATTTGTTCCCTGGAAAGATAAGTTTTGGCTTCCTAGAACTCGCATTACTGCAATCAATGTTTCCAAAATCTGTTGCCAGCATTTTTTCTCACCTCATGTAAAGTCTTTATACTCTAAAATAAATAAATTTTTAAAAGCAGCTTACAACAGAATTAAATATTGTATTCGTATGTGGGACTCAAATTTACTCCATCATCTTCGATTTCTGTCTAATGGAAAGCTTATGTATATTTCTTGGTAGTCGCCTAGTTGGCTTTAAGTACTCTCCAGCCCTGATTATGTGTAAATATTTATTTATTTAATCTGTTTAACTATTGGGATGATTTTATTTCAGAAACATGTTTTACTAACTAAGGTGAAATTATAGTATTATTAGAAATCAATCCTTGATTGTCTTCCTTCTGGAAGTAAGTCCTCTTGCTAAATAATCAGTAGCGGATATACTTCTGTTGGTAGCAGGGCCTTTTCTACCATAGGTATAGACGAAGTGGTGCACACGGTTACCATATCGCAAAAGGCAATATTTATTGAATTTATTGGTATAATCAACAATATTAATAAAAAAAGGGATTCATAAAATGGTAAAAACTTACATTTTGTATTTGCGAAAAACTTGAATAATTGTTTTTTTTTCCTCATTGAATTAAAATTAAAAGTTCATGTTGCCAAAATCGTCAAAATCGGGGCTAGTTCAGAAATTTTTGAATTTTTTTTATTAAAAAAAAAACAAAAAACTTAAGCGCAGATAAAATATTATAAGTTCTATTTTTATAGAAGTGGATTTTGCTGTTAAAAGCCGGAACTAAGTACACTGACCTTATAATGGGGAAAAAAGAAAGTTAAAATGCGATTTTGCACTCTTGCATATATTTTCATATGCATACCATGTACTTTGTTCCAAAAAGCATTCTGTTTATCGCACTTTTGGGCTCGTTACATACACAACTTTTTGTTAGTTTTGTTTTTGTTATTGCTTCCATGTTGCCATACAAAACATTTTCAAGATTTTCGCATATGCTGCTGCTGTACAAAAAAAAAGAGAATTTATTGCATGCAAATTTATTGACAAAAAAAATTGAGTTTCATAAATATTGAAAATTCATGATATAGAAACCTAGAGTTCTAATCCTAGGGCATTAAACTACAAAAGTCAATTTTTTCGTTAGGTTATAAATCCATTCTTTTAGAGATATTTTATTCTTAAATATAATTCTTTGTATATAATTGCATTTATAGGAGTGGTTTGTAACGCTTTGGCGCAAAATACACTGAACCAATTTTAATAATTTTCTTTTTAAAACAACAAATTTGTGCTAAAGACAGATATTGCTAACTTATTTTTTTATTTTTAAAGCTTTATATCCTTTTCGTAGGATTAAGTTTTTTCAGAACATCAGACAAATAGTGCTAGAGCCTATTGTAGAAAAGTCAAGTGTATAAGATTACAAGATAAGACAAACGGGAAATATAGTAATGTATTTTGGTGAAATTAACGAACCAGGATTGTCTTGCCAAAGCCCGTCCCGATGCTCGCGCATGCCCGAATTTCAGCCAATTTCTCAGACTAAAACATTGTCGTTTGATTTTTCGTTGCTCACGCTAATGCTGCTTTTAGAATTTTGTGTTGTCATTGATTTTTGTTCTCATTTGTACCGTTTGTATTTGGCTTAGAAGTTCACAAAACCGACTCTCTTTCCACTGTTTTTGTTTCCTTTTGAAGGGGGAAGTTAGAATTAGATGTTTAAAGAGTAATTCCATTATGAAAAAATACAACGGTACGTACACGTGCGAAGCCGCTGGCATCACAAGCATAATAACGTGTTTATTTTGAAAGTTTTATAGGCTTTTTTAACTATTTTTTAGAATGAGAGAACTATCACAAAATTTGAACTTCTAAGGTCAAACCTACAAACGGCGTGAACAGAGTTTGTGTCTGATTTCGTTGAAGTTTTACGAATAAACTTGCTTAGTAAAACGAAGAAAAAAATATGCCTTAGATGCCAAGATATATTGCAGTTTTATGGGAGATGCCACTCCCTGTTTTCAAACCACGCGCACATTTTTCGTGTGGCTGAATATGCAGACCGTATACATAGGAAACGGATTTTTTTTGGGTTCGAAGAAACCTGTCCCAATATTTCAGCTTCTTAGATAAAACTTGAGAGCGGCGCAAACAGTTTGTTTCCTATTACAATTAATATGGGAAAAAGTTAGCAATGTTTCCCAAAAAAACAAAAATTTGAAGAAATGTTTAATACAGCGCCATGAAACAAAATTCGAAGAAGTTAATATTGGCGAAAAACAAACAACTTTTTGCCCTAATATCAATTTCTCGAGAATTGTGTGCATATATGGCCTGCACCTTTCAACAAAAATCTCATATTTTCAAAGTAATGGCGGCAATTTCGATCTGAAAGCAGACACCTTTTAGGGTTAATTGAAGAATAAAATGTATAAAAGTCAAAAACAGAAAATATTTGTGTTACTATTTTTATAAATAAAAGAATCAATGTTTAAGCACATTAATTAACAGAATTAAATGGTTTTTTTTTATACAAAAATGACATTTGGTTTTTTTTGCTGCTCTCCGCGGCTTTTGAGATATTCCGCTCCAAAAAATTTTTGAGATATTCTATTCCAAATTATTTTTGAGTCAAATATTGAAATATTCATAATTAAGTGATGATTTTGCGACCTCTTTTAGAGAGAGAATTGCTCAAAGCTACAGATATCTAATAACAAAACAAAACAAGTAATATTAGTGGACGAGAGATCACCATTAAGATCAGCTGTGATTTGTTTACAAAAACTTAAAAATTTTGTGCAATACTTCTGTGCAATATTTATGTTTTTGTTTTGTCCGCCGTTTTGTTAGTTTTAAGAAATTATTTATTTTCAAAGTAATTATTTATTTGATCCTGACATACGTAAGTTATTATTTGTGCTGTTTTTGTTTATATTATTTTATTTTCATTGTTGTAACATTTTTATACAGATTACCCTGAAGATGACTTCCAAAGGTAGTCGAAATATTGGTAATAAAATTTAATATGATAAACAAAAAATAGTTTTTCATTAAATTGGACCTAATTGGCCTGCTAAAAAAGTTTTATAATATTCATAATTTTTTTTAAAAATATATTTTTTAAGTTCAAATATGTTCAAAATTCACCTTCAGATAAGCACTAACATATATAAAAATTAAAAGTATCGGAGAAAAAAAATGCAGGTATGAATGATATTTGTGTGTTTCATTGTTTTCAAATCCATACATTCGAAAGCTTTCAGCTTAGTTTCCTTAAAGAAGTATTAAGGTTGGGCTATGCAGACTATGGTCCCGGGTCGCGAGCTCAAGGAGGCCGCATCATGTGTTGTGTGGACCACAAATCGAGATATGTTTTTTTTGGTCGCACGTCAATATCGAATATCACAAAAACTTAAAAGAAGCTCTTTTGATAACGTCATTTCCAATAGCAAATTTATTTCGAGGCTACCAATATATATAAAAACCATCTTCGAAATTGCAATTTTCCGGAGAACCCTAAGGACTTGAGCAGCTAGTCCGGGAATAAAATGGCCTGGTGCAACAACACCAATTATCAATTTCATTGAATTTGGACTTAAGCCGTATGTCCGGGACGCCGCTCATATGTATGTACTTACATAGTCAAAAAATTCGTTTTAAATTGTGAATTTCGGAGAGCAATAATATTTTTTAAGTCCTTTTTTTGCATTCATCAAAAGTCCTCATTGATAGTGAGTAAAAATACATAGTACTGTTAAGGTTAACGTACCTTTTGGATAGAAAAAACTTGTTCTCATTTTACATTGCTACTAAACATACTCTCTACCCCTATATATGACCCAAACAAGTTCCAATCCTAAAAATGGGGTTCGAATAAATGGCTTCATTATTTAATTTTCAACATGTTGAATCTCATATAGTCAACATAATGGAAACGATTTAACACACGACAGAATGTTGTCGCACAGCAAACCGCCTTTTAAGTGCAAGACAAAAACAAAAAAAAACAAAAGTAAACAGAAAAACATTAAAGGAAAAGCAATTGCTTTTGCAAAGAAAATAAAATAAAAGAATGAAAAATCAGCACAAGCAATTTTCACACCATCATAATCAACATTCGAACCGATTGAAAAGAAAGCACACAACCAATGCAACAATTCCCTTGGTGCGTTGTTACGTTTTGATACCCTACACTTATGGTATGTTAAGTTTGCGGACTTTATTCAATGCAGTTTAAAATTAGCAGCTACTAAAGTTATGACATCCATAATATCACCTTGATTTGGTTGCTTTTGCAACAAGTCCCACTTGGTTCGATACGCTAATGGCAACAAACACTTCAATCGCTGAAACCTTTATTATAATAATTCGCTTGGTTGATGACACTTGTTGAGTTCCATGTCAAAAATGTATACAAGTGAGGAACATAGCAAAAGCTCCTCCGAAATAAGTGATGATTGTGCAGATTTTGCATCATGTGTATACCACGCTCTGAGTCATCTCGCGTGACAGAAGTTTTTTGTTAACTGATTTTGATATGTGATGTATCTAATAAATATATTGCATATCTACTGATCTTTCAAATTCGTGCTTGACCGACCATAATGTTATTCTTAGATATTTCTTATGTTCCCTCGATTGCTTTCTTGTTTGCCGTTGTTGTCACAACGTTAAAAGAAATGTTTTTTCCATTTAGTTAAACACTTATGGCTTGTTTTCAGGATGTTGGGTTTGCGTGCAAATTGTAAAAAATACGCACACATTCATACATATGCCACGCAAAGTAAATCCTTGTTAAGTTGATGCGACGAGTGTCCTTACTCAAAGCATAACAAAAACACGATGAAAACATAAAAACTACGGAACAAAAAAAACAAAAAAGTCATTCACTTATTTTCACACTCTAGGGACAAAAACCGTCAACATTTTACAAGCAGAAAAAGTGGGATCCCAGTGACTAGGCACTGAGGTGTGAATTCAAGTGTGCAAAACGAGCAAGCACAAAAGAGGTGGGTGTTTCCTTTTCACAATAACATTGTTTTTCAATATATACCATAATATTATGAATATCCAAAAACAAAGGACTAACGAAAAAATCTGACTCCGTAGTATTAGTGAGAAAATCTATCTTTAAATTTCAACTTTAACCCTAAAATTTTCATACGTTGATTTCTGCTTTAAGTCTATGTCTGGACATAGAAGGCAATCATTACGTTCACAAAGAGTAATATGAAATATTTCAGTATTTTCAATGCTAGGGATATCTGTACGAACAGCGAAACGTACATCTTGAAAAAATTTAGTAAAACACAAAACTTTTTGACTAGGGAGTGATTCCAATGACGAATCGTGAACTAAAAACTTGGTTATTAATCTTAAATTTAAACAATTTATATGGAAGGAACATATGAAGGCTAAAAGACCAACAAACCCAAATTATTTACTTGCTTAGCATTACTAAATCAGAACTGACCACTTTACTCTGAACTAGAGCTAGAATTTTTAAATCCATAGTTGAATCAATTCGGACTTAAGGCGTCGAGCGGTACTCTTGCAATATGAAGGTGCCTGGTATTATACTGACTCTTTTCACTCAGGGCAAAGTGGGTTTGAAAATTGAAATTTTTTTTTATCGAAAGCCACAAATTGTACAAATAACCTTTTTTCCTTTTATTTTAAACACAAACAACTTTAAATTTATTTTGAGTTTGAATAATATTGAAATTTTTTTTAATTTACCTCAGACAAAAACAAAACTTCAAATATGATAGCATTTTGAAGTTGCAAAGTATTTGAAATTGCTCTTTTTTTATTTAACATTAAACACTTGGAAGCCTTGAATCATTTATGGAATCACTTCAAATCAATGTGGATGTTTTTTGAATCCAAATAAAATCGAAAATGTTTCTCTTTAACTTAAAGATTTTCAGCTATGGCGCTAAATCATAAGCGTTTATGGTTGAATCAAACATAAAAATATTGATTTTCTCCTTGAGTGTTGATGTAACTTCAATGGGTTCCTTAAAAGCTTTCGAGGACTTAGAAATCATCTGACTCAAATATTTTATTATTCTTCTTTTCAATGTAGATAAGACGTTCGATTGTCTCCACTTTGTCAGATGGATGGAGACAATGGTCACTCACAGCTCCGTATACAACCCACGTCAGATATACGTAATTTAGAATAAACTTTATTGAGGAAGTCTTTCATTATTATTAATTATTAAATCTACTAATAATAGCAACTGTGTTTTCGTTTTTTTTTCGGTTCCTTTATCTAGAAGCATTATCAATTTTGTTTTCGTTTTCGTAGTACCTCAGTGCCTTAAAATTACATTGGTTTTCCTAGTGTTTCTGCCTGTTAATTTTCTATGATTTCCCATTGGTCTGGTACCACTGAAGGTATACTTAAGTCCTTTAACTTAAGATACTTAGTGTTACTAAGTAAGACCGGTGATTTCATCGCATAGTTATTTTACGAAATTGTAAAAGAACAAACTGTTAAATGAAATATCTTTTTTTCGGAATGGTTGGTATGCAGTAATTTCTCCTAAAAAAGTTATTGTTAAATTTAATTAATACAAGTTTCATTACACTAAGCAATAATATATTGAATTTATGTATGTACGCTCGATAATAATGAAATTTCGGTCGCTTAGACTCTGCGCTTATGGCTTCACTACCCAGCAAGCAAACGTACCACACCGAGGGTCTGCAAAAATTTCAATGGCTCAGTTAGCAATTACTTTTAATTGTTTACCATTACAATGCTCATCCTCAAATATTTAAGTAAAGACAGAAAAGTTAAGGTAGGCATCTGAGAATATTTCTTATACTTTTTATAGCAGCTATTATATGCGGACTTTTTCTTTCTATTAAATAAATAAAATCTGTAAAGAAACAAAAACTAAAACGAAAGAAAAAAATTTCAATCAAAGAATACAAAACGCCAAACCATTGAAAATGTAGGTCAGCTTCCTTTTTGAATTCCCGTAAATGCCAAATTTCCTAACATCGAGCGAAGGAAGAAGAAAACAAGCGAACAATTAAAGAAGCTACCAGCGCGCATCTTTTCCTTCGTTGGCAGAACTGATGGTAAAAACATCTTCGACTTGGCTACAAAACTTCCTTCCACTTGGTGCTAAACAAGCTGTGCCAAAATGCCAAACACAAGAACACGTATATTTGTGTTGTTGTTTAAGTTATTGTTATTGTTGTTGTACACAGCACCGAACTCAATGAAACCAATTATATAGATTTTTGGTTGAATCGAAGGTATAACCACGACTCCGACGACAATGAGGAAGACAACATCGCCGACTGTTCCAAGCACCGGCATGGCGTTGAGTTAGACATTTATTTTGTTAAGGGGAGTGGGAGTGAAGCGGCTTAGCAACAGCTGTCACAGCAACAAAATGAAAATAAATTCAACTCACACTGCAAAAAGAATAACAACAACAACAACAACAACAGCAAAAAAACAATAAGGGCAATAATGACACCTACAACAACAATTTCTCCATGAGCAACTTAAACAGCAATGCCACCAAGCCCAACGCAGTCAGATAACGTCGTTATTGCTACTGTTAAACTGACAGTACGCGTAGGAGCAACAACAAAATTTGTATTCGATATGTTGTCTTTTGGGAAGTAAAATAAAAAACAATTGATTTATTGAAATATCGATAATTTGGATTCATCGAAAATGAATATTTGTAATTTTAATAGCCGTATTGAATGTTTTCTCACACTGACATCAAGGCGATAGCGAATGCTTTGCATTTTCACTCTCTGTTCCTTTCTCATTTTATTTTTATCTCAAACTACAGCAAAAGAATAAGCACAGATTCTGTTTCACAACAGTTTCTCAATTATTTCGCTAATTTTTATCAAGTGAATTTCACCCGATTGACAAGTACATTTTAAGTGTTCTTCAGAATCCTTTTGTTTTGTTCTATATTCATCGGCATCGTATGGTATTAACAATCCAAGCATGCTGTCGTGTGAGGTTCTGCCCCTTTTGATATCAAGCTAATGCTACATGATGCATTTGATCTGATATTGAATAGCAGACATGTTTCTAACTAAAAATATATTTTATAATACCAACTTTCTAAATAGTTGACGTAGAGCAAATTCAACATCCGCTTTAACCTGATAGTGGATTCTCTGAATCAGAAAAAACCTAAAAAAATACAAATATATTAAGCTGATGTTCAACATGAGCATCTCCCCACCCGTTTTCGAGAATGCTTAACGCGATAAGATTCGTTTGGAGTTGGACCCAATTTTTTATTTTGGTTTGTGGGCATTTTGGTTGGTGGAGTCAACTCAAAAACAATTTTAAACACCGCCATCGTGTTCAGCATCCTCGAGAATGGGGGCGGGAGGTGGTCTGGTTGCTGCTTATGTATAAATAACACAGACCAATATTTGAGGATATTTTACATCGCGAACAAATTTTTTTTTCTAAAACTGGTTGCGGTATCTAAAAGTATTGCTCTTACCCTTTAAAACCCTTTTTGGTTTTTTGCGATATATTTTTTTCTCTTGAAGATATCGTTCAATGAAGTTACATCATTTCTGCTGACCGGACGAAATTTTGTTTTCGTAAGGTTGTAGCAAAAACGACAAAATACTAAACTTCATTGAACGATATCTGCAAAAAAAAAAATATCTAAAAAAAGGCCATAACCAGTTTTGGAAAAAAATTTATTCGCTATGTAAAATAACCTCAAATATAGCCAAGAAGAGGTATAGGAGCAACTCTGAGCTCGGATTCGGTATGCTAGGTTTGGTCTCTGAAAATTGAGTTTTATCACAGTTTTGATAATATGAGTTTCACCTCAGGTCAATGGCAATTGGAAATCGTCAGTTTAGGATATCAAAGAGAGTTGAAGTATAGTGCATGCCTCAAGATTCATTTAGTGCCATTTCAATTGATATATTAAGCATGTCAGAAGTATCGCGGGGGTATATTTCGAAGGAGCTGAATTATTCATCACTGCGTCATAATGTGCTACAGTTGTGCTAACTCAAAGCAAAATGAATGTTCTCTGAGATCGATACTTTCGATGTATGTATTGCTTGTAGCTTTAACTTAACCATCTCAAATTATTTCAATACAGTCAGCTCTACATACCATTTCCGATTCGATTCCTGAGGGTAAGAGCAGCCATTGAATTTTGCTCTTCTAATCGAATTTTAGCCTAACATCTTTGCCTTGGCTTTCATGTTTAGCTTTCAAATTAGAGCTAAACTTGGCAAGCGAATGAACATATTGAAAACGCATTTTCTTCCCCTCATATGAGGCAATAGTGGTCTAAAAAAGAAAAGTTTAAGTATTTTGTATTAAGGTGCACCTTATCTTTGCGAAATCAAATATTTATTTGTTTAAACATTTTTATATGAAATTACTTCCACAAGCGTCAGATTAGATTTTAAGAATCGTCGATCTAAATGAAACAAAAAGGTGGAGACATTAAAGCACTGCATTCAAATTTGAATCTTGAGGCATTCACTTTTAAAAGTGTGGAGAATCACATACTTCGGGAAGTTTTTTAACTTTTTTATTTTGTTATGAAACAGATGTAAAGCACTGTTTTCAAAAGATATTCAGCACATAGCTGCTTTTCCAAAATCGTGCATGTACTCATTTTTGATCAATGCAAAAATGCCGGCATTTGCCGTTCCCGCTTTGCGCACATCTTATAACTCAATATTTTCCAATCTTTGAGGTTTCCCATACGTACCCTCAGTATTTAGTTTCTTCACAAATTCTTTCCATAAACATTTACGCACGTTACGAAAGTCCAAATTATCGTACTTAGAAGCTTACTTTTTTTTGACAAAAATTTTTCTTTAATTTTTACTCATTTTATCAAAAAAATTGCAACAATTTGGAAAATTTTATGATCACAAAGTTATCTGCAGGATAAGATTATTCAATTTTGATCTTGCATCGTAAGAAACATAAGTTTTCCTCAAATTATAAATCACCCTAACACGCATACACTAGCATTTAGATACACTCAAGTAGTAGGGAAAAGCACAAAAACAGATTCAGAGCAAACGTGCCCTGAATTTCTTATTGAGGATTAATTCTTTATTTCCAGTCTTTTATTTCATTTTTACCAATTCGCATCCAAGACGCCCATCCAAACTCACATTCCAAAGATATTTGTTGTATCACTTATTATCTTCTCGGTTGCAATAATGCTGCGGGAAGTGGTCTAAATGTTGGCTAATGTTGGACATTAATTTGAAGTGTATGCGTGCATATGTTAGCATGCGAGTATGTGATGTTTGAACAAGGATTAACTAAAGTAACAAAATGCTATTTTCGTAAGCTTCAATGAAAGAATTCCAATATGTTGATAAACTTTTAATTTGTTTAGTTTTTTTGTTCGTTCGTTCATTAAAATAGACGCTATGCAATCAACTAGGAATCCAGTTTTTTAGAAAGCAAATGTGTATAAGTGTGAAACAATCTTCAAATGCCTTTTCGTTGCAATTAAAAGGGAATATAAGGATTTTTATACGAAAAGCTACAAATCTTAGTAACAAAATATCTACAAAAAGCTCTTCAGTGTATTGTTAAAACCCCTTAAAGCATAAGAAAATATCATTGCATTGTTTCACATTTAAGCCTTAAATAATATGTGTGCTTTTTCAAGGCTTTGTTGCAGTAGGCCTCAGTTGTAGTATGATTCTAGCCGTGGCAACAATACCAACAACAACAATTGTTATTACTTACATTTACTCTCACACAAGACCTTCATAAATATACCCTTACAATAATGTGCGTGATACCCCAGTCGTCTCATATAAATGGAATGAAAATCCAATTTAATTGGTAAAATTTCACACGTACATCATTTGTATTCATTCAGTGGCATCATTTGCAGAATTGGATTTTCTATCCCAAATGAAATAACAATAGAGTGACAGAATAGGGACTCCAATACTCCAATATCACCATCAACATAAACATCAACAGTACTACCAGCAGTAGGTACCTTTGTGAGAGGCAGTTGGCAGTAGGATGATAGTTAATAGCTTCGGCCTGCTGGTAATGCTACTGCTGCCGCTCACGACGATGAATGGCACATGTGTGGCAACAGAGCTGTTAGAGTAGTTGATCTAATGCTAGTACTATCAAAATACTACTAATGCTTGGTAATACTTACGTATGTTAGACACGAACAGACAGCGTTGGCATCCAAGATTTTATTTATTGCATTATTTTGGCTTTATGTGCACCGTCCAAATGACTGTCCAAGCTCTCACTATCACTGTGCACACTTTGATGCCTTCTAATATCGCATGGACCTGACTGAACTTTAATTGGAATAAATGATAAGTTCTGATGTAATGTTATTAATGCTAACAATTTTACATGGAAAGTAAATTTTTGAAAGTTCGGTTCCAGCTACACAACACGTTTACAAATATGTAAGCGTCATAAAAATTGAGTGGATTTCTTTTGCGAAGATTTCGTTGATTTCCTTATTCGATTGGGTTAGTTTTAGCTACGGCTTAATATGACAATAATACTGCTGTTCTTGAAAACAACTTCCTGCTATGTCCCATTTCGTCCTGTACAGAAAGAACTTGATCAAATATTGCAATTTTGGCAATTGTAGATCTGCAATATTATCGTTCTTTACAGTACCTGTTAGAAAACAATTGACCATGAAATGAACTGGGGTGAATGGCTAAACTCCATATAATGCTGAGCGTATTTTGGGAAGATCCTGGATAGACTATTTTGCGCTTCTTAGTTGAAGGATGAAAGGTTTGATATGATTTAAAAAAGCCGGAATTTTTTTCAACAGCCTGTTCATAACTTTAAAGAGAGTCAAAAAGAGCTTCTCCAAAGGTTCTGTCTAACTACACAATTCAATAAGATGTTATGGTCTAAGTTTAACCTTGAGTTTTTGTGATGCTATATTCAAATACGGCTCGAGGGTGAAGTGGTTTTGAGACATTATAAGCTAAAAAAAGACACATACTGTTTGTACCATAAATTTTTTTTTCTGCATTTTTTCATTATGAAGACCTTCTTTCAACCTGTTTACTCAAGTTGCCTAGACTCAACTCCCGATATTACTAACACATTGATAAGTATTGAACGTTTTCTAATGTTCATTCCAATACAAGAGCTTGGAGCTGCACATTTAAGCAAAGTCTTTATTGATTTCTTTCAAAAGCATAATGAGGTATTGCTGATTGTAGGGTCCAGTCTTATGACAACGCATCAAATAACTCAGAACGATATTCTGTGCTGCAAGAAAGCATAAATAGTATGGGCAAATATGCTAAGTACACATATCCCATGTGCTGAACTTTCATTGAATTTAGCTAGAGTAAAAACTGTAGGTACACGTGACTTTAAAAGTCGAAAAATTTGACTATTTTCGAAAATTTTTGTTGTTTCTTTGTTATCAAAAGTTTGTTCAAAGCAATAAGAAAGGAGTTCAAGCAAATGTAAAAATATACACGAATATTGATCGTTTAAATACAATTAACTACTCATGGATTCTTTTTTACCTTTCTTATGGACATATTTTCTTACACAAAATTACAATAAATTTTGTTACCATATTTTGTCCCAGACGACGGGCAAAAGCCGATTTGTCTTAGACAACATTTATTTTTTAGGCCAGGTGTGAGAAGGTAAAATTAAATTGGACGAAAAGCAATGCCCATTAGAACACCGATTATATGCATTGTAATCTGGAAATTTTAATCTTTTTTTTTAATCTTACACAACTATTTCCTTGAGTCCAATTTCGCAGTCGCCACTAAAGCGACATTTTATCTAAACAAAAGACAGTTTAGAAAACTAAAGTTTAGTTTCAGAATAAATACCGACACTTTCAGATTAACTGACCACTTTTCGAAAAATAAAAATTTTAGACACATAAAAAATGTTGTAAATTAATCGTTGCATTGGATGTAGATATGCAGCTTTAAAAATAGTAATAGATACAAAATTTTCATATTGAAAGTCCGTTTTTTAAAATTATTTTTTCAAACCTTTTTTTGTTTGATATTTTTTATTATTACAAGGTCTGTTCCTTAACTTTTGGAGCAGAAACTCGCAAATTGCGTATTATGTGAGAATAGCTAAAAAATCGTCTCTGAGTGAAAAATTGTAATGCGTTTTAGTCAAAAATTGCAACGTCAAAAACTCATTTATACTTTTTCAATTTTGAACTTATTTTTTCAAATTCATCTTTATTTTATTTTTGATATCAATATTTGCTTTGATATTTATTTTGGTGATTGAACAAATTTCACATTTACACAAATTATCAAAAACTTTCACGTATTTTCAAGTAATGGAACGCACCTATAATGTCGCACCCGTTACAATTTTGGAGATACTTTGTATCTAATATGTAAAAGCTTACATTAAAAGTTACTCATGATTCTAATAAAGAATTAATGAAGTATTTCCAAAAGATATCAATTTATCACTCATTCCTGCAAAGTTTAAGGCAATTTGAGCTCAAACTCAAAATATTGAAAAAAGAGATTTTTTCAACTTCAAACCCGTTACGCACTTTAAAACAATTTTTTTAATTAATTACACAAAGTTGTCAAACTTTATATTTCTAATAAATATCGGAAGATATCATAGCACTTGTTGCAAGAGATGAAATTGCATTCTCACACTTGTCTGAAAGAGATATAAGTCTTAAAATCTCACACCCGTTCGCCTGGAAGTGTCGAAATTCGTTTTTTTTAATAATTCTCGAGTTATTTGAAAGTGATATGCATAGTAGCATACTTACAATACAACACTTTTGCACTTACGACCGGCAGTGGCAGTAGCCATTCTTTCATAACTTGAAATTTTCGAGTTTTAGATGCATCTGTGAATCGTACCGAATGCTTTGTGCTCCACTTTTAATATATCACTTCAGTTCAGTGTGTTCATATATATATCTTTGTCTTCCCTTTACGCTTTCACTGTGAAACTGGCCCTTAATTGACCGAATTTTAGTAATTCTTATAAAAGCATATTTTTTTACACAAAGTTTCTAATAAATTATTTTCTTTTTTTTCAGGTATGAACTCATAAAAATTAATCTCTGCTATAGGTAAGCTAATAAAAATTTTAGTTATTATACAATTAGTTATTCATCTGATCATTCAAGTCATTGCAAGGAAGCCACACATTGTTGAAAATCGGCATCTGCTATAATATGCTACAGGAATGTGAAGGAGAATGATGATTATTTTCTACATCAGTCTGATTTGAAATCATTTTTAGTTTGGTGTTTTCAAAATAACTAGCACCTTCATCCTCAAATATGACCATCTATGATTTTTTCGAGGAAGTAGAATATTGTGAAGTCTGATAAAAATTTTAAAATAAGATAATTTAGTCAAAGATGTTGTAGAGTTCAATCTTCTTTAAAATTTTTATCTCGGCTTGACTTTATTAAGCGGAGAAAAAAGGATTAAAAGTCTATTACTTATTAAGGAAGACTTCATAAAATACAATTGAGCGTCCTCATATGTTTTACTCTGAAAGGCTTCGATTGAAGTGACTTTGGTATAATCCTCGCCATGTGGATCATTTGAGATTATTTAAAATATTGTCCTTGAGTCTTCGCAAAAGTACTACGGATATATTCTATCTGCATCAGCTTGTAACTGAGTCACTTGCTGTGCCGCAGCTTGCAAATAATATTCACTCTCATGCTTATTTTAGAAGTAGTCGTCACTCATATCAACCACACGAGTTCACAAATTTGGGCCTCATCTCTAGATCTGGTTTCTTAAAAACTTATATCTATGTATGGCGTAAATTCCAAAACTGCCTATAATTTTTTTTTCGTTTTCAAGAATCGTTTTCGAGATATCCCCAAAAAACTCATTTTTGGACTTCTTTTTTATTTATCTGTCCATATTAATGGCCTTTTTGCATGAAACTACAAACTTGGTAACTAAGAAGGCTACTAAATGTAGTATCTAGTAGTTTTCTCCAAAGTATATAGTACAAAACTAATTCTAAAAGTTCTGAACAAAACATGAAAAATAAAAATTAGAGACGTTGCATTGTAAAAATTTAGTGATATCCAGAATTTTCTACTTCGTCATAAACGCAATGATATCTCACATCAAAACCGACTGGCAGTGAAAGTAGTAAATTTCATCCCCAAAGTCTTACACCCTCCATTTAAACGGTCAATTCAAAATGTTCACAGTTGTCGTAATTAAAGCTAAACTGTAATCTTTGACGCTATTTTTCGGCACAAACTCACTCGCAGAAACACAATCACAACCGCACCTACGCATGTCGTTTTTCGGGTAAAATTGAGAAACCTTGTAAAATGTAAGCAAGTGTCCAGCAAAACGCACCCCACTTTAAATCAGGCAATCCTCCCTGATAGTCATATAAACAAATGAAAAATAAACGGACTGCAGTGCGAGTAATCGCATAAGTTGTTGCTGACCAAATCGATTTTAACTTTTACGTTAACGTTGACGTTAACGTTAACTTCAAATTAACAAAAAGGCGAGAACAAAAACAAAACAGAAAGTAAAATGTCAGATGTCATAAAGCTCTTGAACACGTGACAGCATGTGGCACTTGCAAATGCCACAACAAAATTTTCCACATTTTCTTGCTTCACCATTTTTCAGCGCACACGAGTGTTAAATTTTACTGTGATCACATGAAGAAATATTAACCTTTTGTGGACCAAAAAACTCCATCTGAATACGACATAATACGATAATCTATGCTAGAATGTTTCTCACTTTATTCATATGCTCGACTTCAATATCAATAATGGGCACCAACACGCAGGAAAAATTTCGTTTCCATGTAGTGGTACAACAACCATATAGAGTTCTACTTCTGCGGAGGTAGAACTGAATCGTTGTGCGCTCACATTTGTATATGTATACACAATTGCTCTCTTGTTACTCTCAATTGCGCTCTCGTTAGAACTTGCAGAAGAATTTGTGCCCATCTGTGGTCATGATGAATATTAGAGTTTTGAAGAGTCTGACATCCTGATTCCGTTATGACCTGCAGCACATATTACCTTATCGGTCTTCGTAACTAAAGACTTTAAACTAAATTATCAGACTGTAGATAACGATCGCCGACAGATTGTGAAGAAAATGCACTTAAAATAATTTCTTCACTTCTGAAAGTTTCTTCAAATCAATAATATTCTTAAATCGGTTAAGCCCTCTACTTATTGGGTATTCACTGGTTAAGTTTCTCAAGGGCATGCGTTATCAGACAGACATACACTAACAGATATCAAGGGTTGTTTCTCACTCTCAGCACACTTTGTTCTACTGCATAACTGACTGACAGACCTACCACCCACATTCACATAATGTCACAAAAGCGCATCAACAAAATGTCATCAAATCTTAAATAACATCAACCAAAATGTGACAGTGAAATGTCATGGAAAAGGTATTACCAACCCCTTAACTGCTTCCCCACACCCCACGCCTCTCCTAACATGCTTGAAAACCGATTTCTGTACCTATCACTGCCTTTTTAAACACACTCACCTCCTTAACAACCCACCCTTCCTCAAGATAGTCATTTCCTGCAGCCAAAAATTTTTCATTTTTATCATCAACACTTTCCTGCTGCAGCAACATGAAAACCGGCAGCTGAAAGCCAGAAATCTGACAGCACAGCGCAAACTTTATTTTGTGTGGGGGTCAATGGGCGCGAATAGCAGCTACATATCACTGTCGTGCGTTGAAGTTGCAATTTGGTAATAGCAACCAACCCTCGGGGAAGTCGCAACACTCTCAAGTAGAAGACTGATAACCGTCGACAATGTCTACGTGAAAAATAATCAGTTTCGGCTGCTTTGTTTCGATTTTTTTGTCAACATTTGGTTCAACTCTGTTCAGTTTGGTTTGGTCCTTTGTTTCGTTTTCCGGGTCTTTTTTTGTAAGTTTTGGTTGCTGCAGGCAAAATATCATTACTTGGGCACGTTGTTTTTTTCTTGACAATGAAATTTGAGGGTTGCTGCATTATTGTTCCGTCTTTCTGGAAGTTAGTTAACATGGCGATAGATGGCATTTTGACATGCAATGCGGGTAGTTAAATTTGGGTGCATTTTGGGGAGGATATTTTTTCGTTTATTTGGTTTTAAAGCATTTCTAACAAAACTGCATTGTTAAAAATATTTTCATTGCTTGAATTCTATATTTTAGCTGCCCCATTGAATTCATAAATTGGAAACAGCATTCATATAGCAGTAAATGTGATGGATAGTGACCCGTGCAAGTAATATGACCCACATTTGGTGAAGTTCTTCCACATAATAAGTTGATTTCCAGCGTCCACATCACTCTCGAAAATCCCATATTAGGAAAAAATGCTCATCACATTGTTTTAAAACATCCTTCATTGAATATGATTAGTACCATCTGAAGTAGGTTAAATTATTACTATTATTGAAATGTATTGAATTTAATTCCCATTTAAAAAAAAAAGTTTGAAAGTTACGTAAGCTCATGTGGTTTTGTTCGCTTTAATCTTCGCAATTCGAGAGTAATATCCAGAAGTTGGATAGCTTCTACGTTGGTGTGATTGAGTAGTCGGTTTTCGTGTTTGACGGCGTATTCTTGGATATCCTCGTTAATCCATTCTATGTTTAAGTCTTTGTGTATTTCTTGTCTCGATTTGACTGCTTCGTACAGCCCCAAAGCTGTATTCCACATATCCAAATGTTTGATATGTTCAGCTTTTTCGACTCATTGAGTTGGATCTTCAAATCAATGGTCCGACGGCATATCTTTTTAGTCTGCAATATCACATTCAAAGACTTTGGCCATTTTTAAAAATTGAGAAAAGGCCGATGGACATGTTAAAAGCAACCAAACTATGAATATAGAAGTTCTGTTTAAACTATATCCAGATATCGTTAAAGCTGCAGTGGCTTAAGAATTAACCAAGCGGTAATACACCAATCAACGGACCAGCTTTGATGCAAAGACCAACTTGTGTGCTCTTGCTCAGGGTCCTCGATTCGTTGTCTTAGACAGCGCCACAATATTTCATTTGCAAAAGTTTCCGGAGCGACAGCAAAAGTAGATATGAATGTGTGTGATGAGTGGATTCAAAAAGTTTGCCAAAACTTCGATTTGAATATGCTGATGAATACATATTTGATAAGATAAAACTGAACTTTTTTTTGCAAACTTCAACCCGACAAACATTGCAGTAGTGGCAAACTGGCAAAAAAAAGATAACCATTTTAGTGAATATCAGCATAAGCAGAATAACGCTGTGATAATGATATCAAAGCTTGATTGATGTTACTCAAAATATCATAATTTTAAAAACATATTGGTAAATCAATGTTTTCAAATATCGAATTAAAAACTGACTTGGTAATTTGAAACAATTGAATGTTTGGGAGGGATTTTTTTCCTAGCAAAACTGGATTTATGTAGGTAATATCATTACGCATATGGATATATAGTATGTATTTCACCATTATCAAATATACTATTCGTTTATGCTATGTAGCCTTCTTTCTACATTTATTTTGCCGAGGACATCTCACTATATACGTTGGTGCTATGTTTTTGTTAGAAGATATAAGGCCCAGCGCTTTCATTTTGGGACTGAAGCACCGTTCGGCTTACTGCAATATACGGTTTTTTTGCATTCGGATAAGTCAAGATTACGTTTTTTAGGCTTTAAAAAATTTGAGTATTTCTTATCCCTTTAGCTTCAAATCTTAAGGCTGAAAAACTTTTTTTAAGCTTTTATTGGAGTATGACATGATATCAAAAGAACTGCTGTGAAGATTTATGTGGTGAACAAAAAAAACATTCTTCTTCACCTGAATTTTTATTTACTTAGCCAATACTTCCGACAGTAAATGTCAAAATCAGGCATCAGCAGCAACTTAAATTTTACTACGAGTACCAGCCTCACAAAATCAGACAGCCGACAGCACTGACACAAAATAAGAATCCAAACTGCACACCCTAAGAAAAATTCAATCAATTTTGTGAGTGGATCAAATGCATTATACTCACAGACATATGCACAATCACACACATTTGTATACCTAGAGCACCCTACGCCCACATTTCAACTTATATTGGTGGGAGAGTGGAAGACACTCATATGAAATGCGGAAATTTAAGCAGCATTATCGAGTTAAAATCTTTTTTCTATTAAAAAGTTTTATCTGCTTTTTTTTCAAAATAATATCCACTTTGATTTTCTATACTTTAGCGAATTTTGTGTTCTGTTTTTTTTTATTTTGTTTTGAATTTTTCAACACTTTTGATGCGGTAGAAACTTTTACGGAAAAGTCTTAACATAACAGTCAGCCAGAGCTGTGAAAGATATAAAAGATTCTCCTTTTCCAAAGAGATATTTGATTTTGTGGTTCAAAAAATATGCGTCTAGGAAAAACTCTTCAAGAGGACTTTCATGAATATTAAAAAAAAGGTTTAGCGCCCCCTGTCTTAAGATGTCTTTCCATTTTAGGAAATATTGATTTGAAAAACGATACAAGTTAAAGAGGCCATCATATTTTTCAACAAAGTGGGTAGGGTTTTCGGGCTTCTATCGTTCGGGAAATTTGAATCCGTCAATAATTTTCCTTCTTCTTTTTTCTTTCTCATAAGAAAATTGAAAATTTACTAGAAAGAATTGATAAATTACCCAATTTCTACTTTTAAGTTGTAAAATCAGCCCACATTATTTTTCCCTCGACCCCGTGGCCCACAATTTTTAATGTATTTTTATTTGCTTAAAAGCGTGACGTAATCCACATATCATCATTGACTTATTTCGAAACCAAAATGTCTAAATCTGTCTAAACTAACAGACCTGGCATAGTTTGAAATTTTTGAAAATGGTAGAAATGTCTATGGAACAGTTGAATTATGCCAGGTCCGTTGATTTAGAAAAATGTAGATATTTTGGTTTTGAAATGATATGCGGCTTACGGCATTCTTTTAAGAAAGTAAAACTTCATTAAAAATGATGTTCCACAGAATGGTGGGTACAGTAACATGGAGCGATTTTGCAACTTAAAAGTGTCCCTGACTAGCATAGTCTATATACATAGTATTTTGAAAAAAATAAGTGCCGTTGCACCTTTCATGAAAAAAAAAAATACTTTAAACGCCTTATCTTCGTACCTATGACAGCTAGAGCTTTAAAATCTAGTGATAGGATGCGAATTGTGTATGCCAAGCATCTCGCAAAATATGGTAGGAATTAGAAGATGGGGGCGTGGCACCTTCCATGCAGCAACAATACTTAAAACGCTTTACATTGGCTCTAGAATGTTTATAGGTTGTGCTTAGCACATCACGAAATGTGGACGCGATAAGACAGCGGGTCGTGGAACCTGCCTTACAACAAAAACACTTTAAGCGCTATATTTTGGCACCTATCACTGCCACAGTTGTGAAACTTGATAAATGAGTGTACATCGACTGTGCCAAGCTACTTGCAAAATGTGAACGGCGTGTATTGGGCGCTGTATTGGGGTACTTAACACTAAATTGCCATTCTTCGTACTTGTGCCCAATTGTCTGCAGTAAGGACTGCGTAAACGGCCAGTTATTAATATAATGAAGTAAGAGGCAGTGCATGCCAGACATACGTTAGAGTATAAACGTTTAAATTTTGTGTATATCTCACTAGTGTAGCTAAAAACATTCTGGTGTTACAAATCCTTACTAATAGCGCCTTATGCAGGTAATAAAGGTCTGCTAAATGTGGGCGAGGACGTGTTATATTTTTAAGACTGGGAGTTATACATTGTATTCAAACAATACTTTTATGATAGTATTCAAAAATCAAAACAAGGAAGCCAGCTAGAGCTATACATTTTATTTCCACAGGTCAATATCTCAAGAACTAAGTGAGATAGTGATACATGTCTTAAGCAGAAATTATAACGTGTATGGGGGTTAAGCAACATACAATGTGATCTTTTACGGACAAACCTATATTTTTTATTGAAAATTTGTGTTCTATGGGGAAAAAATATGATGTATTTAAAATTTTTTCTCTAGAAATTTTTCGAAATTCTACTATATGGCTGCATCCACCATTTTACAGCTCTGCTCAAAGAAAAAATAAAAGCAGCGAAGTTTGTGCTGCTGCTGTTGTGTACAAAGTTCTTTTGAAAATGCTTTCTGTAAACACTTTTTGCCCTCAGATCGAATTTTCTCTTCTTTTGCTATGCTTTACTTTGATATTCTTTGCCCTAAAGAAAAAATTTGACCCCTAAAAGAAAACACAATGCCGGGTAGTTACAGCACTATATGATAAAGAATTGATGAATTTGTCCATTGTACTGATGTGTTTGATTAACTGAATGGGTTTTAAGTTATAGAGATTTATCCAAACTTTTTTGGGGAAATAAATAGCAACCAAAAAATTTGCCGCCGAGAAAAAGAAAATTTTAACAAGAAAGTGCTTTTATTGAATTGGGAGCTTAGGACTTTAAAATTTTTCTTTAAAAGAATTTACCATAAAGTAAAAATTTCCTAAAAAAAAGTTTGCTGCAGCCAGTTCAAAATTTCGAAACATAACTTAACAATGCGCCCATCCATACGTATAGTACGCCCACCATTTTTTTCTGCTCTTGCTTCAAGGCATCGCCGCTATTGTCATTGTCCTCAATCAAATGGACATTCCCTAGAACAATAAGAAAACAATGAATCCTCGTAAAATACTAAACACAACATAAAATAACGAAGGACATCTGTTTGCCCCAGAGGGCGCCAGCAAACAAAAAGAATCCCAGGAAGTATGCGACTAAATGCTTGTAGTGGAGGATGGTAGTGCGAGCGATAACGGGAGACGAGAGAAACGAATTGCAGAAAATTCAACAAACAAACAAAAACTGCTGCTGGCAAGAAAGCACATGGCAACTTCTTTGTTCTCTCAATTTTTGCAAAGATTTCAAAAACAACAGCATCTATGAAATAGAAGCACTAAAGTATTTACTTTACTAACAAAAAAAAAAATATATGGGCAAACAAATGTACTCTGTTTTTGCACTTTTTTAAAATACGCCAACTATTTTTCCCTAATTTTCCGTAATTAAGTACCTTGGTATATCTATGTTTTTGTTGAAGTCGAGGAAAATATTTGACATTACAGAATTTTTTTTGAAACACTTAATATCCATTTTATTTTTTTCGAAAATTAGCATGCTGACATTAAAAATGGTTTTAAGCCTTGCTACTTCATGAACTGCGAGAGAAATAATGAAATGCAATGAAAACAAAAAATGCATTCTTCATAGTATTTTCCAAGTTATTTTAATCTATTTTTTGAATTTAAAGATATGTCAGCCTTGGTTCATTCTAAATATTTGAATTAAGTTAGGCTGAATATTCTTCCTGAACTCAATCATTTTTGGGATTTATCAATTCTAAAAAAGTCTGAAAGCTTTCCATCTGAAATCATAATAGTTGATAAGTTCACTAGCGAGCCCTAAGCTGGGATATTTGCTTACTTGTGCAAAGAATCATTTTCTTCTGAACTATTTAGCCCTGAGATCAACTACTTTGAATGTGCGGATAACGACCCTTTAATTTTACTTAATGTGATATCATTTTTGTCTGACCTCACGGAGAAATAAATCTGTTGTTGACTTCAGCTCAGAGCTTGGTGGTATTTCGGCGACAGTATTAGCTAACTACGGCTCTGTGCTGAGGAAAAAATCATACATTAGCCAAATTTTTAAGTGTGTAAAAATTGTTCCAAGCTACATGCCCTTAGCTAAATTATTATCAATACCAAAACATTTTGAACGAATTGTATACGATCAAAATCTGCTGTAGTGTACAGTTTCTAACCACCTTGACTTCACTTCTTTTGCATTAAGCTCTTTAGACTCTGGTGGACAAGTTGACTTCATTTATACTGACGTCAGAAAAGCATTTGAAAAATTACCACATAATTTGATTTTGTTTAAATTAAAGAAGATTGGATTTCTTTCAAGTTTTGTCGTCTGGACTGAATCTTATTTATCTGATTGTTCATATCAGCGAAACATCAAGTGTACCACAAGAAACCCATCTGGGGCCGCTTCTGTCCATTTAAGCAAATATTGATGTTACACATGTTATATAAAACTACCATATGTTGGTATGTTATGGTGTCATGAAAATGTACAGGAGCGTGGATGGGGTTGCTGATACTTCTCCACTTCAGTCTGACTTGAATACGGTATGTTTAATTATGATTAGATAGATATTAACTATCATCCTTTTGTACCATCTAAGGTCATTGTCACCTTGATTACTTGGATAGACAAATTTTCAACTGATCAGAATAAAAGTCGTTTTTAATTTGTAAAATAAATGTATTTTCAAATTTCTTTACATTTTCCATAACAATACGCTGTCAATAATCATGCAGCCTAGTTGATTATCAAAAACGGCAATCAATTTAGCGACAACCAACTGTCACCTCAGCCGATTCCACCATGCCCCTGGTCAACTGAAACGATTGTTGGGTAATTTTTTAAATACGTTTTTGGGCCATTTAGTTTGCTATTATTTGCAGGATATATTTTTCATTTTTCGGTGATATTTGATTCTGAAAGCAGCATCATTTATGTTTCAAATATTGTCTTATCGAGATACCGAAGTTTATTTTTCTTTGAATCTTAACTAGCTCTTGAATACAATCGGATAAAATCAAAAGCGTTTTTTTCGAAACCACTGGAAAGAAGTTGCAAACAGCGCATTTCCTTCTTATTGAACGTTTGGCAAATGCCACATAGCACAGAATGAAACTCATTACTGTCAGTCAAGTTCCAGTCAACTCAACTCAACCCCTACCCTTAAGCAATTCGCTTTACCAGCTATAAGATTCTTGATATTTTTCTAACATATAGAGCAAAAACTAGAATCAAAGTAGAACTTTGCTAGGGAGCTTCACCCACATCATTGCACTATTACGCAGTAATGTGGCAACGCTACGAACGTGCACAGTAGCACAGTGGGTAACTTATTGTGCTACGAGTACATGCCATCTGCATGTGGTGGCTTTTAGTGCAACGGCTTTGTTATTCGTTTGTTTGGGCTTGTTTGTTTTTCTGAAGTCCAAAAAATGTGGGTTGATGAAAAAAAAACTGGGTCAAGTTTTTCTACAGCTAAATGCAATGAAAACCAGCCAATGATGTTGTTTACTCAACCTGTGTTTTTTTCGTTGGCATCTACTATTTTTATGATTTTTACTTTTCCCGCTTGATCTACTGCTGCTTTCGTCAGTACCACTGCTATGGACTGCAATGGAAAAAATTGAAAATCCTTTAGTTTGAGGAATTCATATTTCCCCTTGGCCCATTTTAATTTCAGTCCACATCAATGGTTAACAACAGAAAGTAACATGCACAAAATGGCGAGCAGAAAAGCAAATATATTTACACTGTGCAACAGAAGGATATAAAATTTTAATATTTCATTGTTATTTAATACAGAAATATTTTTGAATAGTGAACTCTATCCAAGAAGTTTTCAATAGATGCAACCAAAATTACTCATCGAAAAAGTGCTGTGCGTTCATATTTGTGTCCAAATGAGATGACTTTATTGCCTACCCAAAAAAAAAAAAAAATAAATTTGAAAATGATTTATGATTTTAAATATGTGCATAATACAAAATCCTTTGGCCGTAAATGTAAATCTTGATCCCTCCCATACATCAATTTCGCCTCATGCTCAAACTCATTAGTGCAAAAGCAGCAAATTTTTATTACAGTGTAAAATTTAAATTTCCATAATTTTCCAGAAAATGCCATTTTCTTTTTTTTTTTGTACAGAAATCAATATTGCCGTTAGCATGGAATGTGTGCAACATAAAATTTAGCTCTGCCGCTTGCGTACTCCCTTTGCCCATCCAACACAGCCAAATAGCGCGCAAAATATTTGCTTACTTCATTTTTATGTTAATGCAAAAATGCGCATATTTGGCGTGTTGATGAGCTCACTGTAAAATGGCACATTGTTGACTTATGGGAGTAGTGCGACGGCTGGCGCTTCAAGATATATTTGCATGTATCGGAGGAGGGTGATGCTGGAATTTTTATTATTTGCATATTTTCCCCCTTGGCAAACATCATTACGCAGTAAACAAATTTAGCGCAATAGATTTTAAGTTTACAATGAGCTGGAGTGCTTTCTGCAAAATAGTTTTACAGATATTTATGTAGCATTGTCAAGCAAAACCGCTAAAAATTATTATTCTCTAGCAGCCGTTGCTTACATATTTGCAAAATTCTTGTGTGGTTAGAATACGCTCGTTCTTTGTCAATAAAACCGTTGCAATAAGAGATTCTTGGCATTACTTGAGAGCTTTATTTAAAGAAATGATTGCTAAGCACATCTTGTTAACATTGTTGCTAAAAGTTGCTTTGTCGTATTGCTAAGCGTTATAGTAATGTTGCTAAATGTTCCTTAGAGGTTATTAATATCGCTGCCACATACGAGTGTTGTTTATAAATAATTTTGCCAATCTTTACATAAAAATATATACACAAGACAGATATTCCGTTTTGGAACATTGACAACAATATTTTACGCCGTGCCAATAAGTTGATTACCTTATTATCTTTTATGCGGTGTCCAGTGGTACAAACCGGGACACAGTGATGCAAATAGATAACTCTTTATTTTTCTGAATATTTAATCAATGTATTGATCTATATCTGCATATATGTATATTTCTTTACGCTGAAGCTAATCCTGCAGCGTGGCACAGCCTGTTGCCAAGTGTAGTGTTATTCATATGTATATAATAATTTCAGATTTAAAAATAATAGAATAGAAGTCGTCAAGAGACGAGAAGAAGATTACGAAAGATTGTCGTATGGTCGTATTTTTGCCCCTTTAAAAAAAATATATGGTAAAAAAGCGTGGTAACTTCCATATGAACAACATTCTGTTGGCCGCTTTGCAAAGGAACTACTGAACAAATGTTACTCAAATTCAATAGCTATTTTATATAAATTTACGATACAGGAAAAACAAGGCGAACTTTATGTTCGTTGGAAAAAGAGCTTCAACTACTAACTCAATTTCGATAATTTTGATATTTTGGTAGTCTGTGCCAGTTGTGCTAACTACCTACTCACCAAATTTCATAGGTATGCGGCATTTTTAAACTCTTAGGCAGTGCCTTCCAAAATATTTTTTTATATCATCTTATTTTTATCTCTTAGTTCCTAATTACTCCAAATTTCATCAAATTATATGAAACCGTTCCAAGAAAAAGCAAAAAGTACTTGTATGCAGTAGCTATTATATAAAGGAAAATCCAATGGGGCACGAGGAACACGAAAGCGTACTTCATTTTGGCTGACATTTTTAGTCGCACCTAAGCTTACTTCCAGCTTAACGTGGTGCAGCAACTGTAAGATTGATATGGAGTGAAGTATTTACTATTCAGTAAAAAAAACCCATTCCATATTATTTGTAGAGCAACCACAATAATAAAAATTTGTTCATTACCTTAAAAAATCGATCTGGATCTTTTGAAAATTATGGAAGAAAAAATGTTCGTACACATTTATGTACCATAGCTCCATTTTTATGTGAGTTATGAATTCATAACGCCATAGCTGCAACAAAGTCAGATACTTATTTTTAGAATTGGAAGTTGCAGGCAACATATACCTAAGAAAAATAAAAATCATTATAGTATATTCTCTAAATTTTTAAATTTTCAACGCGGACAACTCAATTTCTGATGATAAGTTTTCTTAAAAAAAAGTTCATATTTCATTAAAGTTGCCATAGCACTTTACATCTCACCATCTCAATACAAAATGTTTGTAGGTAAAATTTTGTTTTCCAGAAATAAAGACGAACATATGACCTTAACAATTACCATCGACAAGTACCCGTTCATATTTTTTTTTTTTTGTAATCTTGTCATACTTCGAGGTCTTAATAATGCGTTCTATACGGATGATTTTAAAATTTCTTGTGGAACGAGTTCCGTGTAGTATCTAGAGATGGCAACAGTTTTCCTGGCGGAAGTCTTGATATTTTGAATCTATCTTGCTGTTCTTTGAAAAAAGATGGCATGGTAAGTGTCAGTAGTGACAGTCAGACTACGTTAAAGGCCTTTACTAACCCAGTCAGTCTCATACCGGATACGGGTGTCACAACGATCAACTAGCGAATGCAATCTGAAAAGCAATACCTCTGCAGCTGTCCGGCTTTTGCAAGATTCAGGAGAAAACTGTTTGCTAGCGATGGTAATAGTAATGCATCTGGTTCCTCTTCCGATGCTTCTGAAATTTTTTAAAGAAACAAAGTAGTTTGGGGGGAATAACTTCTATTCACTTCCGTTTCCTCTATCTGGACTTTAAAAATTAAATTGCTATAGAAAGATCTTTTTCTAGCCCACCCACAACTTTAACTTTTAACTCACGTGGTAATTTTCGTCACAATTAATTGCCAAACTTTACTAAAATTATAAATTCATGTTTTTACCTCTATGCAAGGAAGCCCATTATCCTTAACGGACCTGTTTTTTACCTGCAAATATATTTATATATGAGACCCAGCGCCTCGGTATCAAGTTTTTGTGCAACATTCACATCTTACAAAAAAATTTGACGTGAAACTTAACTGCCACAAAAATCGAGTGCATCTATTCAAAAACTCCCAGCTGATTGACTTGGACAGTAATTCATACGCCATGATAATCAGGTACATATGCACAAAATTTCTTCTTCACTAAACTTCCCATCAATGTTTTTTTATCTTCCAAAAAAGAACTCTGGCAACCATGAACAACACAACAGACTACTTTCCTATTTCTTTTTGTTAGAGCAACAATTGCAAACTCCAATATTTCGCCGCTCAAAGTATGGCTGGCAACAAAAACAATGTTGTTGCAATGCAATCAACTTCATATTTTGCTACATGAAGCTGCCGCCGCCTGCTATTGCTTGCAACATACTAAAGCTGTAATAGCAATTTGTTCGAAATAAAATAAAATTTCAATTGTGGTTATTATTGAAGTTGGTCAGACCAATATAACTACTCTTTCATGCATGAGCTATTTATTCTGAGTTGGAGCGTATTTTTTACTGATATTTTTTGTGTTCACTTAGCATTTTAGCCAAATCATCCTCGTCGTCTGCGTCATCATTTTTATTAGAAATCTACTGCTATTGCTGAGTAAGTGGCTAAGCGCAGCTAAAACTTCGACTTCATCATTTTGCCATTTTCTTGGCTGAATCTTCAAATTTTTATTATATGGCATGGTTGGCTTACTCAGAACTTCTTATTTTTTTTTGAGTTTTCTTATTGAATTTTCTGATTTGTCATTATTGAAACTGCTGGGATGTTGCTGCTGCTGCTGCAATGGTTAGTGGCACAAATGAGGCCATTGTGCTCAAGATGTCTTTAGCAATTTAATACGCCTGATGGTTAGTTAGTTAGGAAGGAAATCTTGAGATTGTAGCAATAACAACAATAGCGTTTATTTTGCAGCGGACAAAGGAGAAAAACGAAACTCCAATCACTGCAGAGTCAACAACAAAACCTCAACTTATACGAAGGGTACATACCACACTGAAAGGCCCACTATAACCGCATCGCTGTCAGTAAGAACAACAACAAAAGTGGTATTGGCAACATTAATTTTGAAACTACCAGTAGTTAATGAATGAATTAACCCATGCGGCACAGAAAACATGTAAAATGAATTGTTTGACACAAAAAAAATTGTATTCTCGTTGATTGTTTTCAATTTGACTCCACGATGTTGAAAATCTCTAAATTCTCTTAAATATTTTCATCTCACCTGAAAATGGGCAAGTTTAAAGGCTTTTTAACTTTAACCGTAAATTTGGTTTTTTCGGTAAAAATGGCTTGAATCAAAACAAAAATCGCCCAAAAAATTCTATAGAAAGCAAATGTATAATTTCCAGAAAAAATAATTTCTCCAAAAAATTTTATACAAACTTTTGAAAATAACTTAAGTTTTTGTATGTAACTAAGGTACATGTTTCATTTGGCTTCTGCCGTGTTTTCGAAATTGAAAAAGATTAAATAGAGCACTTTTCTGAAAAAATTAAGTGGAAAAAAGTTTAATACAAAATGAGTTAGAACTTTTAACGGCTTTTAAGTTATAGAAAACAAACAAAAAAAAAATTTCACCAAATACCAAAATGAAGCGGAGAAAAATAATAACCATGGCTCAAAAATTACAGTGCAAAAATAGCGAATTTTTATTTTATTTTCTGCCGATATTTTCGAAGTAATAATAATCGAAGAAAATCTGGCAAAAAGTTTTTTTTTTGTTTTTTTTTGTACAAATTTTTTTTTTTTCACATTTATTTCATAAATTCTTAGATCTAATCAAATAATTTAAAGTATTTGTCTTTAATAATACTCAAAATCAGTTATTCGATACAAGAAAACTTTTTTTATTTTTCCCTCTATTCTTTAACAAAGTGTTCGACAGTTAATTTTGGAACACTTTGTGATTTATCAATTTTATTTCACCATTACTTCCGTCGCTCATTTCATAACCAACATTAGTCCCATTTAACTTCGAGAGGATTTGATGTTTCAGTTTTATTCATCTGAACCATATCACATATATTTTTCAAATATTTTGAAAATCTCAAAAAAGCCCACCTTATGCTAAGCATTTCATAATGGGTTAATAAGTGAAGAAAGCCTTTCTGCCTTATATTCATTCATTCGGTTAGTCACTTGGTCGATCGGTCAATTTCTTCGATTGTTCCTCTTGTCTGGTTAGTCAGTTTGGGCAACCCGCATTGCGTTGCATTTAAATGACAGCTGGGATAATGGGTTTTCTTTGGTCTTGTGGGCATTTCTTAGCAGTTTCTTATTTGCTTGCTTACTTGTGCTTGGGCTTGTGCTTGACTGACTCAAGATGAAACCGGTGATTTGTGGCTACTTGCGGTGGTGCTGGTGATAAGTAATTCATTGAGAAACTTTCAACATACTGATGCTGTGGCTGTGGCTCTGGCTCTGGCTGATGCTGCTAAATGTTGCAGTTGTTATTTTCTTGCAAGTAATTTGAAATTGACTGACACTTCGACAGACTGTGCGCATTGAATAAAGGGTATGAAAAACAAAAGCAAAAAACATAGCTCGGTTCAAGCAAAACACTCCGAAGAAGCAGCAGGAAAGATAGTGTGTTTTTTGACACTCCATTTGGGTTTTTAATGAAATTACTTTGCTGATTAATTAAATTAGTTTTCGCAACTTTAACTTTTTCTCCAATGAAAACAGTTTACATGGGATATGGCAAATTAAAAAGTTTCTAGTTTCGAAGAATAAAGTTCGAAAAATAAGTTTTTAAGGATAAAAATCATAAAAATAACGATTATTGTTTATCGACACTTCACTCTGCTCATAAACCTACACACAAACTTAAGTCAAAATCCTTTATTGATTTTTATTTTTTATTTTCAGGTTTGTAATTCATTCACTTTATGTTATTCTTCTCTGTTTGCTACCACTAAGATATGAAAAAGGTAAGTAGTTGAAAGATATCGAGATACTCGTATGCAAAGTTTTTTTTTTAAAAAATGTTTAATTCTTTTTTAAACTCTGTTTTTCTCAAAAACTGCTTTCAGATACTTTTCCCATTTTCACCTCAGAAATTCAGCTTCCCACTAAAAGTCTTATTCAAGAAATGTGCGTGCTTTGATGATAGGGAGCTAGGGCGATTTTTGTGGTGCATGCACTGAAGTCTCTTAATTGTTAGGTCTGCTATTGGTATGCAAAAAAAATGAATTTTAAAATTTATTTTTTTTCGATAAAAATATAAGACACTGCAAAATATTAAAAATGCATAACTTTTGTTGATGGAGCGGTGTGGTAATTTCCTAAATATCATTGCAATATACATAGAATGTCCTAAAGTCACTACTCACTACGTCTAATGGTAGTTCTAAATTAGTATTTATTTTTTGGAATTCATATTTTTGAAAAGATCGCATTTGCTAAGAAATTTAGCAAAGAACAATTCGTTATGCGGGATCACAAGGTGTCACTAAACCTTTCATTCTTCTGATAATCCGTAGTAAAGCAGATTTTGATAGTTCAATAACTGATTGCGTTGGATTGCTTAAGAATCAAGCAATCAAATCAACTGATGTGGACTTATACACGAACCAACTATCAATAATCTGCTGGCTTAGATTTTTGAATTAATTAACGATTTCAAATACACCATGAACTCAAGACAGTACCATGAGTAGCATCAATTCTCCTAAGTCGCATTTTTGATTTTTTTTCTAAAAAAATCTTTCGAAGTTACTGTTAAAAAAACCCATAAATGGGCTTTATACACCACCAAGGGAATTCCCGAGCTACTGTTGCTTTTGGTTTTATTCTTTGTAATAAAAATTATGGAAACACTAACACATAAAAAAACGTCAAAAATAGTGTTGAGCATCACCACGAATTTTAAAATATTGTCGAGAGCTGCCTGCGGTGGAAATTCTTCTGAGCTGCTTAAACCTGCAATTAAATCAAAAGCATCAAAGACCTCACCCACCTATACCCTTTCTGAAAAAAAAAAAACGTGATTGCATTCCGTTGCTTTCGTAGTAAACTGAATTAAGTTTTTGGAAAGATCTAAAACCGACCGAATAATTTTAGAATGAGCTCTGTAAATTTCCGAGTTTGGCTCACACGATAATTCCTATTGTTTTATTTTTGCAGTTGAATGCACCCTAAGGCGCAATCGTGATGTGAATTATTGATGGGTCTATGTTGAGAAAAAAATAGCTGACCAACAAAACGACTGTCGTCTGAATGAATTCTGCTTTATTAAATCTTCAACAACAACGAAATTTGTCGAAAAAATTCAAAAAGCATCGAGTTGCTTCGGAAAACATCGAGTAGGTCAATTGAAGTTGTACCCTCATTTGCATAATTGTACAATAAATACGACAGTACATTTATTAAAATCGGCTCAGTCCATATTTTTAGCGCCACTTACATAGTTCCGGATACCAGGACTTACCCCATATTTGTTTGATAATAATTCCCATTTTTTTAATTTGTTTATTTTTGAACCTCGCCACGGTTTGTTTACAAAAATACGCGCAACTTTTTGACAGTTTTAATTTTTTACCCATATTTGCGTTCGAGCCGAAAAATGTGGAGGTTCAACTAGTCAGAGAAATTTCAGCATTTACTCTCAAATATCGCGATTTGACACTTTTAATTTGTTACCACAAAATCCGGCTCGAACTTATTTGCATTGGTTGGCTTATTGGTTTATAGTTGGGAGACTGATCGTTGGCTTACTGATTCCTTTTATACCAAATTGACCTAAAGAAAACGGTTGGAAGCGGTTCAATTCGGTAAATGGCAATTGAATTCATTACTTCGTGAAGTAAAGCACGCATTTAAAACGTGCTGTCACAGTACCATTACGTCTACTGGCGTATGCGCTGTGGGTCCATCCTGTTTAAACTACAGTTGTTGATGGTTTTGGATTGAATATAGCGACATCACTTTCCTTTCCAATATATATGGGGCAATTATTTTTACGGACGATAAACCAGACCAAAGTCCTGCATCTATGTTTGTTAACGAAGCTATTTAGTTGAAAATGGACTTCATTGCTCATTACTAAATTGTGAATGAATTCCGCAAGGATTGAAGTAGAAAAGTTAAAAAAAATTCAAATCATAAAGTTTATTTTGCGCTATTTTGATGTATATGTTACTGGCCAAACTAGTTTTTAGGATAAACTAGACTTTCCTAGGCCAAACTAGTTCATTCGAAGCGTGTTCGGATGAACCAGTTTAGCCTAGGATGAACCAGTTTAGCCTAGGATGAACCAGTTTAGCCTAGAATAAACTACGGCTATTATTTACTTTGACGGCCTCACTCTTGATTTTCTTGAAATATTAGTATGTTAGAGTAAATGGGCGGTCTTCGGGCACGTCTCATGGATTACATCCTCCAATATGTTTAATGCTGGCTTCGCCTTCAGCCGCGAATCCTTGCTATGTCTAACACGGTCTTTGCTAACACATCAGAGGTGGATATAGCACCGTGAACAGTGGCCAAACTCCGCAGCGAAGCCATTATTAGACATAGTGAAGGACGAATGTAGCTTACTTACACTTCAAAAATTTTTCTAGGCTATATTGGTTCATCCTTACATGCCTTGAATGAACTAGTTTGGCCGGCAACAGATATATCCATCAGTACAACAAAAAAAATTACTTAAAAATTTAAAGGAAAAAAATGCTGAGTGCTGATTCCTTACCTTTGCCGACTTGGCAAAAAAAAAAAAAATACTAAGGCTTGTGCACTTAAACAATTAACGCGATTCTCCAAATAAATTGACGAAAGAAAATAAAAACGATAGCTACAGACAAAACTCTGTAAAAAGCATCACTTCAATATTGCAACAAACAAACGAACAGAAGCAATAAATATAAAACAAAAGCGAACTTAAAAACAAACAGAAATAAAAATACAATTTAAGCCAAATTGCAGCATCAACTTCAGCATGAAAACAGCAGGCGTTACAACAACACCAACATGCAGCAGCAGTTTAAATAACAAAAAAAAAAGTTAAAAAAACTTCACAACAACAGCATGGCGCACAGTCAGCGATTGACTTAAGTTTATGGCTACTGTATTGCTGTTGCTGTTGCATGATGCAAAAAAAGAAATGAACAGAAAAATCAGCAACTTTTGTATCTGTCATGCCGCCATAACACGTTTAACGCAAACAGACACATACACACACATGGCAAGCAAGCAACAACATCAGTTGACTGTCAGACAAGTCAAGTCAAGCATTTAAGCCAACTTCAGCCGCAACAATAACAACAACAACAACAACAAAAACGACGACGTGATCGGCAACATGCAGTTTAAAAACTTGCAACAACGTTGCGCGCGCGTGCAACAGCAAAAACTGATAAAAAAATACAACCAACACACGAAATGCGGCAACAACAAGAAAATAAATGCAACAACAAAATTAAGCTGGATTTTTTGTTTTTGCCGCTAAAGGTGCAAAAAGTCGCAAAGGCTTTGGTTGTATGGTGCAACCTTTTTTTTTTGTTTTTGTTGATTTCGAATTAAATTTTTGGCAACTCTTTATTTGTAGCAACCGTAGACTTTAAATTGTTGTCAATATTGTTGCTGTTGTTGTTGCTGCTGCTACGACACCAAAGAAAATCAAAAGATTTGCGAAAAGTGGGTTGGCTGTCTTGCAACAAATGTGATGTGCAACTAAAGCTGCTGCTGACAACAGCAATCGTCGCTCGTTGTTGCTGTTGCTCTTGAGCAGCAATAAAATGTGAAAATTACCGAGCCAAAAACCGAAGTGACGTTAAAAAAAAGCGGTAGCAGCACGTGTCACTCGCCATCTTGAATAAATTGTGACATTTGTGATTTATTTTTGTTAATATGAAAAGGATTACAGCAAAAAAATATTTCAAGGTGCATTTTGTCAAAAGAAGGAAATGCCAATGATATAAATTTAGATGTGACCCATTCACGTGCAGAATCAACTTGGCACTTTGGGTAATTTTTATCATCACAATTCAAAAAAAAAGTTCTTTATAAGTCAGATGCCTTTGATTAAAATGAAAAATTTGTGAGATGTCGTTTGGTAAACTGTGTTTTTACTAAATGATTCCTTTTCTAGGATTCGTGGGCATTTTATTTCTGATAGGCCCATTTAAACCAATTGCATGGCTTTGTAGTGCGTCGTACAGCGACTCATTTGACTTTTGTCGTTGCAAAAATCTTCTTCTTCTTCTGACGAATACAGATATCTCAATATCTTTGGTTTTGGTATTGGCATAAAATATTCGGAACTCTAATGGGACCACGATTTGCCAGATGCGACGAAATGTGTCACATGAATGAATAAGATGACAATATTCTACGAAAGCGAGTACAGGGATTCAATTAAGCTAACAGTGGTGGAAAACAGTAGAAAGGGCAAACATTTTCAAGATGAAAATATCGATTAAGTTGATTGAAGTCAAAAAGTATCGAACAGTTCCGATAAAATACGAAAGTTTTCGAAGAGTACCAAAATAAATAAATTCTAAAATGACGAAATTCAATAAAACCAAAATCCATCGAATAAGCCGACAAAAGCTTTGGGTATCATAAGAGTCAAGATGTTTCAAATAGTATAGGAAAATCAATATTAAAATCGAAACATCAGTGAAAATCAAAGAACTCCGATTAATATCGAAAAGTCGAAAGCTGTCCGTCTTTTCACAAATTTTGATCTATTTTGAAAACAGTGGTTCCGGCTTGAATCATTTGTTTAGTTCCAGTTAAATAATTGAAAGACTGAATGATATAAAAAGGTGGTCCATCGAGAACGACCACTTATAACAATTTGATAAAATATTTACTTAAGCTTGGTTAAACTGAGCATTATTAATACAAAAGTTCAAAGCTCGAAGATTACAATCGCAGATATATTTTGAAAACAATAAAAGAAATTGAAAAAGTTGTTTGAGAACTTTTCTGGCTCATCTTTTTAACTCTCTACATTGTGAAAAGTGACAAAGACGCTTAGTGTTTATTGTTAATTGCTTTACCTCAAATAATTTACCTGCAGCTAAAAGTAACAGTTTCATTTTGATGTACATGGATGCTGGTAATCTTTGAATCTGTTAACAGATTTAACGTTTCACTTGAACCAAATTTTCGACTTAACATAAGTACTTGGCCTTATTAAACGTTGTACGATGGCATCCACGATCCTTATACTACCAATCTAGAATATATGTATATATATATATATATATTAGGGCGGAGCAAAAAAACACTTTTGAAGCCGATCGCCTTTTAATAGCAATAGAACGTTAGTATTACATAAAAAAAGAGAGAAGCCGCAAGGTAGGCGCGTACAAATGATATCTTCAGTTACCGCATGAAGCTCAAAGTTTGAATTTCGCGTAAACAATATATGTAGTTATGCGTCAGAATAAAATCGTTTTGTAATTTCTCAGCGCAATTTGGCTACTACTATGCTGAATGCGCAGTGTTCGATTTTTTTAACAAATACATAGGAGCGTGACAAAAGAGGTTGCACGTTTTATATTGTAGTTTGAGTTACGATTTAAAAAACCCCATACAAAGTTATATCGTAGACGAAGATGAAGAATTCTGTTTCTCATTCGTCTTAATAGCTGCAAAATTACGCAGCGTACAGACATACGAAAAGGCGAAAAAACAAAAATCGCCTAAAATTACAACGTTTTTCGACCTTCCTATGAGTATATCTTTTCTTCTGAGGCACCTAGAAGGCTGAATTTTTTTGGAGAACCATCTGTTATTACGTAGAATACGCCCTAAAAACTGCAGGTAACTCCTGCGATGAGAAATTTTTAACGATTTTAGTCGGACGCATAACTACATATATTGTTTACGCGAAATTCAAACTTTGAGCTTCATGTGGTAACTGAAGATATCATTTGTACGCGCCTACCTTGCGGCTTCTCTCTTTTTTTATGTAATACTAACGTTCTATTGCTATTAAAAGGCGATCGGCTTCAAAAGTGTTTTTTTGCTCCGCCCTAATATATATATGGTATGAAATTCGCAATACAGCTCGAGTCAATCCATAAAAAATTTTTAATCTTTACACTTTGTGGCGTCTCGAAGAACCCTAACCATATCTTGTCGTCTTAAGATAGTCGTTTTAAAGAAATTCACCTACCTTTGCTAAAAAGTAGAAGAACTATATAAACGTGACATTTCTTTATGAAATTATTACCGGTCAAATTAACTCTTTGTCTTACTTGGAATAATAAACTTTCACGTCAAAACAAAAGGTTCAGTCAGTCAGAAATATCAAAATTTATAGACATCTTGATATCGCCAAAATGGGAAAGTGGACGTGAGCTGCAAAGTATACTACGGAAACTGGTGTTAGGTCATCTGCAGAAATAAATTTAAATCCGCTGGGACGTACCGCTGCAGATCACGTTAATCTACAAAGGAGTATTTCTCCAACCTGGCGGAGTTTGCGATTGAAAAGTTTCATTGAAGAAGATCGGTGCTGCCCAGAGCTCGAGCAGGCGCTCAAATAGCGTTAAAATTAGAACGAGAAGGCGATTAAAAAGCGTTAAAGAGCGCAAAAAAAGATTACATGTAGACATAATCATCAATACATGTTTATCGTTGCTTGTAGTAGTGGGTACCACTGAAGAAGATACAAGTAAAAAAGATATCGAACCGATTTTATAAGGAATCGAAGATAAGTCGTAAATACATTGGGGCAAAAGACCCTTGTGAAAGAATACGAAAGGCAAAAATTGCTTGAGAAGCATTTTATACATTCGCATTCCTACTATATCGTCTCGGGGATAAAAACCAGTAGCCAATACTGTAGGGGCTGAATATCACTCATCTCTCGCTTACAGTGTGCATGAAGTTGGTCACCGATATACATGTTATATGTGGATGCGTCAACGGGTGACTGTGCGAGTGGTGAGATCGCAGGAACCACTCAAAAAAAAGAAATATTTTCTTCAAGAGAATACCTACAAATGCATCAAAAAACGTAGGTTAAATGCTTCTTCTTGGACCATTATGCATTTCCAAAAATGTGAAATTATGGCCATTGGGCTATATTTTAATGACTTTAGAAATGGTTATACTTTAGTGCAGTGGCGGATCTAGAATTTTCTTGAGAGGGTGGACTGACATTTTTTTGAATGAAAACACACATTGATTGAATTTTTTAACGAGAAATATTTATATATTTTGTCATATGGGGCATTTCATGCAAAGCCGACAATGGAAAAAAAAAATTGATATTTTGAAATTTGTTCATATTCGGCTAAGTTGTACTTCTAGAAGGTGTATCCACCTAATATATTTTTATATAAGGCTTAGTTGGCAAGTTGTGGACTTCTAAAATTGGCATGATATGAGGAATGGATCTATCGGCAGCAGTTTTTCGAATTTAATAAATTTTTATTTTATTAAATATTGTGGTTGCTATAGGAAATTTACTGCTCTTTTCAATTATAAAATTTGAGTCTTTTTTTTTTGTGGAAAACCGGAAGAGAACATTTCATCCCAGAACTCAAACTATATCGATAAATTGTATTATTTTTTTATTTTAATTTTAAAATATAGCTTAAAGTATATAAATAATATCGATCCCTAACCGCAAAAATAACTTAACCAACAAAAAGTTAATTTTGCAGGAGAAGGTTTTTTTTTTGTATTTAGTAAATCAACGTGAAATTTAGTGTATAAGCCTTATTTTGTGTAAGATGTGCGATGCAACTGGTTTCATTTACGTATCTATATTATAACGTGTGTTTTCGGCAGTTAAGTTATTTTCGCCGTCATAAAAAGCAAGCTATTGTGCAAGGTTGTGCTGCTTAAGTTTTTTTATACTTTTCAAGAATACCTACCTGGTCTACCTAACGAAGTAAAAGGCTGAAATTTGGAGTTACCGAACAGGGGATGTGGTACCTTTTTTATTTCTGGAAAAATTTATTAGTCCTGTGACTTTCATTGAACTATTAAAGGTATAAATAAATAAAAGGATAAACGAAACCAAAATTTATGCTGCAGTGTATTCTTCATCCGTTTCAGGTAAAGAATCTTTCAAGCGTATGAATCGTGCTTCAGGTTCAAGAATTCATTATGGAACTTTTTAGGTATTATGTTTTTATCACAAAGAGATATTCAATCTTGAACTTATCTGATGAAATTCATAGTGGACTTGTGTATAAAAGAGCAGGTCCATTGGATACTATGTTTGTGTTGAGCTGAGTGTTCGAGCAATTGAATCGAGGTTACATTCTTTTGTTTTGGAGTCCTCAAAATATCGATATTTCAGTTGAATTGCTGGGATTTTTTTTTCAAATTTTTCAGAGCGTAATGTTTTAAATGATATTTTTCTTCTTTGAAAGCCTCTGCGGTAAAATTTTAAGATTTTTGTAGCCCCTCTTTCCAACACAAATTTCCTCTTCCAGCTCAGGTGCTAAATTTATAGTTCTTGAAAACTTGCTATTGGATGATCTGAGTCCTCTTCTGATTCGGTGTCACTATAGGGAACAAGCGATTTTTTAATTGGGAACTGAAGAACAGACATGAAATTAAGTTGAAAGAAATTGAAACATTCGAAAAAATATGGAAATTGTTGAAAAATATTTAAACAATTCAAAATCGATGAAAAAGTAGCATGTATGAATAAGTTGAAATATTATACGCCCACTTCTCCAATTCCACCTAGTTGCGAAATCGGAATGACAAAGAATTGTGAGAGTTATTCAAAAATCAATCACAAAAGGTAATTTCCATATTTTCATGCATTCCCATATATATATGTAATTTAATAAGGAACTAATTCGTTAACTAGTTAAACGGTTTTTTGAACAGTTTTTTTAAATTTATTTTGTTGAAAATAATAAGTTTTTTGATTTGATAAAATGACATTTCGATATGATTTTATTCCCTACAAATAATCTGATAATGTGTATCTACCAAAAATATATCGAGTTTGAGTTATGATTAAAAACATAAAAAAGGCACTGATTTGCACCGTTCTCAAAAGTCCAAGCCTAAATATAATAGCACTTTTGGATTTATCATTTTTAGGGTACAATTAAACATACAATGCAATAAATTTAACGAATTAGTTCCTTATTCAATTACATAATCAATAGCCTGTACACGGAAATGCATGTATATATGGAAAGTACCTATTTTCAAGGATTTTTGAATAACTTTTACATTTCTTGGCCGATTTGACAAGAGAATTGAAGCTTTTAGGAGAAAGGGTTTTCATCCTAATATGAAAAAGAAAGACTTTTAACGATTTTTACTGAAACGTTGTTGTATCAAAATAGTTTTCGGCAGATATCAAGGGGGCTTCAGCCCCTATAGCCTCTCTCTTGTATCCGCCACTGTTTCTTTAATTATTTTAATTTCGACAACATTCATAAGAACACCTTTCACCTGTTGTCATTTGCTTCCACATTTCGATAGCTTTGTTGGGTTCGTACAAAACACTTTTGTTTTATTTCATTTGAGTTTTAATTTTTATTTTTTTTTTCATTTAAATTTCCTTTCTTTTCATTTCACGTCCTTCAATTTGCAACCTAAATCAAAGTGTAGCGACTTTGTCTGGACTTTTTAAGGTTTTTTCTTACGTTTTATTCAAAACTTTGTTGTTTTTTTGTTAGCACGGCCATTGAACGCGTCCATGCGCCATTAAAAGTTACTTTGGCGCTGCGCTTTGATTTGAAATATTTTTTTTAAATTTTTGTTTTGTATTTTATTTTTCTGTACTGTTTCATATTTACTTTTGCCCGCAAAATCTAAACAAAAATTTTGAGTCTGCCGCCACCATGGTCGTCATCGTCGAGCAAACAGCCAAGCAACGACCCGTAAAGTACAAATTTATTTCCTTTGATATTTTTGTTTTTAATTCTTCCGTTGAAAAGCTTCTTGTTCTCTGTTTATTTGCTTGTGAGAGTAGGTTGCCGTGTTCCATCCAAAAGTCTATTTTTGTGTTAAAACATCCAAGCAAAAGCTGTTGAAAATTTAAAATATTTGTCGTAAATTATTCGACAAAGTGGCAAAAGCAAAGAAAGAAAAATCAAATTCACGAAAGCCTTTGACTTTGATCTTTCAAATAAAATATGGGCATTTTTTCCTTGATAAAAGTTGCTTTGAAAATTTCGCAAGGTCGTATTTAAAAATTAAGTTATATTGTATATTCTATTCACTTGTTTTTAAGAGTATAAAAGAGAAGAAGTAAATACGTTGAGTAGACGAAATCCATTGAGCGCAAAGCAAGGTAAGTGCCTTGTAATTGCGTTAAGAGTAGAGTTAAAGATCTCAGATGAAATTTTAACTTAAAGTTTGTTTCATGGCTTTAGAGTAGTAAACAGTTCAAGTCTCTAGATTTTTCATTAAATGTGGTTGACACTTATAGCATCCATTCGTTGGATTATTCTTATTCTTTTAAAATTGTTTCAAGAAATTGTTTAAATTGGTTCGTCGACATCTTGAACTGGGTCATCTATATGACAGAACATGCTCACTAATAAATACGTCCTTTAAAAGGCGATTGCGAAAAGAAGTAATTTTACTCATGGGTTGGAATTGTGGTTTTATGTGTGTTTTTATACCAAGAGATATCCAACTAACATTTTTTTCCACCCTTTTATTTATTGTATCTCTTTAAATTTTAAAGACTAACAATAAGTTATAAGCTCTTACTTCTTATTAACACTACTACAATCCTTAAATTATATATAAATTAATATATCCATTATAATAAGCAACTTTAAGCTCTGCGGGACTCTAAAAAATATTTTTGTTGGTCTGAAATTGGATTTTACCAAACACTGCTTTGTGCGGTAGGTGAGGATGAGATAACCCGTTGGAGTAGTGGCGTGGCGCCATGTTCATGGCAACCCATCCATAGTTAAAGTTCAGACAATTACGTCTCTTCTGATTAGTTTTCAGCCGAGGCTAGCGAGGTTCCGGTCTGAGCTGGCGTGGTAGCAGAGACGTGTTAGGTCCCTGTCTACCACCATGGTCGCAACTAAGTAGTACCTTAAAAACGGTTGTGTCGTGATAACCGAGACGAGCTTTGTCACGGTCAATCACATTGGGGAGGACTAGTGCACCGAGAACAACTTTAAGGCAGTAGCCGAGATGGGCTAGATTCTGGTCTACCACCCAAAATCGTGCTCCTGCTGCCGCAATCCCCACACATCGGGCAGCGGCCGAGACGTTTTTGTTAATTTTTATACCCTACACAGAGGGTATATTCACTTCGTCATTCTGTTTGTTACGAATAGAAGGGGGCGTGGCAGGTATGGAAAAGTATATCTATTCTTGATCAACGTCAACATCTGAGTCGATGTAGCTTTGTCCGAGCAAAGCTAATTCAATGAAATTTGGCAAACAGGTCAAACCTTCTTGCAAGCTGCTAGCATATAAAAATAGGTGAAATCGGTTCACGGTCACGCCTTGCGCCCACACTCTACGTAAATATACCCAAGTCCATTTTGCAAAAAGTTGCTGCGATTTTGAAGAAACTTGGTGATTTGGTGAAGATGGAAAGGGTTTTCAAGGGGCGTAGCACAGCCCTAAATTTTAACTTTTATAACGCCATAGCTCGTAAACCGTGCAAGATATTGTGATGAAATTCGGTACACGAATACAGATCCTATGTATCTTGAATTGTGCATAAAGTGGGCGGAATTGTAAAAGTGGGCTTGGCACTTTTTTAACAATTGAAAATTTGGATTTCGTATAACTCCAAATTGGCACATACGCTTTTCATAAAAACTTTAGGGATTATACCACTGAAAGTAGTCATCAATACAAAATTCGTCAATATACTGGAAAGTTCCGATGAAGGGCGTGACACAGCCTACAATGATAATAAACGTAATAAAAAGATAACTAACAACGCAATCGCTATGATATATAACATTGCAGATATACTCGCTAAAATGTTTCTTATTACAAAATTTTGGCAAAATAGTTCCGGTGGGTGTGACACCTCCCACATAAGCAAAATACGTTTAGTGCTATACAAATTTTGCTATGAGAGTAATCTTCATATAATTTTGTGTAGAGGTGTCGGTTACTATAAGCTTCGAAATTAAATGAAATTTGACAGGATTACATCGGTGGGCATTTCCCACATTAACATAAAGTTGTATGTGCTATTTTAAGTGAAGTATTGGAGTAATTGATCTGAAATTTGGTGTTAGTTGTATACTGGCTATTAGGTAAATATAAATTAAAAGCTGACGACATAGCAACAGTGGGCGTGGCACCTCCCATAGAATTAAATACCTTATGACCAATCATACTGACTGAAATTTGGAGTAAAAGGTTTGTTTATGGAAAGCTATTTCTGAATCAAAATCGGACAGAATTGTACCAGTGGGTGGGTCACTGCCGTAAATTTTAAATAATTAAGAATAATTACGGCACATATCGCAAACTATACAAGCTATTGTGCGAAAATTTGGTTTGTGCATGTCAATCACGAATATCATTTATTGAAACAAAAGTGGGCGGAATTGTAGGAGTGGGCGGAATTGTAGGAGTGGGCGTGACATATTTCGTGTTTTTCATTTCTATTCTATTTTTTTCAACATTTTCCATATTATTTTGACACTTTCAATCATTTATTATTTCCCATGCAATTTCATTCGAAAATTTCTTTGTTTATTCGACTTTCTCATCAATTTTTCAGCATTTTTCATATCGACTTCTTCAATTTCTTTTAACTTTCTTCAATGGTTTTCATATTTTTGCAACATTTTCAGTTTTTTTTCAACACTTTTCAACATGTTTGAAATTTTTATACTATTTTCGACTTATTCACCCTCTTCAACATTTTTTAAATATTTATTTAAAAAGTACTTTCAATGCAGTGTAGTACCCTACATTTCGTCCTGGCCGAAGATAACACCTTTAGTAGTTTTCTTTTGATTTTTTTTTTGTTTTTCAACTAAAATGGTTTAATAAAAATTATTCGTCTAGATGTAGAAGATATTTTTTACAAACACTTAGATTTGGCAAAGTCAATTTGACAAGTCTTTTGGTTTATTATAGTCTGGGTCTGAAATGTTCACAGCACTTAAGCCTCAACTGCTTTTTACGAAATTATGTAAGTAAAAAGCTTATAATCTAAAATAAAATATGTATTACTAAAACATAGAAAATTTTAAAATAAATCTGTTTTTGTTGTTAACTACATTAATTCTTGTAAGCGGCTTATGCATCAGATTTGGTGAAGTTCATTTTTTAAGTTAAGTTAAGCGGTCTGCTCTTATTATCACATGATTAAAGCTAACTATTCTAGCAAACTAAAATATCAACAGATCAACGTCACGCCTACCTCCCATTTGGGCAGAGTTTTAAAAATGATAATAGAGCAACGAATTTTTGTACGCTCCACCTTAGGTGAAGAAAAACAAAATTAAAAAAGATTGGCGTGGCAACTCCTCTAACGAATTTCGACACAAAATGTTAAGAATGAAAATAGAGCACTATTAAAAATTCAAACTCTGGGAAAATATGAATGGTTTAATTTAACTTTTACGAACTCTTTAACATTTTGTCCTCATCAAAGTTGAGCGTGGCAGAACAACTTTCAAGATCTTTCGCATAAGCCGGCCGAGTGCGGGGCCTTTTCCTCGATTGGTGCGAATAGCCCCTCTTGCGTCACTCACGGTACGGCCTTGGCACTATACCTGCTAAGTACGTCGCTTGACTGAAATTTAAATGCAAAAAGAAGTATATGCACAATATATATAATGTATTAAGGCGCACAATATATTTTGGAATTTTTGAATTTTAAAAGCTTTGACAGTTTTTTAATTAAAGATGGGCTTTTATTGAAAAATGTCAAAAATGCCAATTCCGTTACTAAAAATGAAATCGATCTCCAAACAAAAGTATTTCTTAGTACTACAACTTCAGTTTTAATGATTTTCAGTTTCAAAAAATTGATACCATTAGTCGTTATGCGCGTGCTCTTTAGATCTGTACTATTCGACACAGTACTTACCTTCTTAGTGCTACATTATGTTTACTTTCCAAAAGCAAATTTTTATGTTATCAATTCAAAATATATCGTTCGAAAGATCATGTACACAATGTATATATCTGACATTGACAACGAAAATGATATGAATATCCTTATAAAGCTATTGACTAATATCAACCTGTGGGGCCCGCCTATTATGACTAAGAGCATTGGTAATTTTGTACCCAATAAAGCACTAAAAAATACCTTTCAAGCGATGTATATGTCGTTCGTAACAAATAACATTTGGATTTGTTGATCTTATGACTTTGTTATCTGAGTAAAAGCTTTAGTTGGTGCGGGAAAATAACCTTCACATGACAAATCATTTTCACTAAAGCCACTTTTATATGATGGAATGAAATATTTCCGAATTCCTTCATATTTTATCAAATATGTAGATCGAAAAACCTTTTGCTCTTGCTTACTAGAACCTTTAAATGGGATTTGATCTAAATATCATAAATTCTTTTTAAAATTTATACTGATCGATCCACTTAGCACAGAAGAATTGCTGTAACGGTCTTTTGAAGACAGAACCCTAGATATTTTCCTATACATAATGAAATTGTCCACATGTTGTTAAGAAGTAATTTTCTTGCAAAATTGTTCATATAAATCTTATTTTATTAAACTAAGTAGCAACCTTGTCTTTGGAAGTTTAAGTGCATCTAGCAAATCTGCATTTTTTTTATCTTACTTTCACTGTCAATTACGATTTTTATTTTAATCCGCTGCTAATTTAACCAAGAGAGGACATAATGAAACAGCTGAAATTGGCTGAAGTTTCGACGTAAATATGAGCACTAGAATTCCAGTAGGAAATGTGCATTTCACTTAAGGAAGTTCCTTAGAGCTCACACTGTTAACATTCTAACTTCGAGAATTGAACAGAATTTATTTTCATCAATTTGGTGTCGTGATCTCAACGTGGCTTCATTTGTATCATAGGCATGTACTCTTTGTCATCTGCAGATATTATCCGATCTGAAATTTGAACATCCACTTTTGATAGGCATTCGACTGACTCATCAGAAAAATACCCTCATTTATTTTTTCCACTTATAATACATTTTTTTGGAAGTAGGCAGCATAAACTTTGAGCAAAAAGTCTTAGTTATAGAGCTCGGTCGCACCATTTTTAATTAAAAATAAAAATTTGTCACTAAAATGTCACAAAACAAAATATGCTCGGTAATATAAAAATAAGCATAATATTTCGGTAGTTAATGACTTAAAAGTATTTATTAACAATTTTTATGCAATATTGGTGTATTATATCTTGGTCAAAATATCTGATTTTCTTGCCCTATAGCAGTAATGGTTGTTAAAAATTGAAATGTGTTCGTTATATGTGAAATGAATTGGAAGGTCTAATAACCAAAATATCCTCTACATTGAATGATACAATCAATTTAGATCGACGTTTTAATGGACAGCTAGTCTGAAGAGTGATGGCATCGAGGGATAATAAGGCATTTTTAAACACTTTCAGTAATGCATAGAGAGGGGATACTTCTAAAGAGAGCGATATGTCGTATTATCATATATCTTAAACTATGAAAGAGGAAATTATTTCATTTTTGAATTATGTGTGACATCAGTTGGCTCAACTGCGTGGCTCATGCTAACTCTTATCATATGCATCGAAGCTTTTAAAAAAATATCTCCTTCAAAGCATAATTACTCTATCAAATCTTACTGTACGATAGTTTTTCGACCAGAAATAGATTGGATATTTTCTTTTCCAGAACGTTTCTACGAAAAGCTGACTTGTATTATTTCAGCCGATTTTATTTCTTACTGGGAAAGCAGCACAGCCAGCTAAAAAACACAAACACTCTGGCAAACAAACACATTCAAAGCAATTAAGTGTAATGAGCGAACTTGTAATTCTATTTTGTTAAATTGTTTTTTTCCTGTTCTTTCCTTATTTTTTGACATTTGAAAATAATGAGTTGTTAAGTTGGAAATAAATGCTGGCAACACTCATGTTGACAACTTGACAAAGTTGAGTGCTGTTGCTGCTTTAGAAATGGAAAATGCTGCAAAAATTTAATTGCTTTTACTTTAAGAATGTTAATAGAAAGAAACAAAAAAACGCGAGTAAAATCGGAAATTTTAAATGGCAACATAGCAACGACTAGAGGTTATAGTGCCGAACAAGAAGTTAAATTTACTATGCCTTAAATTGAAAAATTTCACAGACTTAAAATTTTGAAATTTTTATATATTTTGAAAACATAAATTGCGCTTGAGGACATTGTACCAACTTGCAATTCGCGAAAAAAATATTTTATTTGCAAATAAATTCAATTTCAATTAAAACTTTCTTAGCAAAACGGACACGGAAGTAGTTTATTTTAAGTTGGTTTTTGTAAAAACTTCAGTAATAAATTCGACATGACTTGGAAAAAAAACTAAAGCCGAAACTAATGAAATAAAACAAAAGAAATCCCGAAAAACTCCTGCAAATGACATTTGAGTGCAAAATAAATATAAAGAAGAATTAAAGCAAAAGTAGTGACTGAGTAAAGTCATAACAATAAAAAGAAAATAGCACTGAATATTGATGTTAAGTAGCAGAAAACTGCATTGGCTACATAAATGTGGAGTAAAGTAGAGGAGTTGCTTCAATGCAAAGTCCAATATCATTTGTCTAAATATTAAACAAGAAATGTGAGTAGTTTTGCTTAAAGGATTAGTAAAGTTTTCTTGTTTACCTCCCTTCTGTTGTGACAGATATTGCAAAATTTATAATTTGTTACAGTACCATGCATACTGGAAAAAGTTTTCTAATGCACTTAAGTGTTGCAAAATATATGGCACGAGAGAGAGAGCAGTAATTTCTGCACTTTTGCACTTTAAAAGTTTACTTAAAATTCTGTTTACGAGATGTGCTCGTTCGTAAATTAGATTTTATGTCTAAATAATATTTTGTACAAACAATCGAGTAAAGAAATTTCACTCTTATTTATTATTAAAATTTATGTGGCAACGCTGTGTAGCGTTCGAATACGGTTGTGAGCAGCAGGGCTGCCAGTAAAAAAAATTCTTAATCATAAGAGAATTAATATAGGATTTATTTAGAAATGTTTATTCAAATTGTTGTTACATTTAACACGTCGTATGATTAACTTTTGATTCAATTTCTCAAAATTTTTTTAGGCTTTGAATCTTATGATTCCAATTCCGATGAGATTTATAGCCACACTCTTGCTAAAATTTTGACTTTTCTTAAATGATTTACAATAAATGGCCCATATGATATTTTAAAGTAAACGCCGCTCTACCTCGTTGTGGTAGGATTGCGCTTAAGCGTTCTGTAATCTTAAAAAAAAAAAAAGAATTTGCTTTTTCTTCTTTCCTTGTTTCTTAGACATAGAGTGTCGCGTTTTCCCCATATGTCACTTTCTGACCAATATTTTCATCATATTATAAGGCAAAACTTCAACAATGTTAAGAAAACTCTTACACATAATTTTTTGGCCATTTCACACAAAAATGAAAGTTTTTAAGTCTTGTGATGTCATACACCTTGAAAGTCTTATTATATAGGGCATTCATTTATCGGTATGAACTGTGAATAAATGAAAAGTGAGTAAGTTATATCATCGCTTAAAACTTAGTTGTCTGAAAAATCTGTTTTTAACTTTCTGCATCGGCGGGTGATATCAAAAAATTAATTTTTCAAATACCTGCATCTATCGTATTCCTTTGACTTACACGCATTGCATACTTCAGAAAAGAAATATTAAACTGACCTGAATATTGCAGGTCGATTGATTTCCAATTAAATTTGTAATTTTCTTAAATTTACTGAAAACATAAGAGACGCTGTTTGTTATTTGAACAATTGGGATAAAATTGCTTAGTCGATTCCATTATGACAGGAAATTTTAATAGGTTTTAGTGGTTTTGCTATGGTTGATTGTAAAGAACTCTGCATATTTGAAATGAATCGTTATCTTCTGTTTTGAAAATCTAACAACTTGTATCAAAATATTTCAAAAACTAAAAGTGAGAAACTTTTTGCCAGTACTAGCACACTATTTCATAATAAAACCAATTGTTTGCTGATACTGAAAATTATCAATTCGTAAACTAATGAGATCATGTTTCAAAAGATCATGCATAGAAATAATAAGACAAACCAACCAAACAACATTTTTGAAAAGAATATAAGATAGTCGCTCACAGGCCTAAAGAAAAAGTTTTTGTACCTATTTCTATAAAATTCTTTTAAATGTACGGTACGATAGATTAAAAGTCGCAGTTCAAGTCCAAATTATCTCTTAGTAGCTACAGCTTAAGCCAGATATTTCCTTCAAAATATCATAATAATATTTAGGGTCACTCCGCAAGTTGTTGCCAAAAATATTTCGAAATTTCTTTTCTCACAGCTCTGGGTCACAGATCTGCTATTTTCGAAACCGAACCTCATGTTGGAGACGTCCCAGGTTATCATTCTGCTTCTTAGTGCTTACCATTAAAAAAAAGATGCGTTTGTTCAGCCAGATCTTGTTACTAAAATCTTTAAAAAAATGGCTCCTAGTTCTAATTCCTATGCAAAAATTGCACTGAAACAAAAATAAAAAAACTTATCCAATAAAGCTTGAATTAAGAAACTCCCGAAACGGAATAAATTTATAATTTTGGGAGAAAAAATATTTAGAAAGAAAATACCCCAAAAATCTTCTGCGATTTTTTTCTACTTAAAGCTCTTCTAGAGATCAAAATTTTGAAAGTTACAGGATATTAAAGGCCACAAGATAAGGCAAATGGAAGTTTTAAAATGCCAATATCTGCATTTCATTGAATTGAATTTTGGACAAAGTTACATCGTTTCTTTAACCTTTTAAAAAAGAAAAACTTTAAATAAATTAGGAGCCCTGCTTGCCTTTTGAAATACCGCATGTTTATTTTCATTTGTTTTGCTGCCGATGCTGAATGCCATTGCATCTCTGGAGACTTCATTAAATTTATGCAATAACATTTCAACTGTCATAACATTGTACAAAATTACAACAAAAAAAAATGATCACATCCAAACAAATATATATTCGTTTCAAATGTGCGTATTTCGGGGGCCTGAGTACTGAGTGAAAATTAACTTGAATTTTTAATGCAATAAATGTTGCTGTTACTGTCGTTGTACTGAAGCACTTGAACACAATCAACCATTTATATGTTTCATATTTAATATATGTTGCGCTTCTTTCGTTACTTTAAAGTTTAAATTTATTTTTATGCAGAACGATACAACAAAAACAACAAAAACAACAACGATTTGATGTACAAAATGTCAATGTGCGTTGCTCAAACAGTCAACCGCCATGATGATGATGCATGACATTTCATATTTGCAAAATGCAAAAACAAATAGTAAAAACAAATATGCAAAATATGAATGAGGAATTTTCAATTTTATTGAATAAAGTTGCATGAAACGAATGAAAATGAAATTGGAGATGTTTTTCCGCTTGGCGCCATGCTGTAAATTTTCTTAAATCTATAGGTGCAACACGGCATGGAAAAGGGGTAAAAGAAGTTATTGCACGCTGCAAGAATTTTTTATTGGTACTAATTACTAGGAGTAACTACCCTGAGTAATTGGCAAGTAATTTTAATTCAAAAACACATGGTATAATTAAAAAAAAATCTAAGAAGTTTCACTAATAATCGGATATTGAAAATTAAAGAAAAATTTGTATTTATGACACCAGCAGCATGTACCTCATTTGATAGTTCCTATTTAGCGGAATTGGTCTTCGTGAGTCGTCATGGTCATAAGTTGTATAAGAGGGCAGCCCCTTGAGGACGAAATATTCAAATATATGCTCTATGCAGCACTTGTGCATGTATATCGTTTGAATTGTCTTTTCTTTGTACATCAATCTTAAGAAAGCAACATCTGCCCTCAGTGGTCAAAATGTAACGCAGTTTCTAACTCGTGGAGGTCATTTGCGAATAAATTCCAATTCAGGCCACCTAATCGGATGATATTTTGAGTCAGCATATAGTTTGCTATTACAAATTTTTAGTCAACCTAAGCTTCTCAAACTTTTTTATGGGTAATTCTTGATAAAGAAAAGAAGAACACGTTGTTTTCTGTGAAAATTAAATAAAATTGAACTGAGTTTTACGTAGTAGACTTTCCATACCGTAGAGGATTACTTCTATAGAAATGCTCAGCTGATGTCCATTTATAGTACATACAAACGTTAACATACATATTTGATTTCGGATTTGTTTTATACAATGAAAACTAAACCAAAAGATTCCTCTTATTGTTAATGATAATCTAAAGCAAAATATTCCAATTTATGAGGTACGCTTATTCAACATCAACGGAGAAATCGATTCACCACGATGTCATCGAATTGCATGTTACTTTTCATATGGATCAAAATCCTCATTGTGTGCAAGTATGTTTAGATCGAAAAGAAGGTCAACATAAGAGCATGATTTCCATAATTCCTTAAACTTTTACCAATATGATTTCTCAACCAACTAAAAAATTATCTTAATGTCTATCAATCAATGGTCAAAATGTAAATTTCCATTTTCAACAGATTGTAGTAAGGTATTAGGTACAATTTTTAGCGATACAAAGTACTCCTTGCGCACGCAAGCCATACCCGCTAAGATGACCATCTTAAATCTACTTTTTGATCTCTGGTACAAAATCGAACTCAATTTAGGGCAGTTGAACAATTGGCCATGATTCCAAGATGATCGAGACGATCGCTTACTGTCTTCAGCAGTGTCGTTAGTCCTAACGAGATACATGCTTTGAATTAAAAATCCTCTAGAGGCTTAACTGTCGTTTCGTTGGACCTTGACCTATTTGTGAATCAGAGCACAAGAACATGTTCCCAAAGTTAAGTCGGAAAAGTTTTTTTATTCGGTCCGATTGATTTAAACATTTGGGTACATATCTGATATTTACATTGGCGATATTTTCATATGTGAAATGCAGTATCTTCGATTTTTCGACCTTTTTTCAGAAACAGCAAATAGTTTATTCAAAGAAACGTTATTTCATTGCGTAGAAGACCACTTTCATAACAAAATCCTGATAACTTTTTAAGCGCATAGTGATTTAATGTTTTGTTTGTTTTTCTAAATCTCACGATTTTCCTTTTCTTTCGAAATTACCTTACACAACACACAATAACACAGGCACACAAAAAAAAAAGTCTTGACCCAGAAGGCAGATCCCACTATCCGTATATTTTCGAGGTCGCCGAAACCAATTATGACCATAAAAATGATTTCAATTGCCAGTTTTGCCGCTATCACCCCCTTACCAAGTTGAACTGGATGTGCATTCCTTCGTTTATTGGCATGCTAAAGCCCAAAGTGACAATAAAAAAATATGTCCAACCCTTCTATCACCCCTAATGACCCTTTACTACCCCTAGAAAGGGGTTGAAACTTCAATTTTCATGGAACTTTTTTTTGTGTGCCTGTATAATTAAAGATATGTTTTCACTGATTACGTTTTATTTTATTCGAATTAATTTTTTCCCGATTCAATTTTTATTTATTTTGTTATTTATTTATTTTGAGTACATTGAGGGATCCTGAAGCTACGAGGATTTGTATTCTGGTAAAGCCACCTAGAATCTCTTAATTGATCATGATTGAGATGTTTTCATCCATATCTTTGAAAGTTATGTTCTTCATTTTAGCCACAGTTTCCTCTATGACTTCTGAAAACTTTTTGTTTTTATTTAAGCCTAACTTTCGTGGCTGTCTTTTAATTTATAAGACAGTATTTTTTCATCTTCTATCATTCGTTAATATTTTCTTCTACTGTGTAAGTCACGCAAAATGATGCAGAGCTACAAATCGTATAGACAGTCGAAAAGCAATCAGACATCCAGACTGGGCAGACCATCAGAAAAATAGGCGTTTTTCATTATAAATCGTTAGTAAGAATGTTGTGCATGTGCTTTGTTTGCAACAATTTTTATTTAAATTTGGCATACATTGCAGCCGACAGAGGGCGTTTTTCATTTTGCGCAAATACAACTCAATTTAGTCGAACGTACGTACATATGCCTGTGTGTATTTGTATACAGACCTTAATATGATTTCATTGTAATTACATCAAAGGCATGACGGCAAAGGCAAAATAAATTTGATTAGATCGCATAGAACATGATGATTTACTTCCTTTTATATATTTTTTTGGAATGTTTCATTTTATTTGTAAATGTGAAATTCTTCTCCAAAAGGCAACAATTAAATAACTATGGTTTGATGTTTGGGAAATTGAAATTAAATAAAATGTTTTGCTCAGAGCTCAACAAATATGTGTATGATTTACAGTTATTCTCTTTGGTACACCATGACGTATAAGTAACATCTAAATATAGTTATTAGCAGTGTAACATAAGATATTTACGAAAAACCTACGAAATATTTATGTATATATCGACGAAAAGTGGGCAAAATATTGACGATAATATTTACGGAAAAAAGACAAGAGATATTACATATATATCTTTAATATCTCTTAATAACTCTCCGCAAGGCGGATTGATTCAAATGTTTCGAAAACATCAGTGAGAAGATTCACCCTCTTTCTTTGTAATCGTCAGAGAAGTAATTCCGAAATGACATTTGCAGAGCACAAATTCACTTTTTAAATTCAGAAATTGAATTGTCGCTAAGGCTATGTCAATACATTTTGCTTATTTTTCATCGAGAGTGCCTAGAAAACATGTAGTACCTTTGAAATGACTAACGAAATAAACACCTGCCTAGATCCCGAAACCTCAGTGAGTTGTAATCGTTTGTGGACGCAATGGTCTTTGAGGAAATATCGATTTGAGTTGTTGTCTTCCAAAAGGAGCTTGCAATTAAATTAGAAAAAAGAGTTCGATTAAATTGAATCATTGCAATATCTCGTTTCGTCGTCGTCGAAATATTTGTCCGAGAATTGAAACTGGAAAATATGGATTTTCGGAAAAAAATGTCAAAGTATTTAAGCAAATATTTTTCATTTTAAGAAATATTTTATGTTTCCCTGGGTATCAGTATCTGCTTTGAGTATTCTACAAATACAAGCTTTAGTTGGGCCGTTGATAAATTTGTTTAAAAGGATTTAGGGCATTACTTTTTCTCATGTGATCAGCGTTAGGTACAAATATTAAGAAAATATAAACAAAGTTTGTTTTGGTCACATCGGCACCAATTATAAGGATATTCTTAACATTTCGAAGGTGAATACTTTTCGAATTTTAACATCAGCGAATTAAAAAAGAACATTAATTAAATTGTGTAAACTGAAGTTAGCCCACTGTATTATTATTTTTTTGTTGTGTATATTATTTGTTGAAAAATATTTTACTTAAATAAGTATTGACTAATTACCTTTTTGACTTTTCTTTTATTTCTAATTTAACTTAATTACTGCTTAATGCAACGATTTTCATTTGTATTTTATTTTTAGTTAAAGTAGACGCCTTTAGTTACTGTATGAGCTAAAACAATATACATCAGACACCTATGTACATTAAATATTATTTTAAAACGACACCTCATCATTACATCAAAAGTCTACCAAAAATTAATTGAGTTAATCGTACAAAGGAACTTGATTTTTAGTTTTTGACTATTTTCAGATATTTTATTTGCGAAACGAAAATGTAACTTCAAAATTTAAGTGACAAATAAATTGGACGAAATATTTTTGCCAAATTAGAATTCAATCAATTGCTTGCTCTATGGCATCAAAGCTGTTTGCATGCAATGTTGACTTTGCTTACCATGACGTATGAGCAAAATTTAATTATTTCAATGCCGCTTCAAACTACATATTGCATTCAAAATTTCTGAAATTGAGATATTAAATCTGATATGACGTGAAAGCTTAATATTACATTCAATCGTTTATTTTTGAAGTGATTTACTATATTGTGCATTCTCATTAGTGGCCGCTTTAAAACAGCCTTACAATTTCACCATCAACTCCAAACTAGTGGTACCGAAATTATTTAATTAATGTGTCTATACGAAAAATTGTAATTAATACCAAATAATTTTTCTAAATTCATTTTTTAGCCAAAATTTAGCGCCCAAAACTTTTTTGGTTTTTACATTTAGAATATTTGTGGTGAACACAAATTCCAGCATTTTCTGCAAATAGTCAAGTTTTCGCTTCGCTTTCTTTTCTACGACGTCACTATCTTCCGTAATTTCAATAATTTGATGTGCTGTCAAGCCTGCAATTGCTGCAACTGCACTAACGCCAGCACCCCTTTAGAAAACCCAAGACCCTTATGCTTGCCTGAGTCGATTCTAATTTCTTTTTTACTTCATTCCGTGCTGCTGCATACAGAAGAGAGTGGAAAATTTGTAAAAATAATTTCAAAAGCAGCACGCATTTAAAAACTTTTGCTCGAGTCATGTCAAAAATTTTGCAGCACATGGAGCAGCGATGTGCCTAAACAACAACTACAACAATAAATGCAAATGTTTACTGCACCATAAATAGAAATAAATTAACATATTAACGTTAAGTTAAACAAAACAAACTTGACATCAGAACTTAAAAACTCTTTTAGACAAAAAGGCGCATACATGAGATGTTGTGCTAAAAATATAAATTTTTAGCATGAAGCATATGAGGGCGAAAAGTCTAAAAAAACGTCATGAAGGAAATGTTTAAAGAAAAAAACAGAAAATAATTCTATGGTTGCTACCAGAGCTGCAAAATTTTAATGTTTCGAAACTTGAGGACAAAAACTAAGAAACTGCTTTTGTTTTTCTTATTTTAAAGTATTAACCGATTCGTGTAAGTTCACATGAAAGTCGGTTTCTGCTTATGACTATACAATTCAATCAAATTATGTTCAAATAAATAATAATTATCAGTCAACACAAAAAAAAAATTTTTTTTAATTTTTTTTTAGTTTCCTATTGTATGTTACACATAAAGAAGATCCAAGAAAATTGTATCACTATTTTTAAGCCTATCTATAAGGTGAAATTTCATGATCTTAACTAAAGTAGACATTTTGTTTTTTGCTTAATAGCTCGATTCCTTTGATAATTTCTCTATATTCACATTAACACACTACTATTTGAAATTGTCAATATGCATACGTTACTTTTTTGTGCATTATGAAAAATATATATGTACGTTACTACTACAAGCTTTATAAGAAACGTCTTTTATCGAAACCATATACGCATGCTTAATAAGCTCCCCGAATAGCAACTCCTATCAGGGAGGAGCCTTACTAAAGTCAGCTCCGGTTCTGGCAATGTATAAATCTTATAGTAGTATCTGAAAGGTGAAAATCTATTGAGAAATTTCAGATATAAATTTTTTCCAGTCCTGAACAGTTTTGGCAAATCATTAGCGGACCCGGACTGTTCTGGTAAGGATCGGCACTGACTAGCCTCTTTTATGGCTCGTATTGGAAGGCCTATAGAAACTTTTATATACCTGATAAACTTTGCCAAATCAAGATCAAAGCAAGCTTGTCAGATCAGGGAAGGATGTGGTTGAACTGATTTTCGTCTTGCAGGGCAACCAAGGTTCAATTCTGATCGGTGATAGATACAAAAATTAAGCTCTTCTTTAAAAATTTTTAAAAATTCCACACAAATAATGATGGTTCTGGTTAGCCTGACTTTAAAGGTTACCAAAACTATCCGCACCTGACCCTATTACGCAAGGCCGCACCGGATCTCTTATAGCGTTAACCGTATGCGCTCTGAACGAAATTTCTGTTCGGGTTTCTGTAGATTCTTTCAACGAATTGGTAAACAAAAGTGTGAACCTTTTTATGTTGTTTATATTTTTTAAGAACAAACAAAAATAATTTAGAAATGATGTAACATGAAAAAAGTTGTAACTCAAGACATCTAGAGAAATGAGACTTAAACGGTTTTTGCATACTCCATAAAACAAAATGCGTAAAATACAAAAAAGCCTGCAACCGAAACGAAAGGATAACACACAAAAATATAGCAGGTGACGGACGATATTTTACAATATCTTACAATAAGTAAACCATATATGCGTTATATTTTTTTTGCAAATTCCTTGGACATATTGAAAAAATCGAATGTTAAATTTTTAAATTTTCTAAAATTTCTGCAGTTCATTTTTGCATATTGATAAAATTGGGTGTTAATAAAAACTTTTCGACGTGCATTATTAATAAGCTGTCAAAAATTTGTTCACGTTGTTTATAATGCATCACAATTCCTTAAGAATACTGCCAGCTAAGAAAAATAAAAAGTCGACTTGGTAAAAGTTAGGGGGAAAACGTGACAAAAATAAATTTATCATAAGAAAAACAAAAGCAAAGTTTCAAAAGAAATGTGTAATAAGCGCAAGAGCTCAAAGGCAGCGAAAAAAGACCGAAAGTTAAATAAGATGCGCTGTCGGCAAAATCAAGCGTTTTAGTAAAAAAATGTATGGAATTTTTTTCTCGATTGACGTGATTTTTTATTTTTTAAGAAAACAAAGTCCCCATATGAAAGAAACAAATTATGACAACATTTAGTTTATGGCTATTTTGTGTCAAAAGCTAATGATGGTACATGAAAATATGAGCAGATTTATCTCGTATGAAAAATATTCTCACAAATTTATGCTTTGTAGGCGTGTGACAAAACAAATAACAATTTTGTTGTTTTCGTTTTTGCGTTGGCAAAAGTGTTCAACAATAGTTATGGCATTCAAGAAAAATCTATTTAAGAAAAATAAAATATTTCTCTTGAAAAATTATAAGGCTGAGATTGCATTTGGTGTCTTAAACAAAGCGCTAAGCAAATAGAAAATATTGTTTTATAAAAACAAAATGGGCTTTGCTTTCCATTAAAATAAAATTTATGTGCTTCGGCGGCTTTGCTGGCATAGCATTTGATTTAAAACAACGTTCAACAGGTCGTATGATTAACAAAGAATAGAACGTAACTTTTTATAGAACAAATGTTGTTGACTCCCACCCCACTAACTATGCCTAGTATGTATACTCTCACTAATGTAGTTGTTAAACATAGTCCGGGAACGCAGGGTTGGATTTAAAAGAGTTAAGTTTTAACACTCAAATACTGAGAAAAATTATTTCTCTCCCCACTGTGCATTGGCTGAGCAATTAAACAAATCCTCCGGCTTTGTAAAAAATTTTTGAGGGAGTATCAAAAAAGCTTTGAAGTTCTACTCTCATTGCGTTTTTATGAAACTATTTTGTTTACAAGAAATGGTGATGGGGAAAGCCTTTACAAAGCGATGGGGTAAATTTTAACACTGCTATGCACAGTTAAAATTTTCCCTCACCCTTGCTGTTAAAACTTACCCCTATTCCATTTTGCTCGGATATGTTTTCAAAAAAATTAAAAATACAAATAAAAAATGAAATAGCATTCTTACAAGTCCGCTTACAATTTGCAGTGGTATTGAAAAGTAACCGTCATGCTTAAACATACGCCAGGTCTTGGATCTCGGTCTTTGGGTCTAAATTTTTCCACACAATTACTAAAATATGTTAGATAAATTCGTAAAAATAGTAATTGGCTTACAAAGTAGAACAAATTTCCAAAAAGTGTTATAACTAGCCCCGACCTCCCCTACAGTAAGTTCATGTAACTTATGTTTTTCAGTTCTATATTGATCGTCGTAGTGTGGAGATCAATTAAAATCATGAAAAGTACGACTTTTTGATTTAATACATGATATAACGGGTGATTTCTTAAGCGTTTGGTTTTTGAAAATTGAAAAAGAACAGAAAATTAGCAAAAGTGAATATTGTCCACAAAATATAGTCTAGTGGAGTCACATCGCATGATCTTGGCGGCCAATGGACTGCTCCAAAACGTGAGATTAATTGCTCACCTAACTAGCATCTCTATAGGACCATGGTATTGCATGCCATGTGGCACCGTTTTGTTGTCAACCATATCCAATTCCTCCATTTTGGGCAAAAAAAAAGTCTGTAATCATCGCACGGTACCTTGCTCCATTAACAATAACGTTGCGATTTTCATTATTTTTAAAAAGTACGGTGAATTGATTTCGCCGGCCCACAAACTGCACCAAACAGTGCCTTTTTCAGGGTGCATTGGCAGCTCTTGAACTGCCTCTGACTGCTCTTCAGACCAAATTCAGCAATTATGTTTGTTGACTTACCCATTGAGCTAAAAATGAGCTTCATCGCTGAAGAAAATATTTTGATAAAAAACACAGAGCACGAATTTTGACAATAAAATTCAAAGATTTGAAGGCGCTCTTCTTTTGTTAGTCTTTCCATAGTAGACAAGTTTTTCTTATAAAATGACGCCCAAATTCTAATGTGCTCTATAAAAGGAACTTGTTCTATTTGGGAATTGAAAAGTTTCGGAAAAAGCCTTTTGAATAACATTTTTTTTATTTTGGGAATGCCTGTAATTCCGTCTTTTCTCCTCGGCAACTTTGATAATCGTTCACTTGCTTACGGGACTCGTTTCATGTCAAAAATCTATGAAAATGTTGAATTTATATAGATATTCTTTATTTGAAACTAAAGAACATTTATTCATTTTCGTTAATTAGATGAAGTTTCCTTAAAATGGGTAAAAATTTGACATCGAAACTATTTCTAATGGGTATAACTAACTAATTCAGATGTTTACTTCATTTACTTTGAGCGAAAAATTTATATGCTATTCTTGGCGCTATTTTTTTCTTTCTACTGCAATATCGATTTCTCATTTGTTATTTTTTGAACGTTTATTTGGGGAACATTTTTTCAATTCCTATGAAATTGATACAATTGTCACTGGTCTGTTTTAGTTATTCTGAAATAAAATTTGCAAAAGTTCAGGAGAATTAAAATTTCTCGTCGTATTGCAACGTTTAATACGAAGTTATAAAATTGTGGCCTTAAGAGATATTACCAGAGATATAGAGATCCGCCGGATTTAAGCTTAAATTTTGGTTTGAAAAATATTTTTAAGTTGGAGCTTTAGTATAATGCAAGACTGCATAGCTATGCGCCAAGTTCAGAGGTTGAAGAATCTTTTAACAAGAGCACCCAGTTTCCAATATAATTAAATGTCATGTTTTAGCTTAGCTGGAATTTTCATTGGATTAGAGAACACACCGTACTATTATATAACAATAAAAAATCTATCTTTATTATTTAACATATTACCCGCTGTCTTTCAATGTTCAATTTAACTTTAATATGTCTAATTTTGGCAAAATAAGCCAGTATCTCTACATACTATAAGTTTCCTTAAATTAATATCACAAAAATTTCGTTTAAATTGGTTCCAGAGATTTTAAAAAAGCATTAAAAGACATACAAAGTTTTTTAATCAGAGAAGAAATCATTTGGGAAAAAATAACGAAAAGGTTTTTTGTTATCAAGCACTGATTTATTCTTATTGCATTGATTTTGCTTTGATGCTTTTTTTATTTCTGGTTTAACTCTGTTGTAAAATTATTTTATTACCCTGTAAAAAAAAATCCTATATGCCCATTTGCTTTCTAACACACAAAAATAAAATTAGATCTCGCTTTAACACAAAAACTAATTTTTTTATTTTTTGTTTCTTTGCAGGTAATAAAAAACTTCCAAAGCCTTTATTTCTAAAATTTGTCACAAACGATTTTGCCGTTTTTGCTGTTGTTGCTCTAGAGAATCATAAAAATCAAGGTAACAACTAGTACAACAATTTGACGTATATCGTCAGCATTTCTTCTTTTTCATCTCAGTTTGTTGGATGAATTTGAATTTTTATTATGTAAAAGGATAAATTTACATTTTGGTTGTTTTACATGTTATAATTTTAAGAACAAAAACAACGCTTAAATGCGCCTTAAAACTTTGTAATGGAACTACTTTTACCCCACATTTTTTATTTTTCGAATTAATTGGCACCTGTTGCTTTAAATACGGTGTAGCGAGCTGTTGGATTCAAAATGTATCTAGTCTACATCTTATATCCAGAACTTTTATTTCCACAATATATTGCAAAATAATTTCCAAAAATTGTAGCAAACTTAATAAATTTTCCTTGTATATTTCTTAAATTTTAATTTCAATTCATATTGCAGAATGTGTTGTGTAGTTTTCATTTCAATTTGTTAACTAAGAGCTTAAGTATTTAAAATTATCACATTTATTTTCTTTTAATTACTACTGCGCCATACTTAGTTGTGCATTCAATGTCTCAATAGCAGACCTTGAAATAAACTTGAAAGAAAGTGTATTTTTTAGGTAAAAACTTGTATATTCTTGAAATAAAAGTTGTTTTTAACTTATATTTTAAAAATTAAAATACTTTTAACAAATACTTCTATTGATTAAAAGTCACATGAAAGAAAATTTTTTTGATTTCTATTTTTAAATTTTTTTTTTTGGCTTGAAAATCGAGGAAACTACTAAAATCTTATCTTGGATCACTAAGAAAAAATTTCAAAAGAGAGAACTTAGGATTATTCATAACAAAATCCAAAGGAAAATACTTAACAAATTCTGAAAAAGAAAAATTTTATTATATTATACGAATCGATGAAAAAGGCCGAGGTGACAGAGGAGGTCCCCGATCCTTCTAAAGAGGTGTGTTGGACCCATTTTTCGACAAAAAATTTGTTGCACAAACCTATGAAAAAAGGCTAGAGAGGTTCCCGACCCTCCTAAAAGGGTTTTTGGTGGCATTTATCAAGAAAATTTTAATGCCCGAATCGATGGGAAAAGTCCGAAACTGAATTTTTAAAGTGACATGGGAGGTCCCCGTCCTCGTCTACAAAGGTTTGTTGGACCCATTTTTCGAAAAAAAATTTGTTGCACGAATTGATGGGAAAAGTCTAAAAAAAGCCACAGGGTAGATCCCCGACCCTTCTAAGATGATGTTTCGGTCCCATTTTTCGAAAAAAATTTTATTGCACGAATCGATAGAAAAAGGCTGAAAATGGATTTTGGAATCCACAAAAACAGTCCCGACTCTCTTAAAAGGCTGTCTTGGACCCATTTTTTGCAAAAAATATTGTTGCGCGAATCTATAGGAAAAGTGGATTTTGGAAGTAGCAGGTGAGGTCTCCGAACTATGTTTGCACTATTGATCATAAAATACTTTGAAAAATTTTGGACCAAAAATCAAATTTATTTTTTCATATATGTACATATGTATTTTCAAGCGATCTAAATGCAGTGGCATTGAGAATTTCAAACAGTAGTGTATTAAGGGGAATATAGTGAAAGCATCAAAGGATTTAAATTACTAAGCAAGAAAGACAAGAGCTCTTCTTGTGTAAAGATCATGGACTTTTATCCTAATATGTTAGCGCAAAAAATGGCACTAAAAGATTTTTCAGTACGACCTTGTGTGAACAACAGTAAAATAGAAAAAAAACCCCTAAAAAAAAATTTAAAGGAAATTGGTATAATTTTCTTAATTTTTTTCCATTTATTTCGATAAATGACAAATTTACAGCTTTGGCAGTAACAATAGAAGTTTTTTTTTTTTTTGGATTCAGGGTGTACTATAAAATGAGTAAATTATTGGATTTTAAGCGTTCCCGAAGAATTTTAGAACATGATGATATTTTGAGCATGTCCACTGTGCTGACTGCATAGTATTTAATTGATTGTTGACTTTTTTTTTAAAAATAGTTTTCGATTTTTATACTCCATGAAATATGACAAACTTTGAACACTCAGAACCAACGCGAAGTCAAAAGTATCGATGTAAAAAGCTCATCAAAAAATATCGAAACAAGCTATGATCGCAAAATATTTTTTTATGAAAATCCCGGGTTGATGCCTCGTCCACTCCATTAATTTTTTTATCTACTTTTATTTTTTGGCTGTTGCTGGTAGTGCGATAGATAGACGATTTATTTTGTTTATATTCGTTTTATAGTCGAATGATAAACTTATTTTAAAAAAGACCGATTTTTGAACGAAAAAACGAAAAATAAAGAAAGACTTTGACTGTCGGATTACTAAACACTACGTTGACTTATTTTTAATTTTTGAATTTGTTTTTAGCCATTGATTAAAAAAATCCTTTTCTCTTATTATCTATAATAATAATAAAATTGCAACAAAGCTTTACCTTACAATTAGCTTAATTTTTAAGCCTTCAAGCGACTTGAAGTCTGTAAACAACATTGCAATGAAAACTGGGTCAAAGTAGCTAAGATGCTGCACTGCCTTGCCCATGCTGACTTATTCAGACTACAATTTAAAATTCCGTATAATGGCTAATAAACAGCTGCTGCTCCGCTTTTGCTGCTTGAAAAGCAACAGCAATAATACAAAGGGTAGACGAAAAAAGTGGCAACACTTTAAAGCGCACTGATTTGCATAGTTCTTAAATTATCCCTACATTAAGTCTTTGGTTGTTGGCACTAATGGAACGTTTACTATTTTTGGAAAAAAAAAACATTTTTAAATAACATTTTTGCGTTATGAAAGTAATAAGGTTTGAACCAAATAATATCATTCGTTTTAAAATTGCTAATCAGCAGTTCGCATGAATAAGGACTGTCCCAGAGAAAGCTTGCGTTTTGATTTTTAGTTATAAAAAAATACCCAGTAATTTTTTTGGTCTTTTTTCCTTTTTTATCAATAATGGCTAGTGTTAAGAATATAAATATCTAAAATCAAATTAACAATTTATTTTCTTTAAAAATTTCTTACTTTTTTCTTAATGCTTTTTATCAAATTTTGCACAGATGTTTCATCGACAGTACGGTACGAACTTTTCCAATTTAGTCTGAAGTCTTGCAAAATTTTTTACAGTCTCACCACTCTTTCGAAGATCTTTTTTCATTAGAGCCCAATATCTTTCAACTGGGCGAAGCTCTAGGCAGCTGGACGGATTTGCAATTTTTGGTACAAAATTGATCTTTTCACTTGCATACCATTCCATCGTAGCTTTAGAGTAATAAGAGGTTACCAAATCTGGCCAGAGCATCACGGTACCCTCATGTGCACGAATAAATGGTAAAAGACATTTTTCGAGACACTCGTCTATATAAACTTTGATTGTGCCTTGCGTAACGAAGAAGCTGCTTCTGAGAAACCAGGTGCATATGGCCTGCTAAACCATATATTGCTTCGGAAATTTCGGAATTTTTTTCTCTGAATTTACTACGCACATGCCCCTTCTTCGGTGATGTATAATAATTGTGCTCAGGTAGCTGTTTAAAATCTGCTTTAACGTAAGTTTCGTCGTCCATAACACAGCAGTCACTTTAGTCAGGTACCTTTCATACAATTTTGGGGCTCGCATCTGAGCCATCAACTGAGCTCTATAGATCTTTAGCTTACTTTTCTTCTATATCGTTGGTACAGCAGTTTTTGGATGTACCTGCTCTAGCCGCCATGTCTCACACTGAAGTGCCGCTACCTTTATGTTAGAAAATTCTGGTTTTCTGCCGGAACCCATTTTTCGTGAAACAGGTAGACCCTTTTAATAATTAGAAATGGCCGTAAAGGCAGTTTTTTCTGATGCACCAACGGTTTTTGCTATAGCTGAATATTTTAATTCTAGATTTTTCAGGAATGTGGACAAAATCAGTTCGCGGCCTTTTTGTTGCTTGCTCTTGTCGTTAGAAGTGTTATCTTCAAGTGTTATACATCATGTCAAACGTCACTTTATATAGAACAAATAATGTGTCTTTTTAGATATATAAAATTATCAGTCCTTAGCTTTTAATTTGACGAAAATATTAATTGTTCGGATCGCTTATATTATTATTTTTAAAAACTAAAGTATGTAAGCTCAACTATTGTTCATTGATAGATTCTCAATAGGTTGACTGACTCATTAGCTTTTGACTTACCTAACAAAATATAGACAAATAAACTTCATCTTCTTGCAGAGCATTGGGTCGTATACAAATTCCTTCTATAGTGCATTGTTATAAGCGAGCGCTTTCAATCCTCACCAACGTATCTCCGACTCACGGACTTCTTGCTTTAGCATTCGTTTCTGCGAAAACTAAGGACTTATACGATTCCAGCTACCTTGTTGGCCAGACCTCAATTGATAATTTGCGCAAATCAATTTAGATTTTCGCCGTTCGATTGGATATGGCACAGGTCCACAAAATTTGAAGAGTTCGAAATAAAAAATCCAATGACAGATATGAATACTGAAAAGAGTTTTGTAAGCTTTTAACTAACTTTGCATAATTCTAGGGTGCCGATACGAACTTCATTCACAAAATTTTTTATCACGTAACAAATTTGATTAAAATGCATTTCACCTTTTGTGCATTTTATTGAAAAACTTTTTAATTAAAGTTTTTTAAATTTGTAGCAGTAACAAGACTAGGGCCAATGTAAACCTTTGCTTTCATTGGGACTCTGCTCCATACGAATATATGAATTTTACTTTGATGAAAGGCCAAATGCCGACAATGCCAGCATGATCGCGTACAATGGCCTCGACTATATGTAATACAAATCAAATTTTGCAGATTGGCTGTCAATATAAAAACCGAATATGACATGAGGAATGATATCTTCTAGTTACTGTGTTATTAACGGCCAAACTTCAAATATTTAAAAGTTTGTAGATTCGTTTTCGAAAAATCTGGAAAAACTCTATTGTTCGTTCAACAAAATAAGTTTCGATGTTTAAAAGGAAACATTTATTCATTTTCATCTGTTAATCATACAAATTGTTCCTGAGAGTTTCATTTGTAATCATTGCTACTGCGAATTTAAATTAATGCATGACTTAATTCAGGAAAAATATCAATAAACCTTTGAAAGATCTTGATTTTATGGGCGATTCATGTTGTGTTTTTTTCTGTCAAAACTAAAAGTCAAATGAAGTTGGGTCTAAGTATCTGGTGAAAGAGCTTCTAAAACGAGAATCCGTTTTTTCTGAGACCTCAGGGGTATCTCCCGAAGGTCACTCTAATATTTATAAAACAATTTTTTTCACTTTTTTTTAAGTTATCGCAATTTTTTCACCGACATGAACTGAATCGTAACTTTTACTGACGCTGATCTCTTCATCCCATTACCGATATATTTTCACATTTAAATATCCCTATCAAAAATCTTATAACACTTCGTTAAATAAGCGTCTTGCTCTCGCTTTTTGCTATGAATGGATCCTTTTGCTTTCGCCGTTTTCCGGTTGAAATAAAAGAGGCTTTACGCCTGCTATGCTACTTTTCATCGGAGCACTTTACGAGGTTAATGGAAACCAGATGAATCTGATTTCGAGTGTGTAAAAAGTCGTGCTTCTGTAAAAAATTGTTTTCTCGAGTTAGAATTGTGACATTATAAAAATTAAATAAAAAAACCGAATTTATGTGTAAGTCAACACAATGACGATTTTGGTTAAAAAATTTTAAGATATTTCAAGATAACGAAGTTCTTTTTTGCAATGGCATGACAATATTAAAAAGGGCACTATTGGAAACGAGAACAAAGCACTTTAATGCTGTCTTGAAGAGTCTTTTTAATATGTATATTGCAAACTATTTTCCCTACTATGATATTTATTTAAACAATATAAAAGTCGTCTTCTTTGAAAGTGGACCAAGTCCAAGAGAATTAAAATAAATTTAATTCAGCTCATTTCAAGTTACTTAATTTTTTCTTCTCAACGAAGAGAGACTTGCTCCACGTTCAAAATAAACGGCTCATATTTTGATATATTTTTGCTGCCTAGAAAATTTAATAATGCCAATATTACCTGTGAGACTTAAGGCTTAGGTCACAGCAAAAATCGCTTTGAAATCGGTTCAATAGTTCTCAACTTAATATGTAACAAACAAGGAAACATATGTTTGAATCAAAAGTTTCTAAGAATAAATCAAAAAACTCATACTAAATCTACCGACAGCGTGGGAAATTGTTGGCTTTTCCCCTCAACACAGTCAAACCATTCTGACAGTTTTAGTTTTTTTTTTTGTTTTATAAAAATTTGTTGTCGAGTTTGTTTTTTCTTAATTTAAATAAGAATTTCATTATATGCATGCGCTCAAGAAACTTTTGCTATTTTAATTTCTTTTGAAGTAGCAAGAGACACAAAAACAA